>CM055266.1:114888327-115488327 GCA_029237695.1 Conchocele bisecta
TTTCACTGTGTTTCATGAGAATTGGTGTTGTGTTTGCAAAATTACTGGGCAACACTTAGTTCTGACATCAAGTGATTCCACTGTATGATTACACATGTATATACAAATATGGGAACAAGTTTATTTTAACAAAGATTGTTTATAGGGATGAATGGCCTTTTTGTGGAATTTATCGGGGTATAAACTTGGAAAAGTCATGGGAATACTGGACGAAGGCCGGAAGGCCTCGTCCAGTATTCCCGCGACTTTTCCAAGTTTATATCCCCGATAAATTCCACAAAAAGGTCATTCATTCCTTATAATTCCAGCATTTGAAATAAATTCATCAAGAAAATGTGTTTATTTTCAGTTTTCTTAAGAATTATTTTAACTGCGCCTCACGGTTACGGAAAGTAGTTCGGCGTGGGAGTTTACTGGGATATGAATTTTGGACAGAGACTTGCTACGGACCAATCAAATGTTAGGGAATTGTGTAAATATTTTTGTGCTGGAATTATAGTGCTTGTAAACATTTTATTATACTGAAGGTGCAGAGATGGTTTTACAATGTGATATTAATATTATACAGTATTATTAAACTTTTTGAGCTTTAATTTCTGTATTGATTTATTCAAATAGCCTACACAATGGTTGGCACATGTACATATATGTGAATGGAAAGTTATGTTTACAGCATTTACGACCAGCGTAAGCCCAGATCAGCATGTACGCTTGTGCAATGAGAGCCTGCACCGTTAGCTATTCAGTCAGTGATCTGCCAAACTGATAGCGAACATACACCATTAATAGGAAGCATGAGGGCGATAACAGATAAGGAGATATATTCTAGACTCGTCACAAAAGCCATAAGCCTCATCTCTCCAGTCACAGCCACATTTAATATACAGTGGAACCCTCTAAACCGACACTGGAAAATATGAATGTTTCGCTGTTATTAGATTGTGCTCTGATTAGAAAGTGTCATGAAGTGCTAACATGTCTGATTTACAGCGAAACATCTCCAAACCGGACACCCTGGGAGGTTCCCAGGGTGTCCGGTTTGGAGAGGTTCCACTGTATATATGATTGGACAAACATTTGGTTTTACAGGTGACCAACATAATTATAATCAATAAATTGAACAGCAATCCAATTATTCTGGCGTGTATCACTGGCCAGAACAGTGACATCAAGTAAAAGCGAAATTTCTACATTGGGGCTACATGTATACACCAGAAATTGTAGAAATATGGTGGTGATTCTAAATTTCAAAATGGAAAGTTAAAAGTAATTTGGTTAATGGCCCAACCTTCAGTTGGTTAAATGTGGCTGTGACTGGAGAAATTGGGCTTATGGGTTTTGCATCCAGTGTAGATCCAGATCGGCCTGCACATCTGCAATCTGATCAGGATCTGCACGGTTCGCCATCAAAGAGCACTCGCCATGCTTCTAACAAGGAATATAGATTGTTATCAGACTACACGAGTGTGCTATTTAATCAGGAGCTACACTGGTCACAAATACTATAAGCCCCATTTCTCCAGTCACAGATGATCCAATCCTGAAGCACAGATGTCCGTCAAAGAGCCTAACTGACATTTATTGTACTTTCCACAAGTGGAAATACGAATACAATATGAGACGAGCCATACACGTTACATGTGATTTTGTACCTTGGAAGATGTGTGAATTTCCTGAAATATATATATAGATGTTGAAAGTTGACAAATTTGTTTGGAGCAAATGCGGAATAGAAATGAAAATTCTGTGAACTTTTGATGTCATTTACGGAAAATATAAGTACAGTCGAACCTGTGAACAACGACCGGCAAAGGGAAGTGGCCAAAGCGGTCGTTGTTAACAGGTGGTCGTTGTTCCAAGTTTTACCCAGTTTCACAACAAAGTCGGCCATGTTTTTAGCATTCTATTGTAATATATATGCATGCTTTTCATCAATTAAAAATTGCACGAAAATGGCTAAAATAGTCAATTTATTTTGTTTTGTCATCTTGTTAGTGTTCTGAACCCAGCCTCGCTTTGGAAATTATATACAAAGGGGAGTAATTATCTTCACGATAAGTATATCTCGCGGCCCGCTTTGGTGCACCATTTAATAGCTTGTCGTAATTACATGTAAGTGGTTTAATTTAGCATGACCATTAGTATTTCACACCACCAGTTGAAATTAATAACGGTCTATATAGTCTGTATTAAAACGATAGCCCATGTGGCGCGGCCTGTGAAAACCGTGCGTTTTTTTGTAACAAAAAATATTTCATTGAATGCGTCAAGTCCAGTAACCCACACGAGCTAGGTGTCCAAATCAGGAGAGAACACCAGGCTTATTTGCTTTCTGTCCAATGTACTGTATACTATCCTGGTCAAGCCCGAATATTTAAGCAGCCTATGACGAATTGGCAATGTCCGTTGACGTAATTACTGATGTTTTTAATTAGAGATTCGCGAGCATTGTAAACCATGTAAACCACGGGCAGACTACGCAAATCCACTGCCTGGCCTGGTCGCTAATGCAATAAGCCGGATTTGTTGGAGATCGAGACCCAATTCATATAAACACGTTTGTCGTGTCACTTTAGACTGGTTCCCGGTCGCTAGGAATAACGCTATATATGCTGCGCATCAGACAGGGCACCAGTCTAGTGTGGACTACGTGACTGATGTCAGCAACCGCGTGTATTGATCTTTGATATGGTCCTGTGCCCCGCCCCGATGTGTGAAATTTACACTTGACACGCGCCGTGTGTTTGAAGTCTTAGTCTTGTTACTGACTACTGTAGACGAATCAGCATCGTGTAAACACAGTTTGCCAGCTAATGATCGAGTTTTATGACTTGCGCAGAATTGCATTATGCCTATTGGAATACACGACACGGAATACATATCGGGAATTACCGTTAATGGAGTTATGCAATATTTTTAATTGAAAAATGTCGCCGAGTTTTGTGATGAAAGGAAAATCGGCGATTTCGATGTTATTTTTTTTTGCTGACAAAACATGACTTGGTCGCTAATGGTCGCTGTTTGCAGTAAAAAATGCTGCGTGGGAACGAAAATCGCTGGTCGCTGGTCGTTGTTCGGAGGTGGTCGTTATTCCAAGGTCTTTTAAAGAACAAATTGGACGGGGGGGTTTTAACTGGCCGTTGTGGACAGGTGGTCGCTATTCACAGGTGGTCGTTAACACAGGTTCGACTGTAGTTGTATATACATGTCACAAATAAATTGCACATCCCTAAGGTACAAAATCACATGTCTCATATGGAGATAATCACATGTCTCATATGGAGATCTATGCATAATGTATGAACAGATAATATAAATTCCAACAGTTCCTCGACGAAGTACAATGTACACTGCATCCCATTACTGTGTGCAGCTGTTCATTCATTCTTTTTCAGCATCTCCGACAAGTGCTATACAACAAATTAACTATACCTCACTGTGGTCATTTATGATTGACATTCCAGCACAGAATCCTGTAGAACCACATCAGAGCATACCTAGTATCCCATAAGAAACGGGGTACAATTATGGTAGTGCATGTACGATACTTTTCAGAAAACAAAGCCGGGGAGTGTCTCGTCCACTAAACGAGGCGATCGCCATGAAGGTCAAGGTTAGCAAGGTCAAGGACACAATATGAGGGTCCAAAATTATTGATACTAAGGTCACGGTCACCAAGGTCAAGGTCACACAAAAGACACTGGGTGGATAGCCATCAAAGTGAGGAAGGAAGCTATTGGAGAAATTTGGTACTCCACATTTGAATGTACATCAAAAATTATTGACACAAAAGGGAAAGGTTACCGGAATTACTATAGGAATGAATGGCCTTTTTGTGGAATTTATCGGGGTATAAACTTGGAAAAGTCGCGGGAATACTGGACGAAAGCCGGAAGGCCTCGTCCAGTATTCCCGCGACTTTTTCCAAGTTTATATCCCCGATAAATTCAACAAAAAGGCCATTCATTCCTTATAATTCCAGCATTTGAAATAAATTCATCAAGAAAATGTGTTTATTTTCCGTTTTCTTAAGAATTATTTTAACTGCGCCTCACGGTTACGGAAAGTAGTTTGGCATGGGAGTTTACTGGGATATAAATTTTGGACAGAGACTTGCTACGGACCAATCAAATGTTAGGGAATTGTGTAAATATGTTTGTGCTGGAATTATACTGTAATATTATGGACAGCTATCAATGTGAGGAAGCTATTTATGAAATTTTGTAATCATAATGATATGACTTAACGGATCAGGAGACATTCAACATTTGGACGCATGTCCAAAGTTGTTGACACCAAGGTCATGGTCAGCCGAATTACACTGGTAGATATCCATCAATGTGAAGAAACCATTGATGAAGTTTGGAGATGATCCACCAAGGTCAGCAAGTTGAAGCCATCCATGTGAGAAAGCTTTTGATAAAATTTGGTAATGATCTGACTAACGGATCCAAATATATGGGAAATTTGGCTACAAGGTGAAGGTTTAGGTCACCCGAATGACAATGGGTGGATAGCCATCAATGTGAGAAAGCTATTGATAAAATTTGGTATTGATCAGACTTGCGGATCAAGAGATACGGGAAATTTTGCTACATCCAAAATTTACGTCACAAAGGGTAAGGTCACCATGGTGAGGATCAAGGTCATCCGAAAGGCACTGGATGGATAGGTATCAATGTGAGGAAGCTATTGATGACGCCAGAATTGTGACCGCTATGTCTCGCTTTCCATTTCCGTGGGTAAGACAAAAAATCAATATTTTCTTTATTTCAGCTTGAAAGTATATGTTGTTACCACAAAACAAAACAAAACATATTATATCCTTAGCCTGTAGCCTATTTCACCAACATTGCAAAGTATACTTATCTAGCAAAGTATACTTTGCGGGAGTAATCATTTATTTTTCCTGAAATGCATTATTTCATATAGAACTAACAACTGCATATATTTGATGATTACAAGTATGCAGAATTATTATACTGAATTTATTACATTATCACAGCCAAAATGGCTGTGATAATGTAATAAATTCAGTATAATCAAAATTAATATATGGGCCGCGTCGTGCGAAAACCGAGCTTAATGACAAAAATTCATTTTTCACTTTTTTGCATATTCTGAATACCGCATCTTTTAAAAGTCATCTACCACAAAAAATATCAATGTATCTCAATTATTGTTCATGTTACATGTATTTTTGTAACACGTGGTAGAATCGCAAACGACATTTTAGCTCAATGACGTCGCAATTACGACGTTAACATTAACGGGCTACTTCAACGTCAATAAGAACGTTTAAGCGTAATGGAGTAGTAAACGAATATGCCTGCCATGTAGGTTGATTTTAAGTAGTGTCTGTATAATTGTATACTATTAGTGAATACTTGACAAACGACACGTAACCTTCGGCAAAGTCAACATTATCTTGTGTGTACTTTTTGCACAACTACGAACGCCAAAAATATATGAGCCGCGCCGTGCGAAACCCGGGCTTAATGACAACATTTTCAGTTTTAGGCCAAGACAAAGTATGAAAATAATGTTTATGGCTCGTGTTGCAGTTGCTAATGTAACGTTATGTTTTGGATTGCGACCCAAGTAACGTAATTTCGTATGAATAATTTTCAAATAAGACAGAGTGAGGCGTTTCCCTCTTGTTTGCTGCTGTCTGATATATTTTGGGGAATAATAGCGACATCATTTAACATTTTTTAAAGTAGACAGTCGGCCGCTTATAAACATTAACTTTGTGACAAAACACGATACCACGGGCAGATTTGGTAGCGTGATACCTTATAATTGTCGCCGTGTGTCTTTCTTGAGGATGGCATTACCATCTCCTGATCTACAGTATTATGCAGTCAAGTGATAAAATGATGATTTGATACTACACAAGCACTTTCGACTACAAAAGCAAGTTTATGACCATCACATTTCCAATTAATATGTTGATGCATTTATTTTAAAATTCAATACAAACCCCGGATATTTATTTCATTATATAGCTGCGTGTCTACCTCCATTCATGATAAAATGAGTGGCATTAAATGGCATATCATTCGCTAAGTACTGGATATAATTGTTCAAACGTCTCAATTTACCAAGATAGTATATGGTAATATCGTTGGCATACACTAGGTTGTTCATATTTAAGATTATTTAGGAATCAAAGTGCAGTGTAAGCGAAGACTTCGCTGATATGTAGCCATTATGATTTCACCATTTTGAATGCATAAGGACAACCGACGAAAAAGAGTAAAAATGTCAAAGAACGACAGGCGACAATGTACAGCGCCTGAAGCATTTCTAAGTCATTGATGCTGCGAGGATCTCGTGCAAGTATCCTTGCTATAATATTTTGTCACGACACCATGGCCATAACGTCAAACATGTATTCACGTTCAATGACGTCACAAGTACGTGACGTCAAGTCATGACGTCATAATATGTGTACCGAGGTACAGTCAGAATTCGTTACAACGGCATAGTTCGTCAGAGATGAATCTGCCGTTATAACGAATATGCCGTTATAACGAATATGCCGGTATAAAGAATCGGCGATTTTCTCCTCGCTATCAGACTGTCGTGATAATTCCGGTAATTGGAACATGTCGGTAATTGGTAACCACGCATTGTATCGACGCTATTTGCTGTCATTTTACATTAGCATTATCGGCGAGATATATACTTATTTGTCACCACATTGATAAAGAAACAATGCATATATACGAATTTATATCAAGGAAACATACAAAATTCAAAGCTAATCCGGTATTTGACAAAGTCTAGGTTGCAGGCGAACCTGTTGTTAATTGTAGAGCGCGTGGTGAATACCGGATTATCTGTGAAATTGTTTCTTTATTGTTAGCAATTCGCAAACATGTGCATTTATAAAAGAAACACATATTTTAATAAACAGTTTGTTTTAATTTATGCTAAAATTTATAAAATTGCAAAGCAAAAACATGTAGAGTGGTTTCCCTTTAAATATTTACATGACGATTCGTCCCTATCTGAACTCGCCCCAGAGGCAATGCTACACGATAATTATTTAAATTGTTCACGATTATGATATTTTTTTATTTACAATCTATCGATCCTTGCTGGATTTAATCACTTGTAAATTTAGTTGCTAACTGTTCATTTCTTAATTGATGTTTGCAAAATAGTACATCACAGCAGGTAACAAGGTACCGACACGTTAATTGCCGCGATTTATGACAGCAGGTCAGGGTTAATCAGCTGTGAAATTGTTTAGATATGGTCAGTGACTGGTTCCCGAATATCGGTTTCCGGCACGTAATGCCGGATAACAGAGCTGGTACCAGCGACGCCGGGTACCAGCGATGCCGGGTACCGGCGCCGTTATCATGGTTATGACGCACATTATAGGTGGCAGTGACTGGTTCCCGAATATCGGTTTCCGTAATGCCGGATAACAGCTGGGTCACAGCGCTGGTACCAGCGATGCCGGGTACCGGCGCCGTTATAACGCACATTAAATAAGACTTAAACTGTGTATTCGTTTGCGGGAATTCCCTGCCCGTGCCGGAAGCCGAATTTGCCGGTATATCGAGCAGATTAAAGAGCATGTCGATTGGTTTGGCGGCTTATTGTGCCGGGAGGCGAATATGCCGCTATAACGTGTGCCGCTGTAACGAATTCTGACTGTACAAGGTATCGTGTCTCATATTAGTGAAAGTTTCAGTAAGTTATCATTTTCCGTTTTCTGTTCACACTTAAGTTAACTGACACCAGTAAACGTAAATGGGAGGGCAAACTGTAAACTTTTATGGCGACGCTAGACAATTTGAAACGTCGTTTTTCCGACGCCGTTTACCGCTTTTTATGACGTTGTCATTAAGCCCGGTTTTCGTATGGCGCGACTCATATTTATTCTTAAATTGAAAATTTCTTCCTCAAAGTATACTTTGCTAGATAAGTATACTTTGCAATTTTGATGAAATCGGCTACTGAAATGGGTTGTGCAACTTGATTCTCATACTTTCTTCCTGGATCCTATACGCATTCATGTGGAGATTTTGGTTCCAGTATTAGACAAGCCATGTGATTTTGTACTTGCATGTATGAAGAAATATTTACAGAAACTGAGATATTTTCTGTCAATGGCTTCGGAAGTTCATGAAATTTCCACAGTACATTTGGAATTATATTCCGCATTTTGCTCTGAAGATTCGTCAACTTTCGACATCAAATATGGAAAATATCGTAATATTTTTGCATGATATATTGCACATTTTCTGAGGTACAAAATCACATAGCTTGGTCTCGTACATCTTTCATCGTACTGGCTGATTTGTACTGTACTTTTCCTGAAATTATTGAAATGTTTCCAGGTACTGTGTTATTGTGTCAGCAGGTATGTAAAGGGCGTCCATTTTGTTTTTGATCTGGGCGGGTTGGTTCTTCTGGCGACATTGCCCAGTAGACTCATCATGATCTCCCGCATCAGGTTCCAGCACTCCATTGCACAACACACGGGCAGTACTCCACCTGTAATACACTTTGGGGTTCTTGATAATTGCATAAAAATACTATTGTTTCAACATGGGAAGCGCACTTTTACGTATTTCTGGGTGCACAATTATGGGGCATGCGATAGGTAATTTGACGATCGGGATTCATCCTTACCAGAATCCCGACCGGAAACCTGGTTTGGCCCTCATGCACACCTTTGACATTCTTGTGTGTAATAGTTGAATCTGGTTATACCCCTTATAAGAGTAATATGATTATTCTTTAGCTGTTGATAGGCCATTCAACACCAATAAATCCCACCCATGTGGTAGCTGACTTTTGGATCAAGGCTCTGTTTTAACATCAGTGAAAAATGTCAGAATGGAAACTTAAATGAAAATGAAGTACAAGGTGAATTGATTGATTGATCTATGGATGTTTAACGGCCTATCAACAGCTAAGTTCATTTAAGGCCGGTCCAACGGGTTCAATTCCCGCATTTAACCTGCTGTAACGGACTATTTACATCGAAAACAATATATACCGCACCAAAGTCACTTGGCCCCTTCCACTAAAAGTATTAGGATTAGGAATAATCATATTACTCTTACAAGGGGTATAACCAGATTCTCACATACAAGGAAGCCAAAGACGTACCTGAGGGCCAATCCAGTAGCCGATTTCATCAACATTGCAAAGTATACTTTCCTAGCAAAGTATACTTTGAGGGAGAAATTTTCAATTTTAGGATCAATTTATTAATTTTTATTATACTGAATTTATTACATTATCACAGCCAATTTTGGCTGTGATAATGTAATAAATTCAGTATAATAATTCTGCATAGTTTTAATCATCAAATATATGCAATCGTTAGTTCTGCATGAAATAATGCATTTCGGAAAAATCAATGATTGCTCCCTCAAAGTATACTTTGCTAGGAAAGTATACTTTGCAATTTTGATGAAATCGGCTACAGGTCGCCGGTAAGGATGAATCCCAATCATTAAATTATCCATAGTATGCTCCCAACCAACCATCACAAGTACAAGGTGTTTGTTTGTTTATTGGTGTTTAACAGCCTGTCAACAGCTAAGGTCATGTAAGGCCGGGCAAACGGGTTCAATCCCATTTTAACCTGCTGCATTGGGGGGAAAATGCCAAAATCGGAACGGAATATTTACACCGAGAAAAAATATATTCAGCCCTGAAATTAGAATAACCTGACCTGGTGCCAGGTCCATACCACACCAAGTCACTTGGCCCCTTCCCCTAAAAAACGACTGCGAATAATCTTAATAGTCCCATAAGGGGTATAACCAGATTCAACGGTCACATACAAAATGCCAAACACGCATGTGAGGGCCAAACCAGTAGCCTATTTCATCAACATTGAAATTTTAAACTTTAGGATAAATTTATTAATTTTTATTATACTGAATTTATTACATTATCACAGCCATGATGGCTGTGATAATGTAATAAATTCAGTATAATAATTCTGCATACTTTTAATCATCAAATATATGCATTTGTTAGTTCTATATGAAATAATGCATTTCATGAAAAATAAATGATTACTCCCTCAAAGTATACTTTGCTAGTAAAGTATACTTTGCAATGTTGATGAAATAGGCTACAGGTCTCCAGTCGGAATTCCGGTAAGGATGAACCGCGATCATTGAATTACCCGTCACGTGCTCCCACCTGCCACCCACCACAAGTACAAGGTGAAAACAACGGCCGATTTGTGGAGGGCCATAATGTTTGCAAATAAATATGTATAACAGTGGCTGTGAAATGCGTTGATTCTTCTGTTACGACTGTAACATACAGGACTAGGTCAATTAACAGAATTCTAATTAGTTTTCCAATTACTCCATTGTTTTAAAACACAATAGAAATTCAGACCATCCATGTCCAGTACCCTAAAGAATGTCACACCACAGGCGATTGAACACACTCACCCTCCCCCACCCCTATTCCACCATTATACGGGTCCATCTAGTATGACGTCTTTACTACCGGTACGTCGTGTATTATATTGCGGACTAGATGGATCCGTCTAATGGCAGAATTCGAGTTAGAATGTCAGTTCAATAGTCACACCAGGTGCAAACCTAACTCACCTCCACAAGAATCCCTTTAAAGTTTGCAGCCAGGGTAACAGAGCCAATTTTTATAATGAAATCTCCTAGTTCATATCTCGTGCCCTTGGACTCTATCTTGAATCCCTTCCTCTGCTGGTAGTAGCAGTCCTTGCCAGACTTGGTGAGTTTAACAACGAGCACCTCGAAGAGGAGGTCGGTGACGAGGGTTGTGCCTGTGTCGAGCACGGAGAAACATGAGGCCGGCTGCTCACTGTTGTGTAGCACGTGTAGTAGTCGCTGACTTCCGCCTGTGGTAGAGATGTAAAGTACTATTTTAGACATGTGGAAACAAAAACATCGACTTGGTACGTAGCAGGGAACATAGATTTTTTTTTTTATTAATTTGTTCCCACAAAATAAAAACATTTTTCCTCAATTTAACAATTTGTTCCCATGAATTAACAATTCGTACCCATGAAATAACAATTTGTTCCCTCAATTGAACAATTCGTTCCCACGAAATATCAATTTGTTCCCACGGGAGAACAAATTGTTAATTCGTGGGAATTAATTGTTATAGCGTGGGAATGAATTGTTAATTCGAGGGAACAAATTGTTAAATGGAGGGAACGAATTATCATTTCGTGAGAATGAATTCTTAATTCGAGGGAACGAACTGTTATATAGTGGGAACGAATTGGAGGGAACTAATTGTTAAATTGAGGGAACAAATTGTTATTTTGTGGGAACGAATTATTAGAAAAAATCCATGTCCCCTGCACTTGGTGATAGGATGGTGTGATATACTGTTTTAGACATGTGGAAACAAAAACATCAACTTGGTGATATACTGTTTTAGACATGTGGAAACAAAAACATCAACTTGGTGATATACTGTTTTAGACATGTGGAAACAAAAACATCAACTTGGTGATATACTGTTTTAGACGTGTAAAAATATAAATCTTTTGTAGTGACTACTACACGTGCTACACAACATACAGTGTATGTGACAGAACTATGACTGCACGCGTTTTCTTTTGTAGTAATAGTTCAGTCGCATACACTGTTGTGTAGCACATGTAGTAGTCAGGACTGCCTCCTGTGGACAGTTTAGACGTTTGGCTGATAAAGACACACGCGTGGTGATTGGTGATAGGATGGTGTAATACTGTCAGAGAGGATCTTACACGTATGATGATTTAATATGATATTATTAAACAAGTTTACTGATTTTATAAGTAACGAGACTATGCCAAGTTTCTTATGACGAGTATTATGAATTCAGTCAACGAGTTTAATAAATCTCATTAAATCAACACAACTGTTAACTTCTATTTATTGCATAAGCACAACGCAATACATAGAAGCTGTAATGACCCATATAACGTGTTTTCTGTAGCGACCTCACTTGCATATTTATTACACTAGTGTATTATGATTTTTAATACAGTGTGTAATTAAACTGTGAAAGTCTATTTTAACTCTTACTATGCTGAATTAAATTTTGTCGTCTGCTGGAAATGTTTTATTTTCAATATTTCTCGATAAAAACCTGTTTTGACAGTGCATGAGAATCGTCTCGACTGGAGACGATTCTCATGTGCTGCCAAAACAGGTTTTTTGTTAAGAATTTTGGCAAAAATTAAAAACAGCAGACGACAATTTTCGTCTCCCGCGTAGTGAGGGTTAAGCAATAAACTGTTTTAGACTCAGAGCTCCAGATAAGGTGCGTACTGGCGTATTTTACGCTCTTATTTTAGCTGAAATAGCATTGACTATCAACTGGGAGTACAAAATACTCACAGCAATGTGAACATACGGCATTGATTTTCAAATTGAGTATTAATGAAAATACTGTAATAAAGTTGACAATTTACTTAGTTGAGCTGCAAAAAGCAAACACTTTTTTCAACTGTATTACAGTATACATAAGTGAATAAGTATTAACCCACTCACATAAGTGAATGGTTAACTTTGTTTTATGTTTTGATAATTTGTTCCCTATTTGATAATGAAGACTAGAAATGTGGCCTGTCGGCACACGAATGCCCCCGCTGGCAGCCAAAGAAAACAAGGCATATTTGAATGTGGATTTGTTACAGGGTGGCAGAGGACCATTGGAGCAATGCGTGTGTGAAATGTGAAGCAGATCCGAGCAAGGAAACATAAATTATAAGCCATTTACCCGAGCGTTAAGGTTTTCGAACGTACTAAGTATGTAACCTTGACCCTGGGCTTGGCGGGGGCGGGACGAATGTGGATTTGTAACAGGGTGGCAGAGGACCATTGGAGCAATGCGTGTGTGAAATGTGAAGCAGATCTGAGCAAGGAAACAGAAATTATAAGCCATTTACCCGAGCGTTAAGGTTTCGAACGCACCAAGTCTGTAACCTTGACCCTGGGCTTAGCGGGGGCGGCACGAATGTAGATTTGTCACAGGGTGGCAGAGGACCATTGGAGCAATGTGTGTGTGAAATGTGAAGCAGATCGGAGCATTTACCCGAGCGTTAAGGTTTCGAACGCACCAAGTCTGTGACCTTGACCATGGGCTTAGCAGGGGCGGGACGAATGTGGATTTGTCACAGGATGGCAGAGGACCATTGGAGCAATGCGTGTGTGAAATGTGAAGCAGATCCGAGCAAGGAAACAGAAATTATAAGGCATTTACCCAGCGTTAAGGTTTCGAACGCACCAAGTCTGTGACCTTGACCCTGCGCTTAGCGGAGGCGGCACGAATGTGGATTTGTCACAGGGTGGCAGAGGACCATTGGAGCAATGCGTGTGTAAAATGTGAAGCAGATCCGAGCAAGGAAACAGAAATTATAAGGCATTTACCAAAGCGTTAAGGTTTGGAACGCACCAAGTCTGTGACCTTGACCCTGGGCTTAGCGGGGGCCGGACAAATGTGGATTTGTCACAGGGCGGTAGAGGACCATTGGAGCAATGTGTGTGTGAAATGTGAAGCAGATCCGAGCAAGGAAACAGAAATTATAAGCCATTTACCCGAGCGTTAAGGTTTCGAACGCACCAAGTCTGTGACCTTGACCCTGGGCTTAGCGGGGGCGGGACGAATGTGGATTTGTCACAGGGTGGTAGAGGACCATTGGAGCAATGCGTGTGTGAAATGTGAAGCAGATCCGAGCAAGGAAACAGAAATTATAAGCCATTTACCCAGCGTTAAGGTTTCAGTACGGACGCCGGTAACACTATATGCCCCCCTCACCATTCGGTGGCGGGGGCATAAAAATCAATAAGCCATTTGTAAACCTAAAATATGCATATATTTTGAAATCAGGGGGTACAATACTCTTCAGACACAAAGCTTATCTGGAGCTCTGTAGAACATCAGTAGTAGTCGCTGATGTAGTAGTAGTCCTGTGGTCGAGAAACCTTTGTACTGAAAACTGATGTAGTCATTGTTCACTCTGTATAACACATTTGTAGTCATAGTTTTGTCACATATGTGTACCAGACAAGCATGTTTAACCCTTAGAAAGCTGGAAGCGTAATTGTCGTGGTGGTTATTTTATAGTTTGCTTTTCTCAATAAAAACAGGGTTTAAACAGCACCTTTTATAATGATGGATCAGTGAATCATACTGGAATTCACACATGGGGCCAAGAGAAGGTGCCTGTCACCAGATAAGACACTCATTTGGTGCTGAAAATGTTCATTGTAATCTTTGTGCTGAATGTTCAGTGATCCAACCATACCGGTGCATTATGGACGTAAAACCCTATAAATGAATCAATGATGTCTACAAAAAATGCACGCATGAATTATTGTAGTGCTCGTACACCTAAAATACTGTCGAATCTCTCTAAATTGGACCGATTGGTCATACATCTCAGGGATTCCGCTGGCGATCGCCACTTTCGCAATTGGCGATAAAAATAAACAATTGGCAATAAAAAAATACAATTTTCAAGATTATTTTTTCTTTTTTCGAAAATTGTATTTTTTTATCGCCAATTGATTATTATTTTTTTGAAGTGGCGATTTTTTTATTTTCCCCAGTGGAATCCCTGCATCTAAACTGGTGTGATATGGACCTGGCACCATATCAGGTTATTCTAATTTCAGGGATGAATATATTTTTTTTTCGATGTAAATATTTGTTTCTGATTTTTGTGATTTTCCCCTCAATGCAGCAGGTTGAATACGGGATCGAACCCGTTGGCAGGGCCTTAAATGACCTTAGCTTTGATAGACCATAAACATCAATTAATTCAATCAATCATACACCTCAAATACTGTGGAGCCTCTCCACACCAGATACTCTGCGGACCTCCCAGGGTGTCCGATTTAGAGGCCACAATGTACAACAGAGCTCCAGATAAGTTTTGTATCTTTAGAGTATTATACCCCGAGATTTAAAATGCAATGCATATTTTACTTTTACAAATGTATTATTGATTTTCTTCCTTATTTAATAGGGAACAAATGATAAACAAAATTAAATAAATTTAAAAATTCACTTATTTAAGCTGCAAAAAGCAAACAGCACTTTGCTTTTTGCAGCTCAACTAAGTAAATTTTCAACTTTATTACAGTATTTTCACTACTCATTTGAAAATCAATGCATTGTTTCATATTGCTGTAAGTATTTCGTACTCACACTTTTGATAAGTAATGCGTATTCTGCTAAAAATAAGTGCGTAAATACGCCAATACGCACCTTATCTGGAGCCCTGGTACAAACATTATAGGACATTTACCTGACTGGATGTTCGACTGGTATGTTTCACAGTCCACACAGAAGTTGCCCGACTTGGCGGCCCCCAGGAGCTCCACGTGCTGCTGTAGGGAGTCCACGACCTGCTGCCCGCTCTTGTTCTCGGGTACGGGCACCGCGTACACGCTGCAATGTCATTGTCACGGGTATATACATTGAGGGATAAACTGAAGCAATGTATTTAATGTACATGTACCATAATATATGTCGCATCCACTGTATTAGCACTAAATATCGCACATGTAAGATTCGGTTTTGCATTGCAATGCATTTTGACTGTAAAATACAGGAGAAACTTCTACGTGCTTGATCTCGGCTTTAAATGTGCGCTCTGGCAAACAATATACAGGCAAGCATAATTATGTCTCCTTCAATGCAATATGATGCCATTTACTACACAATACATTTGTTATACATTTGCTATGTAATAATCACCAATTGACAATAAAAACAAGAAACGAGGCAAAGCCACGAAGGCCAGATTTTTTCCAAGCATAGACACTTGGATAACATAATTATACCCATTTTTTGTAGACTAGATGGCCGTGGCCTGCATGTCGCAACTTGGGGCGAGGCATGGACACTAAAAAAATAGATATAGTAGATGGAAAAACGTTAACCAAAAAACTTTAACCGGACACACGGACGTACGGACGTTCTTACAAATGGATACTTATGTGGCTTATCACATGTTAAATATTAGCCACATAAAACGATTTTTAGCCACATAAAAGGATTTTTTAGGTGGCTAATTGTAACCAACCCTATCCTTTACTAAGTCCATAACCCTGTGGAGCTAGCCACATAAGTACCCTAATGTGTGACCGGACGGACGGACGTATGCCAAAATGCCGACGATATCGCGCTTTCCGCAAGCGGGTGCGACAATGATGATAAACACCCATGTGAAGTATCAAGGTAATGGGGTAAGCAGTTGCAGAGATATAGTACACGAAAAAACTTTAACAAAACAATTCAAAGTAATTTGACATTGGGCACAGGGGCCGCACGGTTGGGGGTTAGAATGAAAATATGGATGATGATAAACACCCATGTGAAGTTTCAAGGTAATGGGTGAAGCAGTTGCAGAGATATAGTATAACGAAAAAGTTTTAACCGAAAAATTTAACCAGACGTACGTTAAAAAGTTAACGTTGAAAATGGCTAACTCAATTACGTAGAAATAATAGGTGAAGGTAAAACAAGAAACGAGGCAAAGCCACGAAGGCCAGGTTTTTTCCAACGTATACCAAAATGCCGACGATATCGCGCTTTCTGCAAGCGGGTGCGACAATGATGATAAACACCCATGTGAAGTATGAAGGTAATGGGTGAAGCAGTTGCAGAGATATAGTATACGAAAAAACTTTAACAAAAAAATCCAATTAATTTGACCTTGACATTGGGCACAGGGGCCGCACGGTTGGGGGGTAGAATGAAAATATGGATGATCATAAACACCCATGTGAAGTTTCAAGGTAATGGGCGAAGCACTTGCAGAGATATAGTATAACGAAAAACTTTTAACCAAAAAACTTTAACCAGACATACGATAAAAAGTTAACGTTGAAAATGGCTAAGTCAATTACGTAGAAATAATAGGTGAAGGTAAAAAAAATGGTCACATGTTGGATAGTTTTATGTGGTAGGCACCCCTTGGTTATGAAGCTGTGAAAGTTTGGTGGTCCTAGGTGTTACAGTACCAGTACCAAGTCGACTGCGCAGAAAAAATGGGTCAAGTTAAAAAAAAAGTAACATGTTGGATAGTAATATGTGGTGGGCACCCCTTGATTATGAAGCTGTGAAAGTTTGGTGGTCCTAGGTGGTACAGTAACAAAGAAATGGACTCAAACACGAAAACTTAACATTGTAAACGCGAAAACTTAACATTGAAAATGGCTAAGTCGACTGCGCGGAAAAAATGGGTGAAGTTAAAAAAAAAAAGTAACATGTTGGATAGTAATATGTGTTGAGCACCCCTTGATTATGAAGCTGTGAAAGTTTGGTGGTCCTAGGTGGTACAGTAACAAAGAAATGGAATCAAACACGAAAACTTAACATTGATTGTGGACGCCGCCCGCCCGGCTAAAAAAAACCTGGCTAAAAATGAGTTCTCTATGGGAATTTAACATTAAACATGGGGGAAAAAATAGTTGGAGAACCTGGAGGATGAGTCGAAAAACGAAAATTTTGGAAATTGATTTTGAAATCTAGCTAGATAGCTTGTAAATGATCTAACTAAGAAAACAAAAGATACATTTTGAAGGGTATCTACGTTTTTGACTTGGGTAGCACCCCAACGATTCCCTGTCCATAAAAAGACAACAACACCAATCGTCACATGTGTTACAGCCGATTACAATTACATACCAAACAACACCCATTGTTGTTCACTAGTCTGTTGCGCTGTGTATTTATTATGCTTTATTTGTTTGCTTAAACTGTTGTCTTCACGGGCGCAGACATCTTTGTTGTTGTTGTTGTATGTCGTTGAGATGCAGCCGCTGACTTTTTGATTCACACACTGTTTAGTAAACAAAGATATAGCGACATAGAGTTTTATTTTGAACTGGTTCACTGTTTCATTTGCTATTTTCTGGCAGGCTGTTCCATCAATTTAATTATTCGTTGGCTAAATGTATATTTTCTTATGTCCAATCTAGTGTTTTCTTCTGTAGCTTCATGTGTGAACTCTAGTTCCTCAATTGCTGTTCAGAGTAAACAGCTGACCTCTGTCTGCTTTGTCCACTCCTGTCAGAATTTTGAACACATTCACCATGGATGTTGCGGGCCGGTATGCAAACAGTAGGTCAAAAGACATTTTAAGTGTTTACATCCTACCATAAAAGACAGTCGATCAACATCACTTCCGTGCGTTTGGGACAGTAACAAACAGACCACACAGCGGCAGGCCAAATGTACTGCCGCACTGGCAAGACGCATTGATAAGAGTGACCTACCTGCGCAACTGGTTCGTCACTGTGTGGGAGACCGCACAAAGAACGGTGATTTATTTCATTACTTTCAGAGAAGTCTGATTCTAAAGTTATCCCAATTATTCGAAATTGCTGTTACGTTATTTTCCATTCACACTATACCAGCTTATGAAATGCATCTAGAGAAAAGTGATCAGTGTCAACAAGACAACTGTTTGCCCAAATTCGTAAGCAAACATAAAATGCAAGAAGACAGACTGTTTAAAAACACACATTGTTCATTGTAAGTGTTGTTTGTAGTTACAGGCGGGCTGTGCAGCCAAACACTGTCCGGAAGCGGATACGATACACGGCGTGATGGAAGACTATTCTACAGCAGATGTTCGCATCAGTCGTCCAGTCCATGAGACATCGGTGTACAGCGTGTATAACGGCCCATTTGCGGAATACATACTATTATGACTTTTATTTTAGACCATGACTTACGTTTCCATCCAGGTTACCGTAACGGGGTGATAAAATTATATAACAGTTTTAGTCAATATGTGTCTTATGTTTCATTTTTTGTTTGCTGTAAATGTAATACTACTGATTTGCTCCAACTCCCTCAAATGAACATTTCCGTCCATGTATACTTTCTTTTTATGATTTTGGCTGGGTCGTTCCTTCTTTCTCCTGGCTCATTTCTATAGCGTTCTTTCTCTGAGTTTGTACTATTCGTGTTTCCATTTTATGCATTTGATTTCTTCTTTCTTGTGGGGAAAATTTGCTTTGATTGCGTCTTTATTTTTATTGTATATGTAATGCTTGTGTGGTATGCCAAGAGAACGGGGACCAATTGTGTGAACAATGTGAACTGTTGATGTTTGCTTCTTCGTAGTATTTTTGTATAATATATTAACTATTTTCTTTTGCTATTGCTTTGAAGTGCATATTTGTTAGGCAGTTACTGTCTTAGTAGCTGTTTGTTATTACGTATGGTCCTGTAGAACTGGTGAGAGGGCCCATCATAATACTAAAAGTTGGCCTTGTCGTCCCTTCTTTTATAGCTTGAGTTTTGTATCATTATATTTCGTTCTTTTCTTATAGTTACATTAACAGTATTATATTTTATTTCATGTATACTGTGGTTGTACTTTACATGCGGCCACAAGAATGGTATAACTACCTTAATGTATCGATCGGACTTGGTGTTAATATGAAGGCTTTACATTTACTGACGATCTGGATTCATCCCAAAAGTATACGTTATGTTGAATTTATCTCAGAATGAGATGTCCGTGCGAACTGCTTCTAACAAACAGCGAAGATCCAGATCAACCTGCGCGGAAAACTGTAACACAGAGGCCGGATGGGTGGGCTATTGAATGAAAATATGGATGATAATTCGGCAGCACAGAAAACGTTACACCAAATACATATCCAGCTGTATCAAGGTCATGGAGTAGTATAAACAAGGATGGGTCTGGACCACTTCACCTCATGGAGCTCTCAGTTATTATCACCTCAGTTATGTACTGAATGGCGAACAACGTAGGCCATGTTCAGACTGCGCAGATGTACAATATACGCTAGTCGCATACGTCATAATTATGGTACTCAACTGACTTTGTTGGCGGTAGTAATCATGGTTTATACCTGAATGGCTAACAGCGTAGGTCGTGATCAGACTGCACATGCTACGTTTGTCGCATACGACATAGGTACATTTTATCAGGCTGGTGTTCTTTTGTAGACAGAAAAGTTTAAGTCTCAGTGTAATTCCAATTGATCATAATTGACATATATAATTGAAAAATGCAATGCCTCATTTACATATCAAAATAGAGTAATACAACCGCACGTCTCTATCAATAATCTGAACAGTGAGAACTCGTATTTCTTTAGAACTGGTGTATTTAAAAAAAAGAAAAAAAACAAAAAAACTTTAAAGGTACATACCCACTCAGTAGACACAAACTGTTCTTTATAGGAATTAAATAAGTGTATAATTGTGTCACCATTCCACCAGTTATAACAATTACAAGTGCCCGCTATACAAATATAATTATTTATCAATAAATATGTTACTGATAGTGACGCGCGGTGGTATCAGGCTATTTGCATATGCAAATGAGGCGTGCTATTTTTTTAATTATTTATACTATTAAATTAAATGCGTCACCTGAAAAAATAATATTTTCGACAGATTATAAAGTATGATCATTGCACATTAAATACAGATAATAAATAGTACTGTCCGTTAACATGAAACACGGTAATCGCCCCTGATGTCAGTGTGGACATTTTCGTCTGATGTAAATGTATCATATTGTCAATTATTACTTGGGGTAATGGTGAATGAATATTTATTTTGCCAGATATAAAGAACATTTTGTGCCTACTGAGTGGGTATGTACCTTTAATTCCAATAAGAACATTTGTACCAAATTGATGGGATCTCAACTTTAATGTGAGATATGTTAACCATCATTGTAGGCTGTACTTTTATTTAATCTAATATCTAGTCGTCATCATTGTGCCCAGTGTAATTCTGTTTCTCCTCGGGATTGCACTGCTGGTGCTAATTATGGATCTTAAACGGGAAAGGTAAGCGAGAATATCAGGAGTGCACAAAATGCTATGCAGTACTGGACACTCACGGACAAGCTAATTCGATTGACGAATGTTTTTTTTTTAGGAAGATGGACTTGAAGACCTCGAGATATGTTATGCATGTGATGTAGTCATCGACTCGGTGTGATCAGTCAGATACCGAGAAGACAACAACCTGTGTATTGAAAGGTAAAAATTTGGCTGATTCTATCAAAGTCTGTATGTAAGTGTATGTTAAGACGAGCATACCTCTGATTACCCAACATTTTGTATTGTGACTATGATTGTAAAGTATTTAGTTAAGGGCTGACTATATAGAATATGACATTTTGTTTCAAATGTAGTAGAACGATACATGTGACTCAATATCTATATAATGTATATCTTACCCTGTCTTTCTTAGAGCATATATTATACAGAGCATTGAGTTGTCATCTCCACCATTTTATACTGTACATGCTATCGGACAGTTTCACCAATTGGGGCGTTGGACATATAGAGTAATTGCAGCAAATCTAATAAAATTTGGTGCAATACATCCCAGATATTTAGGATGACAACGTCCTATAAATATTGTTTCAGCAGACTGCACAAAAAGCTTTTCTACCATCACTCACAACATATACAATGGACATTTGTTCAATGCGTAAATTATCAAACTGATGCAATGTCTATTATTAGAAGTACATTTGACACAGGTGAAAGCCGTATTTACTCGTATAGCAGGCAAGTAAACAATATTGACAATACACTCAGATAACTGCTTACAAGTACAGTATGTATGGTAATACAGGTATATATATACAGCACTGTGTATTGTTCTTACTGTTACACAGTATTTACTGAATTATCAAACATGTTAACAAAGGGTCAACAGTTACAAACCCTTTCAATATCATACTTTGTATATAAAGTTCATGAAAACAAATGATAGCTCGCTGTAGCCTACGGTCTCCCCATCATGTTGCATCAAATTGTATTCATGTGTTTGTCATATTATTAGTGGTATGTGTCAAACGCAATACGAGGTAAAACTGGGCGATGGCTGATATACACTAAGATGGCCGACCTTGCAATTCCATGCACTGTGTAGGATATGGTGAGAAGAGAATGTTGATATGCATGTTATGCTTATATCCAATCACATTTACGAAGACATGGTGCATGAATCATTGGATGATAAGGGGCCCTAAATCTCTGTGCTGGCGGCAGTAATCATCGTTTATTGACTACGTGGCGAACAGCGTAGGCCATGAATATGTTGATCTGGGACTACGCAGGTTGCATACACCGTAAGGTACATTTTCTTCAGCCTGGTTTCTCTTTGTATATAGAAAGTTTCAGTCTCAGTGGATTCCGCATTGAACCTGACCATTTTAATACATATGTTTTAGTTAGTTAAGGACAAAATTTAATGCAATCCGTGTCGTCAGGATCACACTGTTTGGTGACTATCAGTACCCCCCCCCCCCCCCCCCCCCCCCCCCCCCCCCCCCCCCCCCCCCCCCCCCCACCCCCCCCCCCCCCCCCCCCCCTATCCCCCCAACATGATATGTGAGTATAAGAAAGACATTTACCTTATGTTGAATTATCTTAGAGATAATTGTTCATGTCGACTCTACCTTTTATAGTACGTGTGTGTGTCATACGTGACAAAACTAGCGTATTTATAACAGGCGTGACATGTACTTGTATCCTGACCACTGTTGACATATTTAAGTTCATCCGGTTACGAAGTATCGTGCCCAATCTTGACATGGTTGCGTAATATCGTGACCAATCTTGACATGTTCAGGTTCACGTGACACGTAGTATCGTAACCACTCTATACACCGTTCAAGTGTTTCAGTTACCCGTCAGAAGCTGTATTGTAAACATCGGAAATAGGGTACGTGGTGAGTTGGAACCACGTCTGGTGTGAAGGACCTGACGTTCAATGTCGGCAAACACGCACCAGATAGCGTATACAAGTCAGCTCTGTATACGACATGGGTACAGATTAACCGAAAAATAAACGACCTTCACAATCTTAAAATAATCGACGCGTGGTATGGTAATTACACAAGCCACGCTAATTATGCAAATTATCCACGCCAATTATGCAAATTAGCCACGCCCATTATGCTAATTGGGGCAAAAGTAACATGCATACTACTTAAACAACTACATCGGCATAGGCCGTGCCAGAGATGGGAATCAGATACTAGTTCAAATCATTAATTGTAGTTGAAACACTCTGCCGGAATATTACATGCCATTTATTTTGGTCGATTCATGTCCTGGTTATTTGTGCTCCAGCCATATTACATAATGAGCGTTGTCCATAATCATTGGTAACCAATCACTGTCGAGGTACGCCCGGGGAAGATCTATAGCTGTATATTCTCAACCAAATCAGCATAGCAAGAATGTGTATGCATATTGTGTCTAAATTGCGTTACTCACAGACGTCCCAATCAAAAGTTACAAAGGGCGTCCGGTTTTTTTTTGAAACCCCTCGTATGCTGTAAATAGTGCCCATGCAGATGTTTTGTCTCAGCCTAGTTGCAGGAGACGAGCTGCGAAGCCAGTTATACACACACAGCTTCATACCAGGTATAGTATAATTATATTATTCATTGTCATGCTGGACCCGACTTATGAGAATAGTATTTATATATATAGGCTGATGAGTGCCAAAACGTAATGTAGTATGTGGTACTCAGAATATCGATAAAATAACAGCATATGGCTGGTCAGACTGATGCCAACTGATGCTAGCCGTGAACGCCGGTCTCGTGCTTGAGCTAGCTGGACCAGCAACAGGCAGAATACATTACATAATTTTGACGCCCGACGTGGGGCTGTCAGCTTGGAAATATAGCATTCAATTCAACATGCTCAGTAGCCTAGACCATGACAGAGAGCTAGCTGATCCAATAGGCAGAACACACTTTACATAATGTTGGCACCTATGAGGGACCGTATTTCAATATAGCTCAGGCTTCGGTATATTGCTCATATGTAGTTTAATCTGGTCTCGTGCTTGAGCTAGCCGGACCAGAAATAAGCAGAAATACGTTATATAATGTTGGAACTCACAGTGCTGGGGACAGCCACTTTCAAATAGCTATATAAGCCTTCAAGTTAGTGTTGCTTAATTAAGCTAGTTATTCTGGTCTCGTGCTTCACCTAGCCGGGCCAGCTGAAATACTATTAATATGTTACATATAGTTTGGCGCTCAAAAGTGCAAATTTAATATAGCATTCAGTTCAGCATGCTTAGTAGGCTAGACCATGACAGAACTAGCTGCATTGTCCAATGGGCAGAAACACGTTATATACAGATAGATAGAGAAATGTAAGTTAGGTTATATGGTCCGGGTTCGATTCCCACCTCGACGCGCTCCGAATGGCCGATTCGGCGTGTCCTTGGGCAATACAACTTCATGCTAGCCTAGTCCTGGGGATGGGGACTTACATAGTCGGTCCTAACATACAAGGTTATCGAGCCAGTGCCGTCGTTAGATCAAAGCATTTACATTTATATTGTCAAATTCCCCAATGATGTAGTGTTTCTTTTAGCCCATACTTTAATTAGCTGTGTAGTTCGTTTTCTGCACAGTATATATATACTATGTTGAATCGATATCATTACAGTTGATTACTGTTCAGGATGCAATGCATGATATGGTCATGCCATGCATTGTAATAGTCCATTTTAGAGTAGTTTGATTGGTCATCAAGGTCAGGTCAGGGGTGATATTCGTTCACTAAAATTATTTAGTCAATACAGCTTAATTTCCAAAGACACATATTTTTTTAGTAGAGTGGAGTAATTAAGTGGGTATGTTGGGAGTAAGTGGGTATGATTGTCGGTGCGGCGAAGGCGACATGACGAGCTGTGGATTAGTTTAGTTTAAACATAGTTTATTGCCAAATAATTACAATGGGCTTGGGCCACAAGTCCTACCAACATTAGTTACGGCCCTTACCCTTAGCTGTGGATTGCTTGTGTACACGACTGGTATCCTTGTTTTGGTACAACTTGCGTGACCCCCAGCAGTTCCCCCACACATGAGCTAGCCGGGAGCGGGTTACGACACCGACACGAAACAAGAAGGGATTTTGGTAAAATCCACAAAATAAATGGTCATTTCGAATAGGATTACTAAATTGAGTACGAAATCGCTTGGGTACGAAATTGTTTGTGTTAAATAAAATCTTGAGACCGAAAACGTTTTAGGGCGAAACGAACACTGCCCATCTGAGCATGCGCAACGTTTCAACCACGCTTCCTACCTACCGCGAGTCATTTGTTTCCATACTTATATAGCAAAACTCATCGCAAACCATTAATATGGCGGTAAGAAGTATACTTACTTTGGTTGCTCGGTTGCCTAAACACATGTATTTTAATATTCCACACAATTCCTATTTTAAACTTATGGCTTGTTTATTATTCGCATTCACATAATTTGTCACGTGTTTTCGTGTTTTCAGTTCATGCAAAGTACGTCAGTAGACCTAGCACTATGGCTTTACTACCGTTACAGCCATAGGCCTCATAGATAGCTACTGTAACGACTGATTTCAAGATTTGGTGCTAAACCAGCAGTGCAAAACCAGAAATGATATTAAATAGCCTTAGGCTGTATGAGTTGCAGGTGATTTGCCTATTATGGTCGTGACGCCAGTTTTCGGGGTAGTCGGAGTTTTCGGGGTATTCACTTATTTTGTAATTTGTAGACCTGTGTGCAGCCGCGATGTGCTTTTCGTCAGGTGATTAAAATAAGCATGACATTACAAGGAAGTTTTTAAACATTCCACCAAATCTAACTGCACATATTCCGCTTTATAGGCAACAGGTTGTCCTATTCGCTACACCACGCTGCACAGTAAAAATGTGCGTAATAGCATTTACAATTCGCGCACTAAAATATAGAAAAAACCTGCAGGGCATTGACATTCATACTTTGCTATATTGTTATTGATAGACTATACTCCAATATGACACGAAAATATTATCACAAACTCACCTAATAAAGTGTTGATTAGCAAAATTCTAAGGTCACTCTCACACGAAGCAGAAAGTAAACAGAGCGTCTTCAATATGGCGGGAGATGGATCACACATGACTAGCACGTGACATCTATTTATAATTATCGGGGTCACAGTTTTGAGGCCCGAGACGGCACGCGCGTAACGTGATACCGACTTTTTGTATAGATATCGCATCGTCAAATGACAGGTGTGCGTCAAATGAGAAACGCCATGGGATTTTGTACTTTCGGACAATTTCAGTAAATACATGTAGAAAAATTAGATCTAGATCTACAATAGTTTTCTTTAGTGAAGTAAAATAACATTTTTTTCAACTTCTGTCGTCATTTACGGAAAATAATTATATTACATTTTCTGTAAATATATTTCCTGAAATTACGCAGATGTCCGAAGGTACACAGTCACATGTGACAAGTCCATGTCGTGGGTGATATGTGACGGTGACTAGATAAATGGGGACTTATTTACGATGATTGCAATCGTCGCAGGCGCGGATACAGGGGTAGTCCCGACCCCACCCCCCCCCCCACCCCCCCCCACCCCCCCCCTCCACAGGCAAAAAAAAAAGAGAGAACAAAATCTACAATACTCGAATAGTTGGATGACTTTTTCGTGGTCTAGGTGTCAGGAAATCGCATCTGCGACGATCTGGCATTTAAAAATGTCCTTGGGGAGCACCCCCAGACTTTACGATGGACATCGAGCTTCGTGCTCGCGGAAGTCGTGTAGACCTGCAAATAGTTCTGTATCGGCGCCTGCGTCGGCGATGACTATCTGTGCGGAATTTTGTTGTGATTCACGGTTAAACAGACAGCTGAGCCAGAATCAGAAAAAAATGGAATTTGAGCTGAAATAATCTGTGACACGCGTGTGTAGCTACGATCAAAACAGATGCCGCCGGAGGTCATTGATAGTTCGGCATAACAAACAACTTATCAGAGTCTTGTTTGACTGGAGGCAAATAGGGAAGTGGACTTTGGGACAGGTGTATTCTGAATTCAACGAAGCCACACCTATTCTATGCTGATTGGTTGAATCTATTTTGTTTATCTGTCCTAGTGGTAAGCAAAATAAGGGGAAGTTTGTCCATGCAGTGACGGCTGCAAAAACTGGCTGTCCGGAATATGACATCCGTAAAAGAAGAATTTTTTAAGAACGGCATATTTCTGGTCGATTTGAAATTTGTTTTATTTCATATATAAATGATGAATACATAAGCGTATCGCGAAAACAGAATCAAATTCTTATATCTCCAATTAAACCCCTTTCTTGCTCAACTTTTAGACTACAGAATTTAGATTTGTACAAGTATGTAAAAATTAAAGCCCCAATACGGCTCAAGTTGTCGAATTTGGCCTCCTATTGGGTTTTCTCACACATAAATCCAACAGGTTTCTATTTACACACACTTTGAAACTGTTTGCATTAATTTTGGTACAAAAATGAGTTTGTAGTCTATTAAAATATCAATATTTGTTGATAAACAAACAGCAGGTGCGTGTTCCGTCAAAGTCCGATCGATTTTACCGATAGAAGCTCGGTCAACTGCTCAACTCCCTGATTCGCGGCCGATGAATTCCGATAGCCGGAGTTTATCGACTCGCTTCCGAGCCGAAGCCGTTGGGCTACGACGAAATTAATTTGTCAATATTGACATTTTGCACTGAGTGGTACACAAAACAAGTTGTTGTTGTCTTCACATTGCGATTAAGATGTAAATCTCAAGACTTGAGATGTAGGCCTATCTATTAGGCAATATATGTTTGTTTTGTGTACCGTATTTAGCCGTGTATTGCGCGCACTGGTGTATTGCGCGCATCCCTATTTTGGGCCCAAAAAATGGGTAAAAAAACAGTTCTAGTAAATAGCGCGCAGACAATTTTCACGAAAAAAATCGGCCGAAATTTTCTTTTGTCATTAGTATAAGAAAATTGCTTTCCAAGTTCACATCCACAATGCTGAACGTGTGCGGGTAGGCTTTCTCAAAGCAGTTAGTGTTGCATTTATTGGTATTTACCGATTAATATGCTAATTAAAAATTAAAAAAATTTACGACGCATGTAATGAATTTATTGGAACTACTTACGAAGAATTTTTGTTTTTATTTAATCCACTACATTGGCATTCGACAAGCAAGTCACGTGTCGCCCCGTAATCAGGTTTGATAATCAACAACACGTGGCAGCCATGTGTCAGACAGACAGCTTCCCCCAAGGCGATACTGAAACACCTGTACCCCAGCCAAATATTGACACAGTACACACGCGTAGTGTGTATAACCGTTTATTGATCGGGTTTAAAAATAGACATAGAAGTCGCTGTAGAATACAGCGTATAGCCTCAGCTTAGCATGTTTATTGATTGAATGTTATCCACTTATACTGTACTGATCTGACTGCGTGTATGCTACGCTGCTCGCACACGTCATAAGGTTGATTTGCTTTACAACTACTGTCCTCATTAATTATTCACATAATGGCTGACGGCACGTCATAAGGTTGATTTGCTTTACAACTACTGTCCTCATTAATTATTCACATAATGGCTGACGCGTGACGTCACATTGAAAATTTCACAACCACCGATAACAAGCTAACAACAATTGACCGATATGAGACCAGCGTAGATAAATTTAATTTACGAGACAGAAAACCAAAATGCCAAAATGTGGCTATGTATGGAGAAATGGGCTTATGTATTGCAACCCGTGTAGAGTCATGCATATGCTGGTTTATACTGGTTGTTTAACTCTCTTCAAAATATGCATTGTCCTACTTCCTAATGCACCTGCTAATTTGAATTTCACACACATTCTTTGTTGATTAGCGGTAGCGGTGCAACGTCTTTGACTGACCATAATGTGCTATAATTACCACCGCACATAGTTATTGATCTCCCAATTAAGGGCTTCAGACGGACATTTAATACCAATCTACACTTACCTCACCCGTACTTACCCATACTTTTTGTGGTGTATAACACTATGCGTAATTTAGGACCACAAATCGATGTTCCGTTTCCGGTAAACATTACTTTTTTCTCTTCGATCAAAAAATGGGTAAAACTGGCGCAGAAATCGGCTGGAAAAATGTTTGAAATTTATGTTCCTTACTTAGAACGCGCAGGGTGACTTCTGGATTAAAAATGGGGCTGAAAAAATGCGCGCAATACACGACTAAATACGGTACTAAATCAGTTGCCAAACATGTTTTTGTGTTTGAAAAAATCGGAAAATTGTAATACTGAGCCGTTGTCAGGGTCTGTAAGATTTAAAATGCATTGAAAATATAAAATGTTTCAATTTCATTACGACATACCGAGGCCTCAATCAGTAATTTATAATATTTTAACGATTCGGACGCTAGCAAGCTCGGACCAAAACCGTTTCGGGACAAACCTTGCTATTTTTTACTATGCGTAAATCAACATTATATGCGAAAATTCTTTATCACATATGATATATGAACCTTTCGCATGCTCACTGTTAATATATCATTAAGTTTAAACTTGGGAAAAAACAATCAAACATCATAAATAACGAATCTGTTACGGTCCGAAACGCCCTCGAATTATATATAGATCAGCAGGAAGGAAACTATACTGACACCGGGCAATGTAAGAACTGGCGATCCAGAGTAAACATCTCAATGTATCCAGAAATTTGCTGTGTAGAACCATTTTTATGAATTATTACTTGTGTCACATGTATATGGTTTATAAAGTATAACATACTTCACTATGTATATGTAAATTGATCATCATACGTATAAAAAACACCATTATTTCGACCTGCCTTAAAACGCACATTTACAAATACAACTACGTCATAACTCTTATGTAGTGCAATGTAATGAAATGTAATTAGAGTTATGTACTCAGAACAACACCAAATCCAGTGTTTGGACTAAATACTGGTAATTTAGGTCATTTTGTTCACGAACCTACCGTGATTTTCTGCGTCTGCCATTAATCTGCTCTTTAATATTGTTAAAATCATAATCATTAGAAACGTTTCAAGTTTTCCTTCACTGTGCCTCATTCATCTGCGAGATTATCTTATAGCCAATGAAAACTCGGGACGAATTAGCAAATTTATTGACACTTTCGGAACATACCCCGAAAACTCCAACCATAAGTCAATATTCAAGATGGCCGACTCATGTGTTGTTAAACGCGCTTACGTGAATTTTAATCTAACAACAATCTTATTTTGAAGGCAAGAAACATTGAAAGAAATGTTTATCATTCTATTGAACTGACACTTTAGCTCATATGTTATGTTTTATATAACCCGCTATAACTACATAAAGTGTACAAAGTTTAAAACGCTTCGGTCACCATCTTGCCGAAGAATTTCCGGCAGAATAAATTAACTTCCGTAATTCTATTTTAGTCCGGCGGCCAAAGGCAGGGGTGTAAAATTCCACTCGACCGCTCGCCATGGCGAGCGACTTGGTCATCATTTCGGTCGAGTAGCTTTGTGTAGACGGTCGTCCGACGGGTCGAGTGAATTTTGGATCATCCATGATTGATCGTGAATAAAAAAATATATAGTTATGCACCGTTCTCCGTTTATTTATCAAATACCATTTCATTTCATAAAAGCGTTTGCGCCAACTGGAACAATTCTAATTATGGACTAGTTTAAATCGCGGCTCAAGTGGCGTGAATTGAAATTTTATCAATACTTGCCTATTTACAATATAAATGGGAAATACGCAAATTCTCTGTCACATATGTCTGATCGCAGCCACGGTTTCATCTTCACTTAAGTTAGTGCAGTGAGTTACCGTGCAAGTGTCTCGATTTATGGGATGGTCGCCGGGCCTAGGCCGCCTGTCGTCTGCGATTTAAACTCGCCCATAATTAATTTATGGCATTCTGTAACGTCAATGTTCGCTTCTGGTGTAAACACGCAATATTGCTAGCAGACAGCCAGAGTTAGCACATGTGAAAATATCATTTTCTCCAAACTACACAGCATTCCGATGAGACGGATCGCTTGATTTTCGTTGGAAAATGATTTTCAGACCAGTCCAATTATAAAAATGGGATGTTTTTCTTTGACAAATATGAACAATACTTGCAAATATTGTGTTTTTTTTTTTGTTTATCAAACTCAAATGAATTGATATTTGTGTTATTATTTTACTTTATGCTTAACCAGAGCATAGTATGTCACTGTCTGACCCAAGTTAGCCGGTATAAGTATCTGTATCATGTATAAATAATGTGCAGACATAAGAAACCTATACATTATAATGTTTTTGAAGCTTTCATATTTCTGCACAAAATATGCAAACAGTGAATTCTGTAGATATATTAACAAGACAAAGTCAAGAGATCCATGGTAATCACTGAACACGAATGGCTTACAGAATAGGTAAAAAGTAAGACAAATACACAGAATTGCAATATAAATAAATATTTATTCATAAAACCATGACAACTGTTGGATTGTCTATCTGGAGATAGATTTCAAATAACATACATGTACATGTACAGTAGCATATATAGCCTACTAAAGGCGAACATAGTGAATATTGAAATATCTGTATAAAATATAAGGGCAAGTGGCAAACCAGTAAGGGCAAGTAAGATTTTGCATCTACTAGACCTTTAGGGCAAGTGATATTTCAAATAATTTTACACCCCTGCAAAGGCCGATTTTGGGGCGTAACCTTGTTTTGAATAACTTCATTTTTAGCTCGACTATTCGAAGAATAGTTAGAGCTTATGTTGTCACGTCGGCGTCAAGGTTTGGTTAAGGTTTTTAGTCAAGCTTGTATATGCAATACTACTGGCCCTACACCCACCATACTTAACTTCATCTCCTAGTGATGTACATCAATAACCCCTGATCTATATTTGACCTTCACCTACATTTCCTCTTGAATTACTTAGTTAATTCCCCTTGGTTAAGGTTTTTAGTCAACCTTGGTTAAGGTTTTTAGTCAAGCTTGTACATGGAACACTATTGTGCATACAGACACCATACTTGGACAACCTTTTCTCATAGGGATGTACATCAATAACCCCTGATCTATATTTGACCTTGACCTATATTTCCTCTTGAATTACTTACTAATTCCCCTTGGTTAAGGTTTTTAGTCAAGCTTGTATATGGAATACTACTGGCCCTACACCCACCATACTTGGACAACTTCATCTCCTAGTGATGTGCATCAATAACCCCTGACCTATATTTGACCTTCACCTACATTTCCTCTTGAATTACTTACTTAATTCCCCTTGGTTAAGGTTTTTAGTCAACCTTGGTTAAGGTTTTTAATCAAGCTTGTACATGGAATACTATTGTGCATCAGACACCATACTTGGATAACGTTTTCTCATAGGGATGTACATCAATAACCCCTGACCTTTATTTTACCTTCACCTACATTTAACCTTGAATTACTTGGTTAATGTTTATAGTCAAGCTTGTATATGGAATACTCCTGGGCCTACATCAACCATACTTGGACAACTTCATCTCCTAGTGATGTACATCAATAATCCCTGACCTATATTTTGACCTTGACCTACTTTTATCCTTGGATTACTTAGTTATTTCCCCTTGGTTACGGTTTTTAGTCAAGCTTGTATATGGAAGACTCTTGGGCCTACAGAAACCATACTTGGAAAACTTCATTTCCTAGTGATGTACATCAATAACCCCTGACCTATATCTGACATTGACCTACATTTAACCTTGAATTACTTACTTAATTTCCCTTGGTTAAGGTTTTTAGTCAACCTTGGTTAAGGTTTTTATGCAGGCGAGGCCACCTTGTTTGTCAAGCTATGTGTACATCAACAACCCTCGTAGTCGAGCTATGCTGTTCTCCTACAGCTCTTGTTTATTACTGATTTTGCCTATGTAGACTTTCTAGTTTTATCCGACTGATGACAACCTGTTACCCTTGAGCATTTGGAGAAATCTACATAAATTCAAGATGGCTGCCACCTATATATATTGTGCCATATAATTGCATCCCCAGGAGGAAATTAAACCATCTACGAGAGTATAATGAATGTATTAATGTGCTGACACCAATGGGCAACTTTAAAATTCAATTCCTCAATGCATATGGAAAAAATCCTAGATGGCCGCCTAATTTTACATACTTTCACTAATTCGTCATAAAGAATATACGTTTTTATGCCACCGGGTTTCGAAGAAACGGGTGGCATATAGTGTTTGGACCGTCCGTCCGTCACTCTTTTCGGTTAACCACTTTGTCACAGTTTCTCAAATATGCTGCAGGTGGCATCCGCATTCGACAGATGCATTTCTTGTTTAATTATGTGTTTATTAAAACAATGAATGTGTTTTTTTGTAACTTTGATGTGAAATTATATACTAATCTATATAATAGAAGTCCAAGATGGCAGCCATATACAGTACAGCCACCGCGAAACCCGCACATTTTTTGTAATTGCGGCAACCAATTTAGCTTTATCGCGGAATATTGCCGCAATTTCTCGCAAAACGTCCCGTGGCCGTTTGCGGCATAACGCGAAACTCCGCAAATTTTACGCGGTCGTTTCGTGGAGATCCTCGGCAAAACTCGGTAAAAACTTTCCAGTGTATACAACGTACATGTACATGTTATCGCACCTTTACCGCCGCGTTTTGCGGCAAAATGGACACGGTAAAATGCGGCAAAACTCGGCAATTCACTCTGAAAATATGTACATTGTTTGATTGAATGAAGTCAGTTTTACCCTTGTCCTTGTAGACATGCATTTCGCATGGATCGATTTGGTATATCTGTCAATAAATCATGTTCGAACATCCATGGTCATACCGATATTGATCATGTAAGATGTAGATATCAAACAGGCATATTCAGAATATTGATCATGTAGGATGTAGATATCAAACAGGCATATTCAGATTTTCACTTTGTGTAATCGATCGTATTTCCTCGCCACCATATAAAACCCGACTCGAGAAACACACATTAAGTTGTTATTTCTGAATTTGTCAATCGTTTGCACGGTCTAAGAAATCAAACAAATGTGAAAACAATTTTCTCTAAGGAGACGATTCTTATATGTTGCCAAAACATGTTTTATTAACTCATCGGACAAATGTGAAAAGAAAACCTGAATATATTGGTATTTCTTTACAAAAACATATTTTGACAAAATATGAGAATCGTCTTACTTAGGAGACGATTCTCATGTGCTGCCAAATCTTGCTTTTATCAAGAAATCAAACAAATGTGAAACTGCACAAGCGGCATGCGTCAATTCGATGACGTGAGCGACTACATAGCGTGGTTTTGGTATGTTCGTTTCCGCCGAGTTCTAAAGGTCAGTTACACTTTGCACGTGAAAATGGATTACCAACTGATGATTGTAAACACCATCAGGTGTGCAGCTAGACCGAAAATGATATGTCGCAAATGTGCTACAGTCGAACCTCTCTAAACCGAACACAGAGACAAGTTAGTTGTGCTTAATTGTATCCCCCGGACTCCGTCGGGGGGATACTATGGATTTGACAGCGCGCCGCGTCCGCCGCAGACACTTCTTGTCCGGAGCATAACTCGAACACCCTTTGGAATATTTTCATGAAACTTCACACATGCATAGACCACGACCCGAAGGTGTGTCGCGCACAAGAATGACAACTCTTGCATAGCTAATTTTTTAGTCTCCCTTTTTTGTTTTGCACCCTCTACAAACTGGAGAATAATGCATGAAGACCCGTTTTCTCGTCTGCTCTGTACACCTTTTCTCATGTGCTCTGTACACCTTACCTGTAGAGAGAACAATAGAGACTGGGAGAACCATTGTGCTAGCATGGGCTTGCAAGTGCAAACTGTCCAGTGCTTGACCACTGCTGACCCACAGGTAATTTATACAGGTAAAATTACTACATTGGGTACTGTGTTGAATATATTGTGGCATTATTGTGGGACCTGTGCAGATATATGTAGATTAAATATAGGACTATTAAAAAAAAAATCTGGGCTCCAGTAGCAAGCATTATTATTTTTAAACTTTATTTTTCCATTTTTTTTTTTTTTTTTTTCATTTTTTTTCATTATTTTTTTTCATTATCTTCATCATTTTTAGCCAGGTTTTTTTGAAAAAAAAATCCAGCTATTGGATTGGCGGAAAGTAGGCGGCTGGCGGGCGGGGGCGGGCGGCGTCCACAATCAATGTTAAGTTTTCGTGTTTGAGTCCATTTCTTTGTTACTGTACTAACTAGGACCACCAAACTTTCACAGCTTCATAATCAAGGGGTGCCCACCACATATCACTATCCAACATGTTACTTTTTTAGCCAGGTTTTTTGGAGAGAAAAAATCCAGGCTATTGGATTGGCGAAAGCTGGGCGGGCGGCGTCCACAATCGATGTTAAGTTTTCGTGTTTGAGTCCATTTCTTTGTTACTGTACCACCTAGGACCACCAAACTTTCACAGCTTCATAATCAAGGGGTGCCCACCACATATCACTATCCAACATGTTACTTTTTTTTTAACTTGACCCATTTTTTCCGCGCAGTCGACTTAGCCATTTTGAATGTTAAGTTTTCGCGTTTACAATGTTAAGTTTTTCGTGTTTAAGTCCATTTCTTTGGTACTGTACCTAGGACCCACCAATCTTTCACAGCTTCATAACCAAGGGGGTGCCTACCACATACAAACTATCCAACATGTTGATCATTTTTTTTAACTTCACCTATTATTTCTACGTTTAATTGACTTAGCCATTTTCAACGTTAACTCTAACGTACGTCTAGTTAAAGTTTTTTTGGTTTTAAAAAACTTTTTTGTTATACTATAATCTCTGCAACTGCTTCGCCCATTACCTTGAAAACTTTCACATGGGTGTGTTTATCATCATCCATATTTTCATTTCTAACCCCAACCGTGCGGCCCCCTGTGCCCAATGTCAAGGTCAAATTACTTTTGAATTTCTTTGTTAAAGTTTTTTTCGTGTACTATATCTCTGCAACTGCTTCACCCAATACCTTGATACTTCACATGGGTGTTTTATCATCATTGTTGCACCTGCTTGCGGAAAGCGCGATCCTGTGCCCAATGTCAAGGTCAAATTACTTTGAATTTTTTTGTTAAAGTTTTTTGTGTACTCTATCTCTGCAACTGCTTCACCAATATCTTGATACTTTCACATGGGTGTTTATCATCATTGTCGCACCTGCTTGCGGAAAGCGCGACTCCTGTGCCCAATGTCAAGGTCAAATTACTTTGAATTTTTTTTTTAAAGTTTTTTTCGTGTACATGTACTATATCTCTGCAACTGCTTCACCCAATACCTTGATACTTCACATGGGTGTTTATCATTCATTGTCGCACCTGCTTGCGGAGGAAAGCGCGATCCTGTGACCCAATGTCAAGGTCAATTACTTTGAATTTTTTTTGTTAAAAGAAAATTTTTTCGTGTACTCTATCTCTGCAACTGCTTCACCCAATACCTTGATACTTCACTGGGTGTTTATCATCATTGTCGCACCTGCTTGCGGAAAGCGCGATCCTGTGCCCAATGTCAAGTCAAATTACTTTGACTTTTTTTGTTAAGTTTTTTCGTGTACATGTACTATATCTCTGCAACTGCTTCACCCAATACCTTGATACTTCACATGGGTGTTTTATCATCATTGTCGCACCTGCTTGCGGGAAAGCGCGATCCTGTGCCCAATGTCAAGGTCAAATTACTTTGAATTTTTTTGTTAAAGTTTTTTTCGTGTACTCTATCTCTGCAACTGCTTCACCCAATACCTTGATACTTCATGGGTGTTTTATCATCATTGTCGCACCTGCTTGCGGAAAGCGCGATCCTGTGCCCAATGTCAAGGTCAAATTACTTTGACTTTTTTTTGTTAAAGTTTTTTCGTGTGTACTATATCTCTGCAACTGCTTCACCCAATACCTTGATACTTCAACATGGGTGTTTATCATCATTGTCGCACCTGCTTGCGGAAAGCGCGATCCTGTGCCCAATGTCAAGGTCAAATTTACTTTGACTTTTTTTGTTAAAGTTTTTTTCGTGTACTATATCTCTGCAAAACTGCTTCACCCAATACCTTGATACTTCACATGGGTGTTTATCATCATTGTCGCACCTGCTTGCAGAAAGCGCGATCCTGTGCCCTATGTCAAGTTCAAATTACTTCGATTCTTTTTTTTTGTTAAAGTTTTTTCGTGTACTATATCTCTGCAACTGCTTCACCCAATACCTTGATACTTCACATGGGTGTTTATCATCATTGTCACACCTGCTTGCAGGGGAAAAGCGCGATCCTGTGCCCTATGTCAAGTTCAAATTACTTTGAATTTTTTTGTTAAAGTTTTTTCGTTGTGTGACTATATCTCTGCAACTGCTTCACCCAATACCTTGATACTTCACATGGGTGTTTATCATCATTGTCGCACCTGCTTGCGGAAAGCGCGATATCGTCGGCATTTTGGCATACGTCCGTGTGTCCGGTTAAAGTTTTTTCGTTAAAGTTTTTCCATCTACTATATCTATTTTTTTAGTGTCCATGCCTCGGCCCAAGGCGCGACATGCAGGCCACGGCCATCTAGTCTACAAAAGTGGGTATAATTATGTTATCCAAGTGTCCATGCTTGGAAAAAACCTGGCCTTCGTGGCTTTGCCTCGTTTCTTGTTTTTTTTACATTCTTTTTCAATTTTTTAACTGACCAATAACTTATTACAGGTAATTTATACAGGTACATTATTACATTTCCGTAACTATTAACAAAAATTCTGGGCTCCAGTAGCGAGCATTATTATTTTATTTTATTTTTGTATGTTACATTTCCGTAAACTGTGTTGAAAATATTGTGGCATTATGTGGACCTGTACAGATATATGTAGATAAATATAGGGCTGTTAAAAAAAATTCTGGGCTCCAGTAGCAAGCATTATTATTTTTAATTTTATATGATAATAGTCTGTATATAGCACTTACGACCTTATGTTACTAGACAAAAATTGAGAAAGAATTTGAAATATTTTTTTTTTTTTTTTTTTTTTTTTTTTTTTTTTTTTTTTTCAAATTCTTTCTCATTTTTGTCTAGTAACATAAGGTCGTAAGTGCTATATACAGACTATATCATATAATAAAACAATTATTGACTAGTGAGCCATAGAATATAATCTGATATTCTATGGCTCACTAGTCAATAATTGTATAATATGTTCGGGCCAGTGAAAATTGCTTTCGGGCCCAGGCTCGAGGTCAAGGTGGGACAAGGCGAGGCATCTGATTCCGCGTAATTCTTGTTTACTTATCTCCCTTTGTTGTTTCGTGCTCTGATTTTGTATCCAGAGCATAACTCGAACACCCTTTCAGTGTTCTGCCAAGGACGCGGGATCGATCGCGCCATTGGCGCAGAAAAATAGTAAATGGCGCAAGAAAAAAATAACCAACGGGCCAACGGGCGCATTAAATATTCGGTCAGGAGTTCGCGGGTTGCGAAATTAAAAAAGTCTGAACTGTGTTAGGGGCGCTCGTGAAATGTACCGGAAATGTAAAATTCGCATAGCAACCGCGCTTAGCTAAACATCTATCGACGGTTTTCATTGAATGGTATATTTACATAAGTGATATAAGTATAAAGCGAACTATTTTGGTCCGCCAATCAGAAAAGCCATTTGAAATGCGCGCATTGTCTGGGAGCCGATGGAATGATAAAGAACTACAAATACATCATGATCATGTTTTAATGTTTATTTCCATGTTTTTTTCACAATCACAACATGCTGAAAATTTACATGAATTAATTATTGCAAGTCCATTGTCGGAGCTCAGCAAAACACTATTTCAAACTATTAATTACTTTAATTGCTGATATTTAATAGTTTGAAGCAGTGTTTTTCTTCAAAATACCATGTGTGACCCTTTGAAAATGTCCCCACTTTTTTTTTTATCCATGGGGTCATTGGCCCCATGTCTCGATTTCTTGGCAGAACACTGCCCTTTGGAATATTTTTATGCCCCACCACGATAGTGGAGGGGGCATTTAGTGTTACCCTCGTCCGTCCGTCCGCACACACGAATGGGTACTTGTTGTAAGCGTACGGGGATCTTATTGGGTAGGGTTAGGATAGTGTTGGGTACTCTTGTTGGGTATTTTTATACAGTAAAAACCCAACAAGTATTCATTCGTAGGAACGTGCGTCCCGTCCGTCAGTCACAAAACTTTAACATTCGGGTAAATGTCTGATAATTTCTTCATCCTTCGACCGATCTGCTTCATATTTCATATACACATTGCTCTGATGGTTCACTACCGCCCTGTGCCAAATCCACGTTCGTCCTGCCCCCGGCAAGCCCAGGGTCAAGGTCACATACTTGGTGCTTCAAAAACTTTAACGCTCGGGTTAATATCTTATAATTTCTGTTTTCTTTCACGGATCAGCTTCATATTTCATATACACATTGCTCTAATGGTCCTCTACCGCCCTGTGCCAAATCCACATTCGTCCTGCCCCTGCCAAGCCCAGGGTCAAGGTTACATACTTGGTGCTTCAAAAATTTTAACGCTCTGGGTAAATATCTTATAATTTCTGTTTTCTTTCACGGATCAGCTTCATATTTCATATACGCATTGCTCTAATGGTCCTCTACCGCCCTGTGCCAAATCCACGTTCGTTCTGCCCCCGCCAAGCCCAGGGTCAAGGTCACATACTTAGTGCTTCAAAAACTTTAACGCTCAGGTAAATATACTTATACTTTCTGTTTTCTTTCATGGATCATCTTCATATTTCATATACGCATTGCTCTAATGGTCCTCTACCGCCCTGTGCCAAATCCATGTTCGTTATCCCCCGCCAAGCCCAGGGTCAAGGTCACATACTTAGTGCTTCAAAAACTTTAACGCTCGGGTAAATATCTTATACTTTCTGTTTTCTTTCATGGATCATCTTCATATTTCATATACGCATTGCTCTAATGGTCCTCTACCGCCCTGTGCCAAATCCACGTTCGTCCTGCCCCGCCAATCCCAGGGTCAAGGTCACATACTTGGTGCTTCAAAAACTTTAACGCTCAGGTAAATATCTTATAATTCATTCCCATTCACGGATCAACTTCATATTTCATATAGCGTTGCTCTAATGGTCCTCTACCGCCCTGTGCCAAATCCACGTTCGTCCCGCCCCGCCAAGCCCAGGGTTAACATCACATACTTAGTGCTTCAAAAACTTTTAACGCTCAGGTAAATATCTTATAATTTCTGTTTTCTTTCACGGATCAGCTTCATATTTCATATATGCATTGCTCTAATGGTCCTCTACCGCCCTGTGCCAATCCACGTTTGTCCTGCACCCCCCGCCAAGCCCAGGGTGGCAAGGTCACATACTTGGTGCTTCAAAAAAACTTTAACTGTCAAGTAAAAGAAAATTTTGACTTGGAATTTGGCCTCATTTATTATCAAAGCGATATGTGGGACATCCGTGTTTCTATGAACATTTTCTAGTTTATTAAACTTCACACATGCATAGAAGGTGTGTCGCACGTAAGAATGACAACTCTTGTGTCGTTAATTTCTTCTTAGTTATCTCCCTTTGTTGTTTCGTGCACTGATTTCGTGTCTGGAGCATAACTCGAACACCCTTTGGAATATTTTCATGAAACTTCACACATGCATAACCCTTCATGAAACTTCACACATGCATAACCCTAAAGGTGTGTCACGCAAGAATGACAACTCTTGTATCACTAATTTTTTAGTTATCTCCCTTTGTTTTTTCCGTCACTGATTTTGTCTCCGGAGCATAACTCGAACACCCTTTTTTCAAACTACTTGTGTATCTGGGGAGGGGGATACACATGCGCTTGTCGACAAGCGTCCATTTCTAGTTTTGACATAGTTCGTGTCCATTTATCTCCGATTATAATTTCTGTTCATGAACACAAAGCACCCACGCATGTCTTGAAGTAGTTATATACATGGTTCACAGTGGAGCCTCTCTAAACCGGACGCCCTGGGATGTGCCCCAGGGTGTCCGGTTTAGAGAGGTTGCACTGTAGTTGTGGATGGGTGGGTACGGCGGTATATTTTTTTTAAATGTAAGTACATGTATATGTATTAATACCTCTAATAAATTAGCTTTTGTACCATCATTAATACTAGACATTACCGTATTTACCCTATGTATTGGGACAGTAAAAAAATAAATAAAATTCTACGTGTCCCAATACATAATATAAAATAAATTAATTATTTTTTTTGGTGTCCCAATTAGTAATATTGAAAGTTTGTATCCTCGAAATTTCGGTTAGTACACGGTTGTGCCTTGGCTCCCGAATTGTTTGCCTATTTGTATATCAAAATCGTGTTAAATTTTTAACACGACTATTGTCAGAAAAGAAATCGTATTAAATTTGCGATTTTTTCCAAAATTAGACCCAAAATGGATTTTTTTTTTTTTTTTTTTTTTTTTTTAATATGGACGCATAGCCTCCTTTTATCTCACCGATGTGAATGTGCAGCTGATCACGTTTGCACATTTCGTAAATTAATCCGAGCAAACTGGGAATAACATCAATTATTGGTCCCAGTAAAAAAGCAGTGCTAATTGTTATGTGCTCGATTGAATATTTCCGGCATGCGTTCGCGCTCACCATTGGTGGAATATTAATTAGGTGTAAAAAAAAGGCTGACCAATCGGAGATCGCGTATCAGTGGCGCAGATTAACTCGACCCAGATTAACTAAATTGTTACAGCACTGCCCACGCCCCAGGCGCATGTACACAGCTGGCCTTGTTTCGCTACATCATAATTGAGCCAGTGCATGAGATAATCAACTTTATTATATAACCGAGATTTTCGCCGAGAATGATTTGACTTTTTTCTACAAATATATCGGAAAGTTGATAAAATTTTCAGAGCAAATGCGTAATAATTACTAATTTAATATTCGTCAACATTCGATATCGTTTACAGAAAATGTACGGTACACTATTATCAGATTCATCTTCGTCGAAAATCTCACGTGATGAGCCTGATTATCTCATTAACTGGCGCAAAATTATAACACGTCGGGCAAAACATGTCTATACAGGTCGTGGTGTTGAAAGGGTTAAAACTCTGTGCGTACTCAAACCCACAGGTGGAATAGTCGGGACGTGTGACTCAAAGAAAATATCCATTACCCCACCCACTTGATCTCGTTCTATTATTAACGTCATGTACAGTACGATACCAGGTGGGTGGGATAATGGGATTTTTTTAATAATAGGCATTTATTTTGGTGTTATAGGTCCGAGTCTTCCACCTGTGCTCACCATATGAGTAAACACAGTTTGCAACGCACGAGCTTGTCACGTGACGTTGCAGCTGATGGAACAGGATATCGGTCATCGAGTCATTGCGTCATCTAATGATGATGGCTACACGGTTTACTACACTTTTTTCTACACGCGTTTACAATAATGGATTGCACGGACCTGCGTAGATATACATTCTACATGAACATGATGAATAAATAAATAAAACATGACGTTAACAATTCTTAGATTCAATATATTTATTACATGCGAAGATAACAGTGAAAACTTATGGCATATTATAGCATTGGCGACGTCGTTCATTCGCAGTCACAGTGTACAGTGTACATGTATTTTTTGTTGACATTATGATGCGTCTTGGGCGAGAACGGATATAGCACGGTTCGGATAAGCAACACGGAAGGTTGTATGTCGCCGGACTTCCGTGTACTTCCGGATCGCACTGTACTATACTTTCGGATACTGGATACTCGTGAATATTGATGAGAGGGCGGGGCGATGTATCAGGAGTATTTCCGTGTGAATCGAAATAATTTTCGCAAATAAATCACATTCCGGCATGACAGGCGGCATTGTCGATGTATACGGTTTATTGGTAATCTATTTAATCAACAGAGCTCAGATTTACCGTCAGCACTGTGTTATATTAGTTAATCAGCGACGGCCTCTGTTTATAGCGACACGTGCCAATAGTCGGCATGACCAGTAGCCGGTGAAATTTTTTTAAAAAAAAATTGGAGTGGCGATTTTTTTATTTTCCCCAGCGGAATCCCCGACTGTGTTTAAAAGTATTTAAAAAAAAGAGACGTCCCAATACTTAAGGTGCAGAAATTATTGATTTTTTTTAAAAAATTGTGATGTGTCCCAAAACTTGTTTGCTAACAAATAATTATTTCTCCCCAAAACGGGGGTGTCCCAATATAAAGGGTGTCCCAATACATAGGGTAAATACGGTATGTTTGTAAAACATGGATGTGCCCCTCTGGAATACTGGACTCTAACTGGAGAAACTCTTACAAACTTGTTGATGTAAATGTACACAGATGGACGGACTTACGGAACCTCAAGAGCAAGGCAATATGCCCCCCCCCCGCCCCCCCCCCCCCCCCCCCCGGCTATCGCATAGGGGCATGATTAACCCAGGCAATCAGTTTTGTTGAGAATACGGTACATTTTCGTTTCAGCTCTCGTGATCACGCTTCGCGTTTTCGCGATCTCGATCTACGCGCAAGATCGCGAAAGGAGACGATTCTCATACGCACAGTACTGTCAAAACATGTTTTGTTGTGAATATGTTAAATTTTCGTTTCGCGATCCATCACGCTTCGCGTTTTCGCGATGTCGGCCTATGCGCAAGATCGCGAAAACGCGAAACATGTTTTGTTGAAAATATGTTTCATTTTCGTTTCCCGAAATTGTAACATGTACAAATCGTCTTAGGAGACGATTCTCATGTGCTGCCAAAACATATTTTTTATTAAGAAATGGAACAAATGTGGACAAACATCAATATTTCTGACAATAAAAACATGGTTTGACAAAACATGAGACGATTCTGATGTGCTTCCGGTACATATTTATTGAGTAAATAAGGATTCCGTTACCTTTTTTTTGAGATTCCACACCTCCTCTCCGACCAATAAAATGGAAGAAATATTTTTATCAAACGCGGTGAAAACCGCTATGCTATAAGAGAGATAAGTTCCATTACATTAATAAATATGTAATTGATCGTAAATGTGCTGCTCTTGTGCAGAGGTTGAAATAACGGACCGAGGTCTATAAATACATTAAATATACCTAAAAGCATCAATAAATGAAGATTTTTTTATTTATTTTTTACCCCCTCATAGGGGGTAAAACAAATATTTTTTTCTTCATTTATTGATGCTTTTATGCATATTTAATGTATTTATAGACCTCGGTCCGTTACTTCAACCTGTGCTCTTGTGTCGGCGTGTTTCAAAGATCCGATCGACACAACTTAACCTTTAGATGTCGTTTTGTAACCTTTCATGTCCCACTTTCCAATGCCGACACGCGTCCCAGTAGGTCACCGCACGTGCATATGATGATGTATGACGTGATCGGACAAAACCGGGCTTATTGCATATGTGACTAGCGAAGACCAACACGTGTTCACCATCAGTAGATTGTAACAGGACACGTAAATCGTTTTAGGAGACGATTCTCATATGCTGCCAAAATATGTTTATTAGAACAAATAATATTATTTTTTTGACAAAACATGAGAATTGCCTCGTAAAACACGAGAAATATAATGGTGTTCTGTTAGTGTCGTGTAACTCGCATTTACTCGATTTTGACCTCTACACGAGATCGCGAAAACCCTTTCATATGTATCTGACATATTCCCCAATATCCACATTTCTTTTATTTCTTAATTAAAATAATGTTTTACAGCACATGATTATCGTTTCCTAAGGCGATTATGATACTACAGTGTCCTGTTAGGGCATTTAACACACATCATTGGAACCTAGATTTGCAATTGATAAAGCATAAAATAATAAAGCAAAACATCGCAAAACGCCGCAAATTGTGGCAAATGTGCCGGTGATCCGTTTTATGATTTCGCCGCGTTTTGCCGCAATTGACTTGGGTCACGATTGCGGCAATTTATTTTAACAATTGCGGCAATACCGCGTGAACTTTGCGACGCTTTGCGGCATTTCGCGGCAATAGGTAGGAAATTCCGCGCTGGCGAAAAAATCCGCAAAGCAAACAATGTGCGGGTTTCGCGGTGGCTGTACTGTATGAATATTTACTTGCAGCCTTACCTTGAAATAGGAACTACTATATACATGTACTTGCAATCGGACCCCATATAATTATTCCAATCCAATACATTGGGTATGTATTTAGACACATGTTTCAATAGCACTAGTCCAAGATGACCACCAAATATCATGATATTACCTGATAACTAACTTGTGTAGTAAATAGCTTATGTAATTACACTCGGATACTACATCTAATAATTTAAGTATACAAAATCCTGGTAATAAGTCCCAGGGAACTTTTTTATGCCACCGGGTTTCGAAGAAACAGGTGGCATATAGTGTTTGGACCGTCTGTCTGTCTGTGTCCTTCTGTCCGTCCGTCACACTTTTCGGTTAACCAATTTGTCACAGTTTCTCAAATATGCTGCAGGTGGCATCCGCGTTCGACAGACGCATTTCTTGTTTACCTTGATATACACCATTACTAAGACAGCATCGGCAATAACGTAAGTCTTAATATGACCGCCAGATATGAATATAGTACATGATAATAATAATACAATTATATTATAATACACGATTTAATATCGTGCATTCAGTTAGATATTTTCGATATTGTCTGTCTTGTCTTGCCATTCCATAGCACAGTACTCCAGATAAGCTGCGTATTTGAGTAAATACCCAATTAAAATTGCCAAAAACCCAATTTAAATCAGAAGTAGCGAGTATCAAAAAGCAATACCTTTATCATGCTACAGAAAACAATAACCAGACCACAAATATAGCATATGTTTCTTATTTTCCATGAAAACACATCTTGGTATTTCATTAGAATTGTCTCCAAGGGGACAATCCTAATGAAATGCCAAGACATGTTTTCATTTTGAAGCAAACTATTCAATAATTGTTGTCTGTTGATGTGTAAACAGTAGTGCAATTTTATTTTACCCAATTAAAATATTGAAATACCCAATTGCTTCAGATATGATGGACTGAAAATACTCAATTACTAATTCCTTATCTGGAGTGCTGATAGCAGCATTCATACTTCTATTGTTGGCAGTGAGATATATTGTACTTTACAATATACTTCAAGAACTTCTTAATTTGTAAAAATACCAGATGTCGTGTATATCATTGGCTCCAAAAACTCAAATGCTCAATGTGATTTACTGTGCAACATCGCATAAAATGGCTCCTAGGTAGTGTCATTAACAACTTGAGTGTCTGAATATAGCAATTGAACAATCACAAATGGATGATATGTCTATATAGTTTTGTCACAATCGGTGCCTTGTATAATACTGTCATTTTGACGTATGATGGAGAGGTTTGCGAGAGAAATTCTATGGTGGCTAATCAGATTCAACCACCCAACTGGACTGTTTTGACAATACCAAAGTGGCAACCTTGTTATCATGTCTTCGTGTACTGCACTTCAATATTTTTAGCTCACCTGTGAGCTATTGTTACCGCAATGTGTCTGTCGTCCGTGAACATTTTCAAACGTCTTCTCCTCGGTAGCCAATTGTTAAAATGACGTCATTACGTAATCCAATATGGCCGGCGTCTAAAAATAGCACAAATTATTAAAAAATCTTCTTCTCAAGAACCGCCAACCGGATTTCGACAAATCTTGGTAGGAATGATCGATGTACAATGCTCTTTCAAAGTTGTTAAAATGGTGACCCCGGGGTCAAAAATGGGCGTGGCCCGTGGGGTCGAATTGGGGTCAAATTTTATTTTTGACCGAATATGGTAATGTCATATGTCGAAGGTATCAACGAGGCGATCACTCTGGTGCATTTTTTATCGAAATCGGATGGTTATGTCATCCAAGATGGCCGCGAAAGGTTAAAAGGTCGTTCTTTTATTAGAGATTTCAAAATTCTTCTTCACGTGAACAGCAGCCCATGGTAGCCAAAGTTAAAAGTTATGGTCCATGGGTGAAGCCTTTTCAGATTTGTTAAAATGGAGGTCATCGCTAATCCAAGATGGCCGCCGTCTAAAAATAGCATACATTCTTAAAAAATCTTCTTCATGAATCGCTAACCGGATTTCAACGGAACTTGGTAGGAATGATCGATGTACAATGCTCTTTCAAGTTTGTTAAAATGGTGACACAGGGGTCAAAAATGGGCGTGGCCCGTGGCGTCAAATTGGGGTCAAATTTTATTTTTAAGAGGCGATCGCTCTGGTGCATTTTTTGTCGAAATTGGATTGTCATGTCATCCAAGATGGCCGCCGAAAGGTCAAAAGGTCGTTCTTTTATTATGCCACCGGGTTTCGAAGAAACGGGTGGCATATAGTGTTTGGACCGTCCGTCTGTCTGTCTGTCTGTCTGTCTGTCTTGTCTGTCTGTCTGTCCGTCCGTCCGTCCGTCCGTCCGTCCGTCCGTCCGTCCGTCCGTCCGTCCGTCCGTCCGTCCGTCCGTCCGTCACACTTTTCGGTTAACCAATTTGTCACAGTTTCTCAAATATGCTGCAGGTGGCATCCGCGTTCGACAGACGTATTTCTTGTTAGATTTCAAAATTCTTCTTCACACGAACCTCTTGGCCCATGGTGGTCAAACTTCTCAGTTATGGTCCATGGGTGAAGCCTTTTCAGATTTGTTAAAACGGAGGTCGTCGCTAATCCAAGATGGCCGCCATCTGAAAATGGCACAAATTCTTAAAAAATCTTCTCATGAACCGCCAGCCGGTTTTCGACGGAACTTGGTAGAAATGGTCGACATAGAATGCTCTTTCAAAGGTGTGAACTTGGTAGGAATGATCGATGTACAATGCTCTTTCAAGTTTGTTAAAATGGTGACACAGGGGTCAAAAATGGGCGTGGCCCGTGGCGTCAAATTGGGGTCAAATTTTATTTTTAAGAGGCGATCGCTCTGGTGCATTTTTTGTCGAAATTGGATTGTCATGTCATCCAAGATGGCCACCGAAAGGTCAAAAGGTCGTTCTTTTATTATGCCACCGGGTTTCGAAGAAACGGGTGGCATATAGTGTTTGGACCGTCCGTCTGTCTGTCTGTCTGTCTGTCCGTCCGTCCGTCCGTCCGTCCGTCCGTCTGTCTCTCCGTCCGTCCGTCACACTTTTCGGTTAACCAATTTGTCACAGTTTCTCAAATATGCTGCAGGTGGCATCCGCGTTCGACAGACGTATTTCTTGTTAGATTTCAAAATTCTTCTTCACACTTCACACGAACCTCTTGGCCCATGGTGGTCAAACTTCTCAGTTATGGTCCATGGGTGAAGCCTTTTCAGATTTGTTAAAACAGAGGTCGTCGCTAATCCAAGATGGCCGCCATCTGAAAATGGCACAAATTCTTAAAAAATCTTCTCATGAACCGCCAGCCGGTTTTCGACGGAACTTGGTAGAAATGGTCGACATAGAATGCTCTTTCAAAGGTGTTAAAATGGTGACCCCGGGGTCAAAAATGGGTGTGGCCCATGGGGTCAAATTTTATTTTTGACCAAATATGCTCATGTAATATATCAAATTGAAAGTATCGATGAGGCGATTGCTTTGGTGCAATATTTGTCAGAATCGGATGATTATGTCATCCATGATGGCCTCCAAAGGGTCCATTTATTTGAGATTTATTCTCGGGAACCACATGGCCGATGCTGGCCAAACTTCACAGTAAGTTAAGATCCTTGGGTGAAGCATTTTCAGATTTGGTAAAATGAGAGTCAACGCTTAATCCAAGATGACGACCATCTAAAAATAGCACAATTTTTTTAAAACACATGAACTCGATGTCACATTCTCCTCTGGTGTTCATGGAGTCAGGTGAGCGAATTAGGGCCATTCATGGCTCTCTTGTTGTTTTATCAGGCGCGGATACAGGGGGGGGGTGGGGGGGGGGGGGGGGGGGCCTTTTTTTTGTGGCCTAGGTGTCAGGAAAATCGCATCTGCGGCGATCCGGCATTTTCAAAATTTCCAGACCCCCCCCCTCCCCCCCCCCCGATTTTACGATGCGTTTCACGCTCGCGGAGGTCGGCGATGCCGATTTGTAATTACAGACCCCACCCTGTGCCTGTTTATGTTGGTGAATAGTTGTTGTCCATGTATACTGCATCTCTAGAACCTCCATTATCCATATATTTATTTCCTTCGAAATTTAATATGTTAATCATTACACGATATGATTGTCATTGCGATTTAGCTTTATATATACGTCTGCCATGTATATAAGCAGTCTTCACGAAAAACTTTTCAAACCACTGGCCCTCCAGGCCAGTCAACTTCCCAAAGTTACTGGCCCGAACAAAATTTGACTGGCCCGAAAAATTATGCGGTACTATGTATAAATATAATATTATCATAAAAGTATATATATGCTTGTATAGTAGTCAATAAGTCAATATAATGTTGTTTTACTGATTGGTCTCAAGATATCAATGTTTTATAAACTAGATCTTCCGACATCTCCATCTGGTCATCATCTCTGGAATGGTCTCAAGATATCAATGTTTTATAAACTAGATCTTCCGACATTTCCATCTCGTCATCATCTCTGTCTTGGTCATCATCGCTCTCGTCATGGTCACTCTAACTCAATACCTACCAGGGCTTCTAAAATTTCAGAATGCCAATCGGTCCAGACGTAATTGTCGGCCCGAAGGAGCCGGTATGATTAGTGGCCCCCCTACCCCCATGTTTTCAGAAACTGAAAATCTGTCCGCTATTGGGTGCAGACGAAATTAGGTTACATCTCGCCTCCATAGCTTAGCTAAGTTTTGTGCTTTCTGCAGTTTGTCTGAAGCGAAGACACTGTGTAAGCATAGAAAATATATCTTTTATGGTCAATGTACTATATTTATCGATTTTTGTAATGGAAAAGTCATCTTTGAAACATTTAATACACACAGGCTCTTCGATGCGATGTCAGAAATCGGCTATTACATCAATTGAACACACAAAATAAAATAGTTAATCAAGTTTTAAAATGGTAATGTTTTACCATAATTCTGGTGTACCAGCATACACAAACAATTATTAACTGTTAGGGAAGCAAGATAATTGTATTTTTGTGAAGTAAATAACGATAATATCAACTAGCCACAACTATAAAGAGGTCAATGGAACAGCCGTTCATGTAGCAAAGAGAATAAAAAACATTTAATAAAAAAAACAAAAAAACATTCTACTGGTCCGCCGGGCCTGCCAGCTTCTGAATTTTACTGGCCCGTCGGTAATTTTACTGGCCTCGGGCATCGAACCAGCGGCTAAATTCGAAGACTGTATACGTATCTAATATTGCAGATATGTTTACTTATAATCCTATGCAATTTGTTCAATATAAGGCAACACTATTTTTATACGACCGTTTTTAACGGTACGTATTATGTTTTACCGCTGGGCGGGCGCGCGGCTGACAGAAAAAGTGCATAGTTCGTGTACACAACTCCTCCGAAACCGTTCAGTCGATCGATTTGAAACTATACACACGTCTTCTACATATATTGAAGATGTGCACCTTGGTGTTTTTATGCGGAAAAAATATTTTTTTAACAAAAATATCACCTTTTTAACTTTGCCATTTTTGTCGCGTCCGCTTGCGGAAAGCGCGATATAGTCGGCCGTTTGGCGTACGTACGTACGTACGTACGTACGTACGTACGTACGTGTGTCCGGTTAAAGTTTTTGGTTAAGTTGTTTGGTTAAGTTTTTTGGTTAAGTTCTTTGGTTAAAGTTTTTGGTTAAGTTTTTTGGTTAAGTTTTTTGGTTAAAGTTTTTGGTTAAGTTCTTTGGTTAAGTTTTTTGGTTAAGTTTTTTGGTTAAAGTTTTTTGTTATACTACATGTATATCTCTGCAACTGCTTTGCCCATTACCTTGAAACTTCATATGGGTGTTTATCATCATCTATATTTTCATTCTACCCCCCTCCCGTGCGGCCCCTGTGCCCAATGTCAAGGTCAAATTACTTTGAAGTTTTTGGTTAAGTTTTTTGGTTAAAGTTTTTGGTTAAGTTTTTTATTGAAGTTTTTTGGTTAAAGTTTTTGGTTAAGGTTTTTGTATAGTGAATTGAAATATAATGTTGATCACTTATCTCGATAAGTCAAGTAAATCCACTTTATGCTGTTAATGTATGCTAATACCTCATGTGGAAACAACTATATGACAAACTATAACTGTTTGGCAGCCATTTTGGGTTTATGCAAATTTCTCAAAACCATCAAAGATGACCTAGTGCCATCAGTCGGATTTTTGATGTTGATGATCTGGACAATCAAAATCGCTAATAAAAAAACTTGTTTTTATTCAAAATGAACTTAAGCTCCTGCATGGACTTGGCTGCCACACGATCTGACATCTGAGCAGGAAATCCCCACATACGTCAATCGATTTCATTGGTTGGTTGCTTTGCAGATTTCCGATATTGTACCTCGGAAAGAAAATGGCGACGGTGATAAACTGAAAGGGTTATGCACGCTGTTTTACAAAGAAATGTTGAGAAATAGTAAGGAAAGTAGTTGCATATAAATTATGAATGAAATTTTGTGTATTAATATTATTTAAACATATTGTCAGATGATTTCGGTATCGTACAGTTCACGAAGTGTTATGCGCGTATTCGTATCGAATATTCGAGTTTCGATTTCGCTATGTGACCCAATGGGATGGAAGCCAGTCTCTATAGCAGTGTTCTGCCAAGGAAGCGGGATCACGCCATTGGCGCGGAAAAAATGTCAATGGCTCAAGAACAAAATTACCGATGGGCCAACGGGCGCATTAAATATTCGGTCCGAGTTCGCGAGTTGCGAAATTAAAAAAAGTCTGAACTGTGTTAGGGCGCTCGTGAAATGTACCAGAAATGTAAAATTCGCATAGCAACAGCGCTTAACTATACATCTATCGACGGTTTTCATTGGATGGTATATTTACATAAGTGATACAAGTATAAAGCAAACTATTTTGGTCCGCCAATCAGAAAAGCCGTTTGAAATGCGCGTATTGTCTGGGAGCCGATGGAATGATGAACAACAAATACATCACGATCATGTTTTAATGTTTATTTCCATGTTTTTTTCACAATCACAACATGCTGAAAATTTACATGAATCAATGATTGCAAGTCCATTGTCAGGCTCAGCAAAACACTATTTCAAACTATTAATTACTTTAATTGCTGATAATCATTTAATAGTTCGAAGCAGTGTTTTTCTTCAAAATACCATGTGTGACCCCATCATTTTTGTCTCGCCCGCTTGCAGAAAGCGTGATATAGTCGGCACTTTGGCGTACGTACGTGTGTCCGGTTAAAGTTTTTGGTTAAGTTGTTTGGTTAAAGTTTTTGGTTAAGTTTTTTGGTTAAAGTTTTTCGTTATACTACATCTCTGCAACTGCTTTGACCATTACCTTGAAACTTCACATGGGTGTTTATCATCATCTATATTTTCATTCTACCCCCCTCCCGTGCGGCCCCTGTGCCCAATGTCAAGGTCAAATTACTTTGAAGTTGTTGGTTAACGTTTTTGGTTAAGTTTTTTGGTTAAGTTTTTAGGTTAAAGTTTTTGTTTAAGTTTTTTGGTTAAATTTTTTGTTTTTTAAAGTTTTTTATTATACTACTCTGCAACTGCTTTGCCCATTACCTTGAAACTTCACATGGGTGTGTTTATCATCATCTATATTTTCATTCTACCCCTCTCCAGTGCGGCCCCTGTGCTCAATGTCAAGGTCAAATTACTTTGAAGTTTTTGGTTAAGTTTTTTGGTTAAAGTTTTTGGTTAAGTTTTTTGGTTAAAGTTTTTGGTTAAGTTTTTTGGTTAAATTTTTTTGTTATACTACATGTATATCTCTGCAACTGCTTTGCCCATTACCTTGAAACTTCATATGGGTGTTTATCATCATCTATATTTTCATTCTACCCCCCTCCCGTGCGGCCCCTGTGCCCAATGTCAAGGTCAAATTACTTAAGTTGTTGGTTAAAAATTTGTTCACGCCCGCTTGCGGAAAGCGTGATATAGTTGGCACTTTGGCGTACATACATACGTACGTGTGTCTGGTTAATGTTTTTGGTTAAGTTTTTTTAGTTAAAGTTTTTCGTTATACTATATCTTTTTTTTTAGTGTCCATGCCACAAGGCGCGATATGCAGGCCGCGGCCATCTAGTTGATAATGTCCCCACTTTTTTTTACCCATGGGGTCATTGGCCCCATGTCTTGGCAGAACACTGCTTTAGCAAAGTAAATAATAAATGATATGTCAGATAATGAAAAATAGAATTTAAACATGATATAGAGACATGGCATGTTAGTCTGCATGCACAGTAGTTGCGAATAGTAACTCCATAGCCAGATGGTACGGGAGTCGATTACAAGAGTTACTGTTCACAACTACATGCACATGCTCGTGTCTTCAGAATCCAGGACCTTGTGGAGCTCGAGCCTGCATACATGTACAGGGGTCATACCAGTTATCCGGACAATCAGTTTATCAGACAAATGAAAATTCATGTACCTGTTAATTAAGCGCATTCATTTGATCCAATTTTGCAACGAACACATATAAGTCACTCGGGTGCTTGCTGTTTCCATGCCATGTAAAATAGTCACAATAACAGCCCAATATATCACATGAAAGTATACATACTTTGACATTGGTTATCCTTTTATTCCCATTTTTGTAAACCAACTGTAAAATCATACTGTCAAAGTATTGGCCTATGAATGTTTATAACATTAATGTGAAGTGTTCAACTTCTCACTCATCAGACTGTGCATCAAAAGCTGCAAAACAGATTGGGCTGTTATTGTGACTAAATTTTACACTAAGGGTCTCAGCTCTCACGGATACAAACAAATATAAAAGACAGATGAAAATAGAAAAACACATCCGTAGAGCTGAGATTTTCTAAGCTAGAGCCTGCATATTTATTCCTGGACAAACTGAACACATTGGAATTATTAAACAGCCAGTGCAGAAATATGTACCATACTTCTTGCAGAATTAGTGGCAGTACTAATAACTATCCAGTTCTACCTTGAAGATATATCGAACGCCTGCAAAAAATTCATATCTTGACTGTCAGTCGGTTGCGGCAATATTGACCGTAGGGTGGAAGGAGACATCCTACAAATCAAATACAGATAAAATAAAATGAATCCTGGAAAATTTAAAGAAAAAAACTCACGACATACAGATATCGTGGACCCCGGTCATGCTAATATAGCCAGTAATGAAATTGCCGATACTCTGGCTAAAGAGGCAGCAAAGGAGGCTGAACTTCAAAACCACAAAATCAGATATCAAGAGCGGTGGAAGGGAGGCAACAATCAAGAAATGGCAGCGCCGCTGGGACATTGGTGAGACGGGCAGGACTCTTCATCAATACAGATCATCTGTGGGTGGGAAAAGGTCTGGATACTCATGATAGAAGGATGCTTTCCATAATAACCCAATTAAGAATGGGACACTGTCACTTGAAGGAATACCTGCACCGACAGACTACAGAGTGAGCATGTCAGAAGATCCATACTGTGATTGTGATGAAATAGAGTCGGTACATCATTTCTTGATCGAGTGTGATAACTTTGAAACTTCCAGAGAACACAAACGGATGAATCTACTCTGGCGTTGTGGTGTCACAGAGTGGTCATTAGACAGTCTCTTAAGTATTGGCGAAGAAGATCCTTGGAAGAATGTTATACCTGCAATCCTGGAAGAGTTGTCCGAATTTATTATGCCCCTGCCACCGACCTTAACGCTCGGGTAAATGGCTTATAATTTCTGATTCATTGCTCGGATCTGCTTCACATTTCACACACGCATTGCTCCAATGGTCCTATACCACCCTGTGACAAATCCACATTCGTCCCGCCAAGGTCACAGACTTGGTGCGCTCGGGTAAATGGTTTCCTTGCTCGGATCTGCTTCAAATAATTAAAGATAGCTCTTGTAGGTAGATTTTGATTGTATTTCCGCATTTGACATTGATAACTAGTATTACTTTATTAATTTTTTTTCGATGATTCTTGTAATACAGATCTGGTATATTCAGTTTCATCTTGAGATTTTGAGTGAAATCACGATACGAACTCGTGTCCGACCTAGCGTAGTCAGGCGACTTGTGTCTGGTACGGCTTCTGCGTGTAAAATGCTGGCTACATGTACCTATGTGTCGGTTTTATTAAGCGCAGGTGGGCCTTAGCTCTGTGTAGGCACTAGGAATAATGGGATTTTATGAGAAATAGTAAATATATTATGTCTTCTAACTGGTGATGATGAAATTTAGGCACACTTAGTTCAATGCCTTGATTATATACATTGACAATAGAATGAATAGATTTAAGAAAAAAATTCTACATGTCTAAAAACGTATTATAATCAACATGCCGATCGCCTGTGCTTTAACTCATTATGCCCTATACTACACATCACTGGTAATGCCCTACAGCTGCAGAGGTAAACCATGCCCTGCAGTAGTATATAGGGAGTCAGTTCGTTACCGCGAAGTGTGGGGCAAGAATTGAAAGCAGTGGGTAGCATAGGTACCAAAAATAGTAAAATTTCCTGTTAATTTAAAGCGAAATAAATACAACCCACAGTAAAACAAAATGATACCACCAAAGTTTGTCCCCGATTTGCAGCGGTTTCGGCTACCCAACGAAATAGTAAGTCGATATACGCGGGAGGTCTCCCATATAGAAAGCGGAGATTTGGTCGAGGTTACCAAGGTTTCGGCTACTTTTTTTCCAAAATGGCTACTGCATGTAGAACGGGTCGCGACTACCAGAGTGCTGGGGTACGGAGTCGCTAGTTTCGTTTTTCCCATTCGGCGTACCGGACTGTTTTGCGGAGTGCACAAACTGGGCGTCGGGATCTGGTTTGTTCTTCCAGAGTCTACAAGCCTCTAGAGACACGAATGGAAACAATGGTTTGCAAACTGCATACACAGCGAAAGCAATCCCAAGACACCACTTTGCATTCTCCATCGTTTGCCAAATGTCGTGCACCTCCCGCTCGTCTTTCTTCGGACACTCGGAATCGGCATCGCCGGAAATCGCGTCCCAACAGCCTGCGTTCCAGCGCGTCCAACCGGTTCTCCAAACGTCTCTCCATGTCGAACAGGCGCGTCGATTCTTCGAACGAGCTGGTGTTTCGCGCATCTTCTAGTAGAGCCGTGGGGAACTCGGTAAGGGGGCCAGGCGCGGTCACCCTGTGTACTACGCGGGTAGGGGTTTCTTGTTGTTCTGGGGTTTCTTGTTCTTCGGGTTTTGTACTACGTTCCGCATCGACGGCGTCCCATATTCTTCGAAGGCGAGTGGTACCGATTCCAAATTTCTTCTTCTTCGTATTGTCTGCAGACTCTATACCCTGAAGATTACGGATATCTTCTATATCTTGTTCGGACAAATCTCGTTTTGGTGGCATATTGTTTTGTAGGCAACAGCTATATAAATATAGTTTGCCCAATGTTCAACATGATTTGCCTAGGTAAAACCAGGTATACTAGCACCACGCCCAGGCATACCAGTACCACACAATGGGCATACTAAGTACCACACCTAGGCTTACTCGTACCACACCTAGGCATACTAGTACCACAACTAGGCATACTAAGTACCACACCTAGACTTACTCGTACCACAACTAGGCATACTAGTACCACAACTAGGCCTACTAGTAACACAACTAGGCATACTAGGTTAGCCCTGAGTTAGATTCAGTTAGCCCTGAGTTAGATTCAGTTAGCCCTGAGTTACATTCAAAATTTATAACTGGATTATCTAGAGAAAATTGGCCAAAACCTATAGAAAGCGCTACCAAGGTTTCGGCTACCTTTTTTTTAAATCTGTAGCGGCACCACCGGTTTCTACATTGTATATAGGTGTTGAAAACAAAAATATGTATTGGATTTATTCGACTGTGGCTCTAGCAGGTTTGCTTGGTGCTGTGTTCAAATTATCCTAATAGAAAGCCCCCCTGTAATTCGACCCCTCGTACTGCCGGAGATATGGATTAATTCGCCAAGCATCTGAACAAACAAAGATCATCATTGAATCTTTACAGGTTTTCGTTTTGTAGTGGCTTCTAGCTCCCTCGTGTAACTTTTTTTTAGACGTTCTATAATTCCGTCTTGGAGACCTAAAATATCCTCATCAAATTTTGTTGTCTTCTTCTTTTGTAAACATATATTTATTTCCAATTATGTTAGACATTTATATATATATAATATATAAAACCATGGCTAAATCTGTTATTACGCAGGAAGCGCTGATAGATATTTTGCAGTCCCGTGGAATTGTTCCTGCCTATGAAGTTAGAAACACCATATTGGGCCTAAACGGCTTACAGATCTGTGGAAATATGATAAATTTATCATGGGACTTTCTAGAGATAATTGGCCAAAAACCCCGGAAACCCGTGATAAGCCCCCCCCCCGTTGGAAGACCTAAGGATTGCTCGAGAACCTGAAAGCAGATAAAACATGCAACTGTTATAATTTTGAAACATTTGTCGGTTATTTGTTTTCCCTTTCCACACGAATAATTTTATTTAGTTTGTTTTTCATGTTTATTGTTAAGTGTTATATTTTGTAAATTATAAAATATTCTGCAATATTTCTTTGTAATAATTATAATTCTGACAGTGATACCAACAAAAGATGTATTTTCTTATTTTTTATTGCATCTGGGCTGACATTCTAAGCACATACTCGTGCTCAAATGTGAATTGATCTGGGCCTGTGATTATAAAACATTCTAAGCATACATGTTGTGCTTGAAATCGGGCAGTTTGTGTCAAAGACTGAGCCAGCTATGACCTAAACTCCCTGATTTTGAGCAAGAGTAACTGAGTACATGCTCAGAAAGTTTTATTACAGGAAAAAAATTCCAAATAAAAGCACATGTCATTTGACACGCCTTACCTCATTCAAAACCAGACGAACAAGATGTAATTTGTCGTGTCCCGGTTGACCTCGTTGTGGATGGCCCTGTCTGTTGTTGGCGTGCAGATACTGTGCGATTTTGTCGTACCGGTCTCTCTTCATGACGCGCCGAATATTTAGGTTGCCGAACAGCGCATCTTTCAACCAATACATCTTTGTCTGTGGTAGCCGCAAAATGCTCATGTACACGCGTATGCCAAACCATGCCACCATCTCCCTTGCAGTCACCTCAAACCAGATTGGATCTGGTTTCACTGCAGTCTTTTGTGTTGCATATAGATTTGTTTGAGTCACTACATGTTCAACTAAAGTCGTGGGGAAAATAACTCGGAAGAAGTCCATCTCGTTTGTGTCTGGATCCAAAATCGTAGTAGGCCCAGGCTCTGGACCAGAGAATGGCTGCTTCACAAGTCTATGTCGATCATTGACATGCCAAACTTCTGCTCTCGGTTCATCATCGCTATCCCAGTCCGACAAATCTGTCGTATTTACGCTTGAAATGTCACTTTCTAGCGATATATCGCTGCCAGAAAACCCCGAGAACACATAATTTGCACCTGTCGATTGCCGATTTTCATTAATTTCGCTCATTTTCACCAGTTTTCAACTTCAAATTGCAAGATTTTGGCTCCACGCTTTCTGTTCAAACTTTCGACTTCCGTTTTTGGAATGAATCGATTTCGTTTGTAAGCTACATTTTCATTGGTTTAAAATAAGTAGAGCTAGCATTTACAACATTTTCCGACCAATGGTAAACGACGTAATAATGCGGCTTTCGGGAAGAGAACGTAAATAAACCGCACCGCATTTTTGCGGCTTCCGGCGTATCGATACAGGTAAATGCGACTCGTATTTGCGGCGGGTGGGTGGGTTACAGAGCAGTTCAAGTCTGCCGCGTATATGGGGCGCTAGGGCATAATGAGTTAAGGCATAAGTTGCAATAACTATACTTGTGTAATGTGTATAGAAATATAATGACTCGGATTTTACATTAACACAAGTGAATATAAAACATTGTATGTGCAGGGGTTGAATCATTTTTTTCCACTCGCCTATCTGGGCAAGTACAAAAAAAAAGTACTTGCCCAGGTCAAAAAGTTACTTACCCAGTACTTTTTTTTTTTTAAATAAAATGCTATTTCCAGTATTTGTAATGTTGCATCTTATTTAAAAAAAAAAGAAGCTTTTACATATATATATATGATCATTACCAAAACGTATTCATGAGACATATTCACTAGTATTGTTATTTATATTTTAAGTATTAAATTAACATTTATCCCAAGCCGTTATGTTCGGCGTCTGAAATGCGCGTTAACCCAACTGTATACGAGACGATATATGTGGCCGCGTATACACTAGTCTATACTCGCAGTTATATTATTTGTTAGCCCGGCCGCGTACAGCCGACAAATAATCCGCGAATTAAACTTGCCCGATATGGACCGTGTTCAAAATCGCTAGCGATTCTACCCGTAACCGTGTACATAGACACTGCTTGAATCTTACTTCCCGCAAATTGACGTAAACTGTAAACAACAAATGGTCGCTGAATTAATACCATTTGTTGGCCGTTATCGATGGAATTAATTGGCAATTTCTTCAGGAAAAAAAGATCCTGACCAAATCTTTCACTCGCCAAACTGGGCGAGTGCCTGTAGAAAGTACTCGACCGCCACAAAAAGCACTCGCCATGGCGAGCTGGGCGAGTGAAATTTCAACCCCTGATGTGTCTACGCATTGACAAATGATGAACTGTCTATGAACAGCAATATTGATTATTATATGACTAAGAATGAGATTGTCTAATTGCCGGTCACGTGATTGTGGACATGTATGATATTCACCTGAATATCAGTCTCGGACTCGTCTCGTTGCGCGAGAAGAGTCCGAGAGTGTTATTCGAAATGTGATATTCACCTCCAGATGAATATCACATTTCGAATATCATTCTCAGACTAGTCTATTTTCTTTTAAAAAATTTAACAACTTTGAGGTGGAATTTTTTTGGGGGGCCCTAAAATTTAAAAAAAACATGTTTTTAAAATAATTATTGAAAATTGTGTGAAACCAAAAACACATTTTTTTTCGGCCGGATATTTTGAAAACAATATTGGCCAGAAATAAATGAAAAAGTGTCATATAATAAAACAATTACAGTCTTGAGTTGGTGTACATGAGATTTACGGACCTTCGGCGTCGGTGAACATCACTTTTCTCGGGTATTATTACGAAATTCTACATATATATATCTGTATAATATGTAAACGGTTACGGAAGATGGAGTATATGACTATGTGTGGTTCAGAGTAAGAAAACAAGACATTTTAAGGAAGTAATTAAAGGTACCAGGGCTGTACAAATCGGCACGCCCGACGCCCGGGACAAGTCGGTTTTGGTCTCTGGCAAGTGGCTCTATGCTGAAAGTTAGTCCCGGGCAAGTCACTATTTTCCGTTGAAACGTCCCGCCACAAGCCTGTTTTCTTCACTAGACTAATCCTAAATTGTAAACATTTCATTGATCGATAACGCCTAGGGCGTGTGTCGCGTTCCCTGTGGCGATACACACTTACACAGAAGCTGCTATACTGTGTATATAGCAAGAAAAGTGATATACTGGCTGTGACCTGATTAGATTAATTTATTCGAATTTGAAAACATAATCCCACCGACAATTCCGCATGAACTCTGAATTTTGTGTCAACTTTTCAACACAATTTACGGAAAATATTTTCGAAATCAACATCGGCGTATATGGCGACAGATCTGCTATGATTCAGTTTTTTTTTTTTAATCCATTCCTTTCGGAATACACATTTACGGGTATGAAATTATTAAAAAAAATATTTTTATTTTTGTTATTTCTCAATGAAAGTATACGATGTGACCATCATTTGAACCGTCTCAACGAGACGGATTAAATGGTGGTCGCGGCATATACTTCTGAGTGCATAGAAGGAAAATATTTGTCCGCAAACATAAGCGTATCCTCAGCATGAAATGGGTTACTGCATGATTGCCCCGTGATGCGATGATGAAAGAAGTCGCACGTTCGCGACGCGACGTCTGTGGCACATCAAAAGGCGTGTTGACCAATCAGTAACGTTTCAAAACATAGCCTAAAGGTCACACAGTTTACAGCCTTGTGCTGAATGAGGTCATACAATAAACACCTGTACACACAGCTGGGTGTATAGGTTTTTGTCGCGCCCGCTTGCTGAAAGCGCGATATAGTCGGCCATTTGGCGTACGTACTTACGTGTGTCCGGTTAAAGTTTTTGGTTAAGTTGTTTGGTTAAGTTTGTTGTTTAAAGTTTTTGGTTAAGTTCTTTGGTTAAGTTTTTGGTTAAGTTTTTTGGTTAAGTTGTTTGGTTAAGTTTTTTGGTTAAAGTTTTTGGTTAAGTTCTTTGGTTAAAGTTTTTGGTTATGTTTTTTGGTTAAAGTTTTTGGTTGAAGTTTTTCGTTATACTATATCTCTGCAACTGCTTTGCCCATTACCTTGAAACTTCACATGGGTGTTTATCATCATCTATATTTTCATTCTATACCCCCCCCCCCCCCCCTAACCCGTGCGGCCCCTGTGCCCAATGTCAAGGTCAAATTACTTTGAAAGTTTTTGGTTAAAGTTTTTGCTTAAGTTTTTTGCTTAATTTTTTTCGTTAAAGTTTTTCGTTATACTACATCTCTGCAACTGCTTTGCCCATTACCTTGAAAACTTCATATGGGTGTTTATCATCATCTAGATTTTCATTCTCTACCCTCCTGTGCGGCCCCTGTGCCCAATGTCAAGGTCAAATTTACTTTTAAGTTTTTGGTTAAGTTCTTTGGTTAAAGTTTTGGTTAAGTTTTTTGGTTAAGTTGTTTGGTTAAGTTTTTTGGTTAAAGTTTTTGGTTAAGTTTTTTGGTTAAAGTTTTTCGTTATACTATATCTCTGCAACTGCTTTGCCCATTACCTTGAATCTTCACATGGGTGTTTATCATCATCTATATTTTCATTACCACCCCTTCCGTGCGGCCCCTGTGCCCAATGTCAAGGTCAAATTACTTTGAAGTTTTTGGTTAAGTTTTTTGGTTAAAGTTTTTTGTTATACTATATCTCTGCAACTGCTTTGCCCATTACCTTGAAACTTCACATGGGTGTTTATCATCATCTATATTTTCATTCTACCCCCCTCCCGTGCGGCCCCTGGGCCCAATGTCAAGGTCAAATTACTTTGAAGTTTTTGGTTTTTTGGTTAAAGTTTTTGGTTAAGTTTTTTGGTTAAGTTTTTTGGTTAAAGTTTTTCGTTATACTATATCTTTTTTTTTAGTGTCCATGCCTCGCCACAAGGCGCGACATGCAGGCCGCGGCCATCTAGTTTGCACAAAGCATCACACAAATCTCGTCTGTGTAATATGTGTCAAGTGTAATCGCATCTGGATTTGGAATTCATATATCCCCTGGCACGGATATTGCACGGTTTTGGATAAGCAAACACGGAATGTCGTATGTCGCCGGACTTCCGTGCAATAGGGGGGTCGCACTGTATGCATATTAACATGATTACCTGATTAAAGGTATTACATTTGCTAACATACTAATATTAATTATTTACATTGTACTTTGTATGTGTTGTTTTAATAAACTTACAGAAATCACGAATCAACTAATTACACGATGACTACGACGTCCGAATATTTTTTTTGATTTTTTTCTTTGTTTTCCTTTTTCTTCTCTATTTTTTTTGGGATCCACGAGAGAACCGCCTTATAATGGAGATCGCGCTATACGCGCGTTATAATGGAGCTGCAGTGTAATTAGCGAATTAACAGCTGTTGCCAACGAAAAAAAACTGAAATTTCAAAAAGTTTATTATTTACCGTTCCGCGAACATACTGATGGACATTAAATATTGTAAATATAGACGTGATTTCATTTTCGAGACGGTCAAATGAGTAGACTCCGTAATTTAATTCACAAAACGTCGATGTTTTTACACCGAAAATTCTGGAATATACCTCGAAATTATAGATAGACCATTAAACACCAATCAATCGATCTTTCCTGATTGCCAGGGTTCCCGTTACTAGTAATATATGTTATTGCCAACATTTTTATAGCAACTAAAGTGCATGTATTATGCACACATGGATTATAATTTCCAGGACAAGTCGGGGCAAGTCACTTTTGTCAAGTCACTTGTCCGGGACAAGTGGCTAAAAAATCAATTTGTACAGCCCTGGGTACATGCCCACTCAGTAGGCACAAAATGTTCTTTATATCAGACATCATCTGAGACATTTTCTGGCAAAATAAACATTCATTCACCATTCAGGGGCAGATACATTTTTAATTGCAGGGGGTGTTTGTAATTACAATTCGGCATAGCTGACCTCCGCGAGCGCGAAATCGTAAAGTTGGGGGAAGGGGGTCTGGGGGTTCTCCCCCAGGAAATTTTTAAATACCAGATCGCCGCAGATGTGATTTCCTGACACCTCGGCCACGACAAAAGTCATCCAACTATTCGAGTATTTATTTATATATTATTTTTTTTTTTGGGCCAGGGAGGGTTGGGTGGGCGGGGGGGGGGGGGGGGGGGGTGGTCTGGACCCCCCCTGGTATACTTTTCCAAGTGGGGTGAGGTTTCAGTGGATTTTCAGATGTTTTCAGCGCCAGCCATTCTCATGTCTGGTATATGCGCACCCTCATAAACCTACAAGTGAGTGATCTCATTTGTAACAAATATATACAAGAAGAGTACATGTAAGTAAGTTCTGAGTAACCAATCAATACTACATGTGTAGTAGTGTTAATAAAATTGCGTATTAATTTGTTTTGATATGAGGTCGTGTCAAAGCCGAAACATGCCGAATGCCTGTGCTTTCACCAGGAGGTCCGTTATTTACAAAGTAAATAAATTAATAATGAAACATCCGAAGAAAAATAATGAAAAGTAAAGGTCCAAAGTTGAAAATGGAAGCTCCCGGACATTGCTCCCGCCCTATTTTCAGGCCCTGCAGTTGCTAATAGTGTGTCTTGGATGGTCAATTATAGTTCTGAGTACACAACTCTAATTACATTTCATTACACTGCATTACATAAGCGTAATGATGGAGTAGTCTTTCCAAATGTACATTTGAAGCGTTCTTTGTTAACATTCTACTTCATGGAGAGTGACCTAAGAATTTTGCTAATGCACCCTTTATTAGATAAGTTTATGGTAAGAATTTTGTGTCGTATAGAATTGTCTCTCAATACTGATATAGCGAAGAATGAACGTCACTTCTGTGCAGGTTTTTTCTATATTAGTGCGCCAAGTAAAAATGTGCGTAATAGCATTTACACTAAAATATAGAAAAAGCATGCAGGCGTTGACGTTCATACTTCGCTATATTGTTATTGAGAGACAATTCTACAATATGACGCAAACAAATTACCATAAACTTACCTAATAAAGTGTGTATTAGCAAAATTCTTAGGTTACTCTCCACAAAATAGAATGTAAACAAAGAAAGCTTGAAGCGCACACGTGGAAAGACTAATCCGTCATAACTATTATAATGCAGTGTATTAATCTCACATGGGTGAGATGGACGTGAAATAAATTTTCCAACTCTGCGTGTTGATTGATTTCTAAATTTGTATGATTATGAAACACTACAGTACTTGTGGTATTGACAGATTGCTCATGCATATTTCAGACCACACTTCCTATGAACCCAAAACCATTCTTAAATGGTCTGACAGGCAAGCCAGTGTTGGTGAAGCTTAAGTGGGGCATGGAGTACAAGGGTTACCTTGTGTCCGTCGACGGCTACATGAACCTACAGGTGAGCAACTGCATTGTGTCTTTGAATAATCATATCTACCTCTCACACAACCAGACTTGATGAATGTAGATGGTCTTTCCGAGGAGACTTGAAACCGAGGTGCCGTCCCTATATCACCTGAGCTATTGCTGTGAAATTTGACCCATTCACTTTCACACTTTTTCATCAATATACTAGGCTATTTCTCGCGTTTCAATAGTGACCCCTTTAGGACGTTTTGACCCTTGGCATCGAAGTCCAATGTTACGTTTTTGTGTTTTGTCCAATGTGACCCTTTTTAGCTCATCTGAGCGAAGCTCATGTGAGCTATTGTTACCGCAATGTGTCCGTCGTCGTGTTCTTCTCGGTAACCATTGGGCCTATAGTCACCAAACTTCATGGTCATGGTCCTTAGGTAGGGGAATTACAAAATTGTTAAAATGACGTCATTATTTAATCTAAGATGGTCACCGTCTAAAAATAGCACAAATTCTTCAAAAAATCTTCTCAAGAACCGCTATACATGTATATCAAATCGAAGGTATCAACGAGGTGATCACTCTGGTGCATTTTCGAAATCGGATGGTTATGTCATCCAAGATGGTCGCCGAAAGGTCAAAAGGTCGTTCTTTTATTAGAGATTTCCAAATTCTTCTTCACATGAACCGGCCCATGGTAACCAAACTTAAAAGTTTGGGTGAAGCCTTTTCAGATTTGTTAAAATGGAGGTCATCGCTAATCCAAGATTGCCGCCGTCTAAAAATAGCATAAATTCTTAAAAATCTTCTCACGAACCGCTAGCCGGATTTCGACGAAACTTGGTAGAAATGATCGATGTACAATCAAAGTTGTTAAAATAGTGACCCCGGGGTAAAAAATGGGCGTGGCCCGTGGGGTCAAATTTTAATTTTGACCGAATATGGTTATGTCTATATCAAATCGAAGGTATCAAAGAGACGATCGCTCTGGTACATTTTTTGTCGAAATTGGATGGTCATGTCATCCAAGATGGCCGCCGAAAGGTCAAAAGGTCGTTCTTTTATTAAAGATTTCAAAATTCTTCTTCAAACAAACCGCTTGGCCCATGGTGGCCAAACTTCACAGTTATGGTCCATGGGTGAAGCCTTTACAGATTTGTTAAAACAGATGTCGTTGCTAATCCAAGATAGCAGCCGTCTAAAAATAGCACAAATTCTTAAAAAATCTTCTCGTGAACCGCCAGCCAGATTTCGACGAAACTTGGTAGGAATTATCGATGTAGAATGCTCTTTCAAAGTTGTTAAAATGGTGACCCCGGGGTCAAAAATGGGCATGGCCCGTGGGGATAAATTGGGGTCAAATTTGATTTTTGACCGAATATGCTCATGTCATATATCAAATTGAAGGTATCGATGAGGCGATTGCTCTGGAGCAATATTTGTCGCAATCGGATGATTATGTCCTCCATGATGGCCGCCAAAAGGTCCATTTATTCGAGATTTTGAACGTCTTTTTCTCAGGAACCACATGGCCGATGCTGGCCAAACTTCAGAGTAAGTCGAGATCCTTGGGTGAAGCATTTTCAGATTTGGTAACCTGAGTCATCGCTTAATCCAAGATGACAGCCATCTAAAAATAGCACACATGAACTCAATGTCACATTCTCCTCTGGTGTTCATGGAGTCTTAGGGCCATCATGGCCCTCTTGTTTTTTTTAGCTTGACCTATTTTTTGCCGCATAATCGACTTGGCCATTTTCAATGTTAAGTTTTCGTGTTTAGGTCCATATCTCTGTTACTGTACCACCTAGAACCACCATACTTGCACAACTTCATAACCAATGGTTGCCCACTATCCAACATGCGACCTTTTTTAGCTCACCTGAGCGAAGCTCATGTGAGCTATTGTTACCGCAATGTGTCCGTCGTCCGTCGTCGTCCGTGAACATTTTCAAACGTCTTCTCCTCGGTAACCATTGGGTCTATAGTCACCAAACTTCATGGTCATGGTCCTTAGGTAGGGGATTACAAAATTGTTAAAATGACGTCATTACGTAATCCAAGATGGCCGCCGTCTAAAAATAGCACAAATTCTTCAAAAATCTTCTTCTCAAGAACCGCCAACCGGATTTCGACAAAACTTGGTAGGAATGATGTACATTTCTCTTTCAAAGTTGTTAAAATGGTGACCCTGGGGTCAAAAATTGGCGTGGCCCGTGGGGTCAAATTGGGGTCAAATTTTATTTTTGACTGAATATGGTCATGTCATATATCAAATTGAAGGTATCAATGAGGCGATCACTGGTGCATTTTTTGTCGAAATCGGATTGTTATGTCATCCAAGATGGCCGCCGAAAGGTCAAAAGGTCGTTCTTTTATTAGAGATTTCAAAATTCTTCTTCACATGAACCGCTTGGCCCATGGTAGCCAAACTTAAAAGTTATGGTCCATGGGTGAAGCCTTTTCAGATTTGTTAAAATGGAGGTCATCGCTAATCCAAGATGGCCGCCGTCTAAAAATAGCATAAATTCTTAAAAAATCTTTTTCTCATGAAGCGCTTGCTGGATTTCAACGAAACTTGGTAGGAATGATCGATGTACATTGCTCTTTCAAAGTTGTTAAAATAAAATGGTGACCCGGGTCAAAAATGTGCGTGGCCCGTGGGGTCAAATTGGGGTCAAATTTTATTTTTGACTGAATATGGTCATTTCATATATCAAATTGAAGGTATCAATGAGGCAATCACTCTGGTGCATTTTTTGTCGAAATCGGATTGTTATGCCGTCCAAGATGGCCGCCGAAAGGTCAAAAGGTCGTTCTTTTATTAGAGATTTCAAAATTCTTTTTCACATGAACCGCTTGGCCCATGGTAGCCAAACTTAAAAGTTATGGTCCATGGGTGAAGCCTTTTCAGATTTGTTAAAATGGAGGTCATCGCTAATCCAATATGGCCGCCGTCTAAAAATAGCATAAATTCTTAAAAAATCTTCTTCTCATGAACCGCTTGCCGGATTTCGACGAAACTTTGTAGGAATGATCGATGTACATTGCTCTTTCAAAGTTGTTAAAATGGTGACCCCTCCCCGGGGTCAAAAATGGGCGTGGCCCGTGGGGTCAAATTGGGGTCAAATTTTATTTTTGACCGAATACGGTCATGTCATATATCAAATTGAAGGTATCAATGATGCGATCACTCTGGTGCATTTTCTGTCGAAATCGGATTGTTATGTCATCCAAGATGGCCGCCGAAAGGTCAAAAGGTCGTTCTTTTATTAGAGATTTCAAAATTCTTCTTCACATGAACCGCGTGAAGCCTTTTCAGATTTGTTAAAATGGAGGTCATCGCTAATCCAAGATGGCCGCCGTCTAAAAATAGCATAAATTCTTAAAAAATCTTCTTCTCATGAACCGCTCAGCCGGATTTCGACGAAACATTGGTAGGACATGATCGATGTACAATGCTCTTTCAAAGTTGTTAAAATGGTGACCCGGGGTCAAAAATAAAAGGGCGGGGGTGTGGCCCATGGGGTCAAATTTTATTTTTGACCGAATATGGTCATGTTATATATCAAATCGAAGGTATCAATGAGGCGATCACTCTGGTACATTTTTTGTCCAAATCGGATTGTTATGTCATCCAAGATGGCCGCCGAAATGTCAAAAGGTCGTTCTTTTATTAGAGATTTCAAAATTCTTCTTCACATGAACCGCTTGGCCCATGGTAGCCAAACTTAAAAGTTATGGTCCATGGGTGAAGCCTTTTCAGATTTGTTAAAATGGAGGTCATCGCTAATCCAAGATGGCCGCCGTCTAAAAATAGCATAAATTCTTAAAAAATCTTCACATGAACCGCTAGCCGGATTTCGACGAAACTTGGTAGGAATGATCGATGTACATGTTGACCCCGGGGTCAAAAATGGGCGTGGCCCTTGGGGTCAAATTTGGGTCAAATTTTATTTTTGACTGAATATGGTCATGTCATATATCAAATTGAAGGTATCAATGATGCGATCACTCTGGTGCAATATTTGTCGGAATCGGATGATTATATCATCCATGATGGCCACCAAAAGGTCCATTTATTCAAGAGTTTTAACGTCTTTTTCTCAGGAACCACATGGCCGATGCTGGGTGAAGCATTTTCAGATTTTGTAAAATGAGAGTCATCGCTTAATCCAAGATGACCGCCATCTAAAAATAGCACAATTTTTTTAAAACACATGAACTCAATGTCACATTCTCCTCTGGTGTTCATGGAGTCAGGTGAGCGAATTAGGGCCATCATGGCCCTCTTGTTTACCTTGACCTATTTTTTCCGCATAATCGATTTAGCCATTTGCAATGCTAAGTTTTCGTGTTTAGGTCCATTTCTCACTTACTGTACCACCATAATTACATAACTTCATAACAAACGGGTGCCTACCACATACCACTATCCAACATGTGACCTTATTTTTTACCTTTACCTATTTTTTCTGCGTTATCGACATAGCCATTTTCAACATTAGGTTTTCTCGTTTTAATCTGTGTCTAACTTATACCACCTAGAACCACGATACTTGCATAATTATATATTATCCAATTGTCTATGCCTTGAAGAAAACCCGACCTTCGTGGCTTTGTCTCGTCTCTTGTTGTTACCTTTAATGGAACTTCTGGATATTTGACATGTACATGTACATAACTGTGATGGTCTTGTCATGCTAACATCTATGACAAATAAACGACCCCACTTACGATCATATGATGGTTACACCTTTAGTAGTGGGTGGTTGGTCGGGTGAACGTGACTGCGTAAATTAACGGCGGGGTTCCTCCTTATAGGAATCACTCTTTTCCTGGTTTGGCCCTCAGGTACGTTTTTATCTTTGGCTCTTTAGTTAACTGGGAGTTGAATTGGGTTATTGCCAATTATAAATGTAGTAAGATTATTACTGATCTTAATGCTTTTGGGAGGGGCCAAGTGATTCTGGTGTGGCGAGGACCTGGCATCAGATCAGGATTATTCTGATTTGGCGAGGACCTGGCATCAGATCAGGATTATTCTGATTTCAGGGCTGAATATATAGTTTTGTTATTGTAAATATTCCCCCCATTTGTACATGTACTTGAACATGTACATGTACTTGTACAGGTAATATATGGGATTTAGTACTAAACCCATTGACCCGGCCTTAAATGACCTTAGATGTTGATAGGCCGTTAAACCCAACAAACAAAACAAACAAATACACCTTTAGTACATGGCAATGTTTCATAAATCTAGTGCTGAAACAAATACATGTAGATATTGAATTGAAGCTGTCTACATGTACATGTATATCAATAATTGCAACATTTGGTACGACATGGAAAAGTGCTCTGACACTACAATCATGACACTCATAGTAATGTACCCATACAGCCCAGAGGTTATGGCTGTGAATAATTTAATGATTAAACGAAGCTTACCTTAGGGAAGGTGAAGTTTGATCCAGATTTGATCAACTGCAAACCACTTTGGGTGTCACACAGAGATCGCATAGCTGCCACAGGACAGTCTTTTAGAGCATCAGCAGATAGCTGGACACATGTCTGTGCGTCCAGGATTTGCTGCACGGTGAGAATCGACCCGCTCCCTAGGGTGGGTGTTCGCGGGAGAGTGTATGGTGGGCTGCAAATTGTGTGAAGCAGAGTCTCCCACCACGCCTGTGTGGGCCATATTGGGGCCACAATGACTGCCTCGGTTTTGTCCTGTATCACTTTTTGCAGTATCCGAGCCTGAACTGAAAGGTGCAAATATGTAATGAAATACCCCTGTCCAAGCCATCGAAAATACATCCACAGCAATGGCATCTGGGTCAGGAAAACGTGAGACATACATGTATGTCGATAATTTGTGATTAAGTCGCGACACAAATAAAGTTTTCACTGTTTGAAGTTTACTGAACCCCAACCATGAAGGGATGCTTTTGTCATCAATGTAACAGATGGCTTCTCGTGATAAACAGGCTTTTAACTTGTTTGAACATTATGTAGTAACCAACGGATAACACTACAAGCAGCAGGTGTAATTTTTACGTATCTTTCCTTTATATTTATTCAGTAACATATACATTGATAGCATATGATATGACAAAACATATTTGCTCACCTATTCAATTGATCAACATAATTATCCATCCGGTACCGTAGTAACTTTAACCATACTATCAATATCAATCATGAAACACGCTAAATACATGAATAACTCTAAATAACGCTAAATACATGATATATGGCTGCAGCTAGCATTGCACTGATTTGGTCCTGCGGCAGCTATGCGAAAGGGGTTATGCAGTTGAAGGTCATGTACATGCTGAATAGTTTTTATACGCCCGTTTGACAAAACGGGACGTATTATGTATTCACCTTGTATGGGCGGCGGACGGGGCATGCACAGCTTGTCCACGCAATAACTAGAGTACTACTTGACGGATTGTACGCAAATTTGGTATACATGTTTATCATGGCAAGACGAAGAAGCATATTGATTTTCCGATCACTTGTCTCCCCTTGGCGGCCATTTTTATTTTCCGCACTCTGTATCCTTGTCCATGCAATAACTCAGTTCTACTGATTTTCCAAACATTACGATGAATTACCTCCCCTTGGCGGCCATCTTTATTTTTCACACTCTGTATCCTTGTCCACGCAATAACTCACCGCTCATAACCAAATTTGATATACAGGGATCCTTCAGATTATCGGACAAAAATGGCTGTTTTGTTACGATATTTTTCTTAAAATAGCAGCTACAGGCATAAAATTTTCACAGAACAATCGTCGGTTCTTGCTTTCTCAACGCATGGAAACTATTTAGCAAACTGTGCCATCTTTCTCACTTAAAATTGGGTCAGATCATCAGTCGTAAGATTGCCCCAAAATTAACATCGACAATCAATTATCCGGACAAATGTATAACCGTCTTATAACTTGTATTCTCACCTTAAAATCATAATTTTATCGCCTGAAAACCAGTATAAACAGCATTGTGTTGTTTTTCAGAAAACACAATCACCATTCGCTCTTGGAAAACATCGTATTTATAGAATGTATGTATTTATAGAACAACTCTGCAATGACGTAAATGGGCACACACGATTGAGCTCTTCATAATTTGGTGGAAATTCCGCTGTAATGATCGTTTCGTACACTGGTGTTTTCGCACCTGTCGATTTTATCCACGAATGAATATGGGTGTGAAATGGTGTGTAATGGCTTGGGTCCGAAATGGCTTGGGGCGATTTGGCCTTGAAACAATTATTATTTGTTTTTGAATAAGTAGCTCTTCGTTCTTTTTCTATCATGATACATTTTCGCATTCCTTCCTATCTGCTCGTATTGTACATTGTGTATTAAACAGTCTGAAAATGAAATTGGAGGAATGCAATCGTATCGTCTGCATACTTCACACAACAGAGTATTGAAACACTCAATAGGGGGCCTCAAATTATGCGCATGCGCAGTGACAGATACAAGCCCCCGCGCGACGTTTGACGTTGTAAACAACTTTTGGACATAGTGGGGGAATGTTTTCGGCAAATTTTACTAAAATGTTTACCTTGGCGATATATTATTCACACTGGCATGGAAACAGCAAGCACCTGAGTGACTTAGATGTGTCCGTTACAAAATCGGATCAGATGAATGCGTTTAATTAACAGCTATTTTGATTTGTCCGATAAATTGATTGTCCGGATAATTGGTAGGACCCCTGTACATGTTTATCACGGCAAGACGAAGAGGCCTATTGATTTTTAAAAATTTGCGATGACTTACTCCCCTTGGCGTCCATTTTTAATTTTCGGACTATTCTTGTTCACGCGGGCCCCGTGCAGGCACCGGGGCGGGATCAACTGATCCTGAGAATAGTGCTGCAGTAGCCATTGCTTGTCGTAAAAGGCGACTAAACTGGCTAACGATGGGTTCATACTTTCCGGAACCCACTATACCGGATTTGGCCCTCATGTTACATTTTTGGCTTTCTTGTATGTGAGAGTTGAGTCGGGCTATGCTCCATATATAAAAGTAAGATTAGCGCTAATCCTATTACTTTTAGGGGATGGGATAAATGATGCTGGTGTGGCGAGGGCCTGGCACCAGATCAGGTGTTCTAATTTCAGGACTGAATATATATTTTGATTGTAAATATTGAGTTCTGAAGTTGGGATTTACCCCCCTTGGACAGGTGGATATGGGACTCGACCCCGTTGACCCGTCTGCGTGTAGACTCCCTGAGGCTTGTACCTCTATGTCAGAAAAGCGGACGTTAAACCCTATTCACTCACTCACTCACTCTTGTTCACGCAATAAGTTACTCAAGTGCTACTTGACGGATTGTAACCAAATTCAGATACATGTTTATCAATGCAAGGTGAAGAACCCTATTGGTTGTCAGAGACTTATCTCGCCTTGTTGACTGGCCTTGCCTCGACGGGCGTATATTGTGACCTTCGGCACTCTTGTTGTATTTGTATACAAATGGTATGCACCACGGTTGACAACTGTGCTATAGTACATGTACATGTATTTGTTTTCAGTTGGCAAACACAGAGGAATTGATAGATGGTGCTTTAACAGGCAATCTAGGAGAAGTATTAATCAGGTGTGTATATATGAAGTGCAGTTTGTGTTTCAACAATGGTCAATGTTGATAGTAAATAATTGTAGCTAGTGTTACGACAATGGATGATTATTATCAAAAGTCTGCATGTAAATTACTTTGGTCTGTTGGAAATATCGCTTCTAAACTGATAAATGAAGTTTCAAATAATTTACCACAACTGTTTACCATGATGAGACTATGTATCACGTTCAATGCCCACATGTCTAAGGTCAAGGTCACTTTGAGCCTTTGAGGTCAAATTTTGATTCTAAACCAATGAATGTATTTTCAAATCTTTGCCATGATGAGACGATGTGTCACGTTCAATACCCACGTGTCTGCGTCTAAAGTCAAGGTCACTTAGAGGTCTAAGTTCAAATTTTATTTCTGCTCTACATCTTCTGAACTACTAAATGGATTTTAAAATCATGCAGATGTTTGCCATGATGAAACGATCTGTCGCGTTCAATACCCACGTGTCCACGTCCAAGGTCAAATGAGATTTTGTTTCATCTATGTATCTTTTAAACCGATGAATGACTATTCAAGTGGTTTGCCATGATGAGACGATGTTCGCTTCAATACCCACGTGTCTACGTACAAGGTCACACATAGAGGTCAAAGGTCAAAAATGCGCATGAGATTTCCGTCGTATATTTCTAAACCGATGAATAGATTTCCAAATGTTTGCCATGATGAGCCGATGTGTCACGTTCAATACAAGCCTCTCTACGTCCATGGTCAATGTCCCACTGATTTGTATTTACATGTGCAATAATGTGCTATATATCCTGGGCATTGTATCCTGGATAAAGACGGGGGATTCTATGGGCACCGAACATCGTCCACGTCTGCCGCAGACACTTCCTGTCTGGAGCATAACCCTTTGGAATATTTTCATGAAATTTCCATATGCATACACCACCTAAAGGTGTGTCGCGCGCAAGAATGTCAACTCTTGTCGCACTAATTTAGTTATCTCCCTTTGTTTTTTGGCTCACTGATTTCTTTCTTGTCCGGAGCATATCTCTAACACTTTTTGGAATATTTTTATGAAACTTCACACGTGCATAGACCATGACCAAGAGGTATGTCACACGTAAGAATGCTAATTTTCACGTTTTCTGCCTTTTTCTTTTTTTTTGCGCACTGATTTCTTCTCCGGAGCATAATTCAAATACCCTTTGGACTATTTTCATGAAACCTCACGCCGAGGACTTGTAAATGTTCACCTTGTTTGTAAGGCAAAAATGTTAAGTTTTTTGGATAGTGGAGGGGGCATTTAGTGTTACCCTTGTCAGTCCTGTCCCGTCACCAACCTTGTAAGTCGTAAAACATGGATTATCTCCCCCTTTTCGACTTACAAGTTTACAATTTGGCTTCTTTGTCGTAAAACTTTTAAACCCTAATAGCTACAACCCTGAAGCTTGGTATGTAGCTTCCTTGTGATGAGTAGATGCGCATTCGACTCCCGGGTCATGGATTATCTCCCCCACCCCCCCCCCCCCCCCCCCCCCCCCCCCCCCCCCCACTTTTTTTACTTAGAATTTGCAATTTTGCCTTACAAGTCGTAAAACTTTCAAACCGTTTTAGGTACACACCTGAAACTTGGTATGTAGCTTCCTTATGATGAGTAGATGCGCTTATTTATTTTAATTCAACCCCAGGGTCATGGATTATCTCCCCCTTTTCGACTTAGAATTGGCCAATTTTGTCTTGTAACTATGCGCAAAATTTATTATGCCCCACCACGATAGTGGAGGGGGCATTTAGTGTTACCCTTGTCCGTCCTGTCCGGCCGTCCGTCACGAAACTTTAACGCTCGGGTAAATGTCTCATAATTTCTTCATCCTTCAACCGATCTGCTTAATATTTCATATACACATTGCTCTAATGGTCCTCTACCGCCTTGTGCCAAATCCACGTTCGTCCTGCCCCCGCCAAGCCCAGGGTCAAGGTCACATACTTGGTGCTTCAAAAACTTTAATGCTCAGGTAAATATCTTATAATTTCTGTTCACTTTCACGGATCAGCTTCATACTTCAAATACGCATTGCTCTAATGGTCCTCTACTGTCATGTGCCAAATCCACGTTCGTCCTGCCCCCGCAAAGCCCAGGGTTAAGGTCACATACTTAGTGCTTCAAAAACTTTAACGCTCAGGTAAATATCTTATAATTTCTGTTTTCTTTCACGGATCAGCTTCATACTTCATATACGCATTGCTCTAATGGTCCTTTACCGCCTTGTGCCGAATCTACGTTTGTCCTGCCTCCGCCAAGCCCAGGGTCAAGGTCACATACTTGGTGCTTCAAAAACTTTAAAGCTCGGGTAAAAAAAAATAATTTTACTTTCAATTTGGCCTCATTTATTATCAAAGCGATATGTGGGGCATCCGTGTTCTATGAACACATTTTCTAGTTTTGAGTTTTGATTCGACCCCCGGGTCATTGATTATCTTGGAATTTTGTCTTGTTTATTATCAAAGCGGTATGTGGGGCATTTGTGTTCTGTGAACACATTTTCTAGTTATTATCAAGGCTGTCAGCGAGGGGATTAGCTTAGTGATAACGATGTCCTTGTAGGTGCAATATGCCCCCTGTATTTAATTATTTTTCCGGTTTGTCTTACAGGTGCAAATAACTGCTGTATCCTGGTTGTATTACAGGTGCAATAACGTGCTGTATATCCTGGTTGTACTTACAGGTGCAATAACGTGCTGTATATCCTGGTTGTACTTACAGGTGCAATAACATGCTGTATATCCTGGTTGTACTTACAGGTGCAATAACATGCTGTATATCCTGGTTGTACTTACAGGTGCAATAACGTGCTGTATATCCTGGTTGTACTTACAGGTGCAATAACGTGCTGTATATCCGGGGCGTGGAGGAGGAGGACGAGGAGGGGGAAATGAAGGACTAGCCGCCGAACAACAATCTCATTCCTTCATCTGTACATTGTCACCTTTTATTGTGTCTTCAGTGTTACATTCATAGTTGACTGCTCCAGATAGGTAGTCACACAGTTGAATCTTCAACCTGTCTTTATCAGGTAACTTCGCTATGCACTGACCGAATACACCATTAACCCATTTTATGCTGAGGATACGATATTTTCCTTCTATGTGCTCAGAAGTATACTAATTTATTCCGCGACCACCATTTGATCCGTCTCGTCGAGACGGTTTAAATGGGTGGTCACAACATATACTTTATTGAGAAATAACAAAAATAAAATAAATTTCATACCCGTAAAGGTGTATTCCGAAAGGGATGGGTAACAAATTGCTATGTCACTGTCCGTCCGAATTCAAACTACTTTCACTGACGTTTCATTGGTCTAACTACATCACATGACCTTACAGAATGACGTCGGCATAATGACGAGATGTAAACAAGTCAATGAAAACATTACATTTGCCAAGTTCATAGCATAAAACCTGATAGATAGAATACCAGGCTGGTGTATGTTGTATATAACGTTTATCAGACTCGTCTTGGAAACAGTAGGAATTTCTTGACGAGTCTCTGGAAATTATTTTAATGTGCCAACAAAACATACAGAGAAAAAGAAATGGGGAATAACAAATTATAATTCGGCATTCATTGTAAATGTAACGACACATTTTGTGCAATATGTCGCATCATTTGTCGCAATTTTTGTTAAATTATTTCTTGTATCTGCAAAAATATGTTGTGACTGCTCATTTGAACCATCTCTTACAGTACCACACCCATGAAATCAATCGACAAGGCACATTGTGTTGGTAAATTAAAAAAACAAACTGAAAACAATCAGCATACACAGCAGATCTACTACACATCTGATCTGGACATGCACTCTGTTCACCATTCCATATTCTTCTAATGAATAAGTTGTTGCACTCAAATCCCGCATTCAATCATCTATTTATCACTCGTCAGCGTGATCAGTATGGCTCAAATGACAGGCCTACTGGCAGACACATGTAGCTTTTGGGTATGCAAATTTGCAATAATCTATCTGCGAATTTTAAAAACATTTGCAATCTATTTGAAACCACTACAAAATTGTCTCATTAACTCTTTGCATGTTAGCGGCGAAAATATCCGCCAAAAGAATTACGAGTATATGTTTTATTTCTCTCTGTAAATATGTGAAATTTCAAGAAATTCATGACATTTATAAGGGGAAATAAAAGAAAATATAATGAATTGTCATCTGCTATTTTTGAACTATTTATAGCCCACAAATTTCCCAGCATGCAAAGAGTTAAATAGGGCTATAAAGCCGAATGTTGCCATTGGTTTATGGCATGCAGGTTAATGCTAATGTCAACCCACGTAGCAATTTAATCCCAACAGCCAAGTCGAAGAGTGAAATTGTTTTTGTTACAAACTAGTGAGATCTAGTTTTGCTATTTGCAATTATGAAGACATTGTGTTTGGGGAAAAAATTAACCCTTAGTGCCTTACAATGCTGAATTAAATTTGTTGTCTGCTGATTTTTTCTTTTTCCGTTTCATCAAAATCCATGATTTGACAACACTTTCCAATGTAAATGATTCTAAAGTGCTGCCATATCATGTTTTTATTGATAAAGAAGACGCAATATAAAGCAACAGCAGATGACAATTTTTGTTTCGCGCGTTCTAAGGGTTAATGTGGTTCACTTCCTAAAATATCTATATGTGGCGGTGTCTGAACAAATGTGTAGTGTAGATCCAGATACGTCTGTGCATCCTCGGTCTGATCAGGATCTACACTGTTCGCCATTCCATCAATGAAACATCTGTCTTGCTTCTAGTAAGCAATATAGATACCTATGTAAGGCTCCGAGAGTATGTTATTTGATAATGTCAGAGCTACACCAGTAGCCGATTTCACCAACATTGTAAAGTATACTTTTCTAGCAAAGTATACTTTGAGGGATTAATCTTTTATTTTTCTTGAAATGCATCATTATTGATATAGAACTAACGACTGCATATATTTGATGATTAAAAGTATGCAGAAATATTATACTGAATTTATTGCATTATCACAGCCAAAATAAATGGCTGTGGTAATGTAATAAATTCAGTATAATAAAAATTTAATACATTTATCCTAAAATTGAAAATTTCCCCCTCAAACTATACTTTGCAATGTTGGTGAAATAGGATACAGTTGCAAATCTCATTTATCCAGTCACAGCCACATATCTGTTTCTGTACTTCACTTCATTGAACTTATTTTTCATCTTTTGAACTTGATGTACTGAAGAGCATTTGGTCTTGTATGTTTATACAACATGTGTTGTTTTATAATAAAATGCTATCATGTATACTGTTGGCTGATATTCAGTTATTCCCCAGACCATCTATGGATGCATAATTTGTTCAATGGTGAGGTCACTGGCGTACAGGGTGCGAGATCACAGGGTTTCCGAGCGGTGTCGCACGTGTTTTACACTAGATTTCCTTTAATATATTTCTCCTGGAATGACAGATTTTTATGAAACATAGCACATAAAATGCGGAATGAGTTAATACCTTCAATGTAAATATAAGAGAGCATGTGAATGTAAGAAATGAATGGTACTCGATCCTCACGAGTTATTGTAATTAACTTTTAAAGCATATAAAAAACACTGTTATCATATTTGGTGCGCTATATATCTTCAATATCCGTCAGTTACGAAACTTTTAAAGAAAATCTACTATAAAAATGATATCGCGTCTGAAAATTAGATTCGTAAACGTTCACACGTTCAGAAACCATATAATCCCATACCTCTGCATATTTGAGCTATACTTGTCAACAAGCATTCGCTATAATGAACACGGTAAATCACAGAAGGAAATTACAAATGTAAAAGCAAAACAAAAAATGTGGCCTGAAGTGGCAGTTTGGAGAAACTGGCAAAGTTGAGAGTGGAGAACTTGATGTGTGAAAAAGTAAAGTTGTATAGGTCAAAAAGTCATATTAATGGCAGCATGGATGTGTGGCATCTGTCCACAACTATACGGTGTTGAAATATTTAAGCAATCCTTCAAGGGATATAGAAGTTACGACATAATTGAGAAACTCTGGCGAACTTCTTTCATTTTCCAATAAAGCAAGAATTTCCATCACGGAAGCTGTGTCGCACCTGCGTAGGTATTTGACCGTAACGTGATTATGGGCACGAAAAAGGTAAAGGTCATGTTAATGGTAGCACGAGTGTTTTCCAAATGCTTATATGTTGTATGTACATGTATCAAGTGTCCAAATATATGATGATGGAACAATTATTTTGACGTAAAAAATGGCTATTAAAGTGTTTCCACAACCATGTGAAGGTTAAATAGGTCGAGGTCTGGTTAATATGGGCATATGTATGTTCCAAATACATTTGTACTCACATGTACATGTATAAAGTAATATTAAAGGTATATGTCGGAAGAAACTGGTACAAACATTTCGACAAAAAAGAAATATTAAGTTACATCATGATGAAGAAACTTGAACAAACTTTTTGACATTGTTCACTAGGATTGACAACGGAAAAAAAGGCGACTATTGTGTTTTAGCAGAAGGCATGACATAAATGAATGCAGACATTATAACTTGATGCAATGATGTAACTCAGTAAAAGTGAATGATTATTGCAACTTGTTCAATAAACTTTCAATAAACAAAGACGAGATACAAATGTAGTATTGTATTAACATTTAATAAACATAGAAAACATTTATTTAATTAGCATCACTAAGTTTACATTGGGGAACCAGATAAAAGGTACTTATTAGGCCTTCATTGTTCACACACGCATATGTAACTGGTGGGCCACCTGGCTACAGTACAGTGGTCTATAAGTGACCGGAGAATATTGTGGTTATGCGGCCAGTGTAGCCTCGGATCAACCTGTGCATTAGTCGATGAAACGCCCGTAATGCTTGTAACTTATAGTTTTGATTCTTATCAGGATTTAGGTGTACGCTAGAAGATCAGAAGTTTGAATAACTACAGCTTCGCAGCTATAAGACGCATTTCTCCAATCGCAGCCACATATGTTAATATTCAGATTTCCATTAATCAGATGTCAGAGGGGAATTGTGTAAAATATTCACTGTAGATGTAGACGCTGAAATGATTATATGTGTGGTACACGGCAGACCAGTTGATTGACTCGTCATTGCATTGGACAGTCGCACTTCAGTGAATTCACCCACTTCATGATACATTATTTTACTGACGAAAAAATATAAATATTTCTTGTTCATGCGAGGAAGTAAATGCTGTGACATCTCGTGTAGTTTGTATCGAAATCCAATGATGTATGATGCGATTTGTATGTGGTAATGTCAATGTTGGCACCGAATTGCTGACGCTAAGTATACTGTAAAAACATCCACTGTTCCCAAGTGCTTGGTTCCATTCAGCATGCAGTTGTAGATCTGTCATCTCGATCTGAAATCGAACATTACTGACATTACTACTAGAACAAGTGTGCAGGTCTCACAGATACCCCTGCCCTATACCTGGACTTGGCAAGCAAATCTTTAAAGGTACATGCCCACTCGGTAGGCACAAAATGTTCATTATAGGAATTAAATAAGTATAATTCTGTCGCTATTCCGCCAGTAGTAAACATTACATGCGTGCGCTATGCAGATATAATAATTTAGTAATATTTATTTTACTGATATTGGCTCCGGTATCGGTCTATTTTCATATGCAAATGATGCATGATATTTTTTAATTATTTATACTAATTAAATGTGAACCTGAAAACATAATATTTTCGACAGATTATAAAGTGCCGGTATGATCATTGCACACCAAAATATAAATAAAGAGAATAAATAGTAATGTCCTTTAACTGGAAACTCGGTTATCGCCACTGCTATAAGCGTGGAAATTTCTGTCTGATATAAAATGTACAGGTCATTCTCGTTATCTCGAAGTCGAATGGACTGATGAAATATATCGACATATCTGAACTTAAGAGATAACAATTCGCCAAATTTCTCGAAAAAAATCCGAACAAAATCGCTTCAGAAATGCCTCCGTTTTCATAAATCGCGGCTTGAGTTTATTCTTTAAAAAGCTGTTTTCGTAATTAACAGACGATTTACTTATTGCTACACCGTTTAATTCATTTTTCTGCTAAAAGAGATTTGATATCACATTAAGTTTAATTGATTAATTATGGTTTTAAATGAACTACTGTGACTGGTCATGCAACTTTAAACGCATTTTAGCGGCGGCAGTGTCTTTGGTTTTTATAGACGTGTGAAAACTTACTCGAGATAATCGCGCCAATTCAGACTTGGCGGCGCCGGGCGCTTAATTTTCGCATCGACATATCAGAATACAAATGTGAAGGAAACATACTATCAGGACTCGATTTCCACTTCGACTAAACCGATATATCGACATATCCGATATCGAGTTATCGGGAGTAAAATATATGATCTATATAAGGAATTCTGCTGGGACCTGGGACGTATATCGAGATAAGCAGGTATATCGAGATAAACGATATCGAGGTAACAAGATTCAGCTGTATAATAATGCCAATCATTATGTGTGGTAATGGTGAATGAATGTTTATTTTGCGAGAAAATGTCATATCTACAGAATATACAAAAATATCTGTCTCCCTAGTCCCTATATTATATTAACCTACTGAGTGGGCATGTACCTTTAATACAAAATCGTACACTTTACCACAAATTCCCAAGTCATTTGACTTTGGTTATGGAGCCGAATGAGTGCGCTATTGAATAACAGCGGTGCCAAAGGTCACAATACACCCACCAAGACAACGGTTAGTAAGTGGAACAAGGGAGACAACTCGTTGGACAATCGGGCACTTCCTATTGCCATGATAACGACTACTCAATTCTGTATCTGTGTCGATGGAATTTTGCTGTGTACAGCAAAATTCCGTCGACACAGATACAGAATTGAGGAATTCTAAAAAAAAATCGGTGGTCATGCACATATTTGTGTGTCACAAACGTCCAAATGTAGCAAGTATCCAACTATTATTAAAGTAATTCTGCTGCAATTGTATTGAAATTATGTCGATGATACTTTTACAAACTTTTTTACCTGAACAACTGTGGATGGACAGGACTTCAAGAGAAAAGCCATATGTCCCATTTGTATTCCATAGGGGACACAATAAATTGGATATAGGGTATCCTGTTTCCCAAACTGAACATGTAACAGCCTACCAGACGACTTGATTGATTCAAAAGTGTTACCTTGCTTAACTGAACACCGGTTTAAGCAGGTTCCTGTGTATAATGAGGGCATATTATCACTAAGCTAATCCCCTCACTGGCAGCCTTGATCATAAAAAAAACAAAAAAACTTTAACGCATTTACCTTACAAAAAGTTGAACGCAAGTCCGTAATGACCTTGACCTTGGGCAGTCGGATGTGGGTCCTATGCAAAACAAAGCACCATCCCTAGGCACAGATTGTGACCAAATATTATCAAAATTGGTGAAGCAGTTAAGTTGGTGAATAAAAAAAAGATTGGGCGGTCGGACATGGGTCGTGTGCAAACCAAACAAAGCCCAAAGACACTCATTGTGGCAAATTATTATCCAATCGGTGAAGCAGTCCATAAGTTATTGAAAAACGAAAGGACCTTAGGTGTTACTAGCGTACGTACGCACATAATTATGTACATGGACTAACGCTATCCCCTCTTGCCTATCGACAAGTGGATAATAAACCTACCAGACACCAGATTGCAGGCCAGCGTTACGTTGCCATCATTTGACCTGCGGCCGCTTCTGCTGCTTCAGCCGCATCTGCTGCTTCCATCTCGCGGGCGACGTACACTGCCATACCGAACACAACAATACTTTTGACCAATGCCCTGAAATGAGAGCATGTAATTAGTATGGTTACAGGTACATGTATATTGCTTATATACAGTTACATTGTAGAAGGGTGGCCTGTCGACATCTGTATATGAGACAAGTCATGTGATTTTGTAGTGAAGAAGATTTGCAATAGCTCATGAAAAATATTTTCATAAATGACATCGAAGCTGCGGAAATGTTCACAGTAAATGCGAAAATGAATTCCACATTTGCTACGAAAATTTCGCCAACTTTCGATGTCCTTTAGAGAAATTATCGCAGAAACTATTTTTCATGAAAAAATTGCATATCTCGTTAACTACCAAATCATGTGACTTCTCTCTTATGACCTTGTTGTTCAGTAAGCGTAAAATTCCAATCAATAAATCTGTTGACACATGAATGCCCCCGCTGGAAGCCAAACAAGTGATAATAACATTGTGTGAAGATAGATAACTTGAAAATATGCCAATCAAGTTTGTCTCTTGTGGATCTGACACACTGACACATGTTGAATGACTATCACATGCAAGTATCTGTAAAATACATGTATGAAGAAGTTCTTCAAGAACTTTTTGTTCACATGATAGTTACAAGTAATTTGATCATCTAACATCAACATTTTCATATGTGTGGAGAGAAATTATTGCAGGGGTATGGTCAGAATTCATCGGGAACAACTGCAACTAGATTGGTCAGTAAGAGAGGCTTACGGAATACCCCCCGGGGCCCAGGTACCCCTAAATATGTAAAAACAAGAAATGCGTCTGTCGAACGCGGATGCCACCTGCAGCATATTTGAGAAACTGTGACAAAGTGGTTAACCGAAAAGTGTGACGGACGGACACAGACGGACAGTCCAAACACTATATACCACCCGTTTCTTCGAAACCCGGTGGCATAAAAAATCCAAGTGTGTGGGCTTGTGACCTTGACTCTGGGAGTGAATTTGTCACATGGTGGTAGAGGTCCATTGGAGCAATGTGTGTGTGAAATGTGAAGCAGATCCGAGCAAGGAAATAGAAGTTATAACCAATTTCTCTCATGTTAAGTTTTGTAAAAAGATTAAGTATGTGACCTTGACCTCGAGATCAGCGGGGATTTGTCACAGCATGATAGTAGAGCCTTAGAGGAATACATTCATGAAATATTAAGAATTTTCAATGAAAGAAATAGAAGTTATAACATATTTCTCTGATATTAAGTTTTGTAAAGAGACTAAGTATGTCACCTTGACCTTGGGATCAGCGGGGGTTGGACGGTTGTAGGTTTGTCGCAGCATGATAGTACAACCTTAGAGGAATGCACAAGTGAAATATTAAGAATTTTCAATGAAGGAAATAGCAGTTATAACTTATTTCTCTGATGTTAAGTTTTGTAAAGAGACCAAGTATTTGACCTTGACCTTGGGATCAGGGGAGTTGGATGGTCGTGGATTTGGCACAGCATGGTAGTAGAGCCTTACAGGAATGCATGTGTGCAATATTAAGCATTTTAGATGAAGGAAACAGAAGTTATAACAATATTTCTCTGATGTTAAGTTTTGTAATGAGACTTAAGTATTTGACCTTGACCTTGGGATCAGCGGGGGTGGTTGGACGGTCGTGGATTTGGCACAGCATGGTAGTAGAGCCTTACAGGAATGCATGTGTTAAATATTAAGCATCTTAGATGAAGGAAATAGAAGTTATAACATATTTCTCTCATGTTAAGTTTTGTAAAAGAGACTAAGTATTTGACCTTGGGATCAGCGGGGGTTGAACGGTCATGGATTTGGCACAGCATGGTAGTAGAGACTTACAGGAATGCATGTGTGAAATATTAAGCATTTCAGATGAAGGAAATAGAAGTTATAATATATTCCTCTGATGTTAAGTTTAGTGACGGACGGACAACCCGACTCCAGTATACACCCCCACAATTCGTTGCGGGGGTTTTGTTTGTTTGTTTGTTTATTGGTGTTTAATGGCCTACCAACAGCTAAGGTCATGTAAGGCCGGGCAAACGGGTTCGATCCCATTTTAACCTGCTGCATTGGGGGGAAAATTCCAAAATCAGAACTGAATATTTACATCGAGAAACAATATATTCAGCCCTGAAATCAGGGTTGCGGGGGGTATAATTAATGGAAGTGTCTAAAATTTAACATCGAAGAGTCCATGCCAGTTACATTACATACATGTAGGGTGAAAGGGTTACTCATTGGGACTGACCCTAACCCTAACCTTTTACTTTGTTCATCCCCATTCTGTAGCCACATAAACCCATTTTAGCCACATAAAATCACAGAACAATAGAATATTACATAACCTATTGTTCTCCCAGCCACATATGTATCCATTTGTAAGCTCGGACGGACGGACAACCTGACTCCAGTATGCTGTGTTGGAATATTTAAGTAATCCTTTAAGGAAAATACATGTACAAGTTATGACAGAATTAAGAAACTCTGGCAAAATTCTTAATGTGGGAAAAAGTTCAAAGTTGTCAAGGTCAAAAGGTCATGGCAATACAGGGCTCCAGATAAGGAATTAGTAATTGAGTATTGTCACTCCATCATTTTTGAAACAATTGGGTATTTCAAAATTTCAATTGAGTAAAATAAAATCAGACTACTGTTTACACATCAACAGACAGCAATTATTGAACAGTTTGCTTCTAAATGAAAACATGTCTTGGCATTTCATTAGAATTGTCTCTCAGATGAAATACCAAGACATGTTTACATGGAAAATAAGAAAAATATGCTATATTTGTGGTCTGCTTATTGTTTTCTGCAGCATGATAAATGTACCACAAAATTTTAATTGCTTTTTGATACTCGCTACTTCTGATTTCAATTGGGTTTTTGACAATTTTAATTGGGTATTAAATACCCAATACTATTTACGCAAATACACAGCTTATCTGGAGCTCTGGTAATATTAAGATCAGCATGGATGTGTGGCATTTGTCTACAAGTATGCTGTGCTGAAATATTTAAGTAATCCTTCAAGGAATATGGAAGTTATGACATAATTGAGAAACTCCGGCAAACTTCTTAATGTGGGAAAAAGTTCAAAGTTGTCAAGGTCAAAACGTCAAGGTCATATTAAGGGCAGCATGGATGTGTGGCATTTGTCCACAGGTATACTGTGTCAAAATATTTTAAGTAATCCTTCAAGGGATATAGAAGTTATAACAGAATTTCGAAACTCAGGTGAACTTCATAATTTGCAGGACACACGGAAACAGTCCAAACACTATATGCCTCCGGCTCTACTGAGAACGGGGGCATAAAAATAAGGTCTCTTAACAGAAAAACACTTTTACATATCTAGCAAGGGCCAAATTGAGAGAATCGAGAATCTCTTATCGCATACGCCCATTACGTGATGATATAGTACAGAACTACAGGTGACCGTGTCTCAGATGGTACCTCCGGAGATGAAGTTTACAAAAACAATTGAGATAGATCAATGACAATGAAGAGTTTACGAATACAGTCACACCTTGTCCTGGATCAAAAACATTTGTCGGCTAATTATCGCATTTGCACGTCACCTTTCCAATGTTGTAAACTCTCATCCATAAGATACTATGTGAATTTGTATTGTAGATAGTTGTAGTACCTGTATACTAGTACACAAACAAACATATCGGGTCACGTGACCAGTGATACGTCCAGAACATATGATACTGAATATACAACACAAAGGCACATCTTTGCCTTTGGTATGTATCCGTTTACATTTCAACTGACTAGCCTGTAAGAATTGGCACAGCAACCATAATGTGGCAAACACCATACTCGATAGCTGCTCGAAATTACCCGTGATGTTGTGAAGAAGTATGAAAGAGATGGACAGATGCCGAGTACAGGTGCCTAGCGAATACGGGTACAGCGGAATACACTACACGCTGTCGATTATGAATTTATGAAGTAATTAGACGCGAAGTAATAGTTCTCATTATCAAATATAGCTAGGGGTCGCATATGTATTACCATCTAAATGGATCATTCCATAAACTCTTTGTGAAAGCTACTGCGCCCATTTTATTTAGAGATAGTTTCACCTTCACGTGTGATAAATAAACCGGAAGTAAATAAACATTTTGAGCTACTATTTGCACGGTGATCTAATATCGTGCAACTTTTATCAGCAGTCACTTTGGCCTTTCCGTAGTATACATCATGGCATGTGGTGGGTACCCGTTGGTTATGAAGTTGTGCACGTATGGTGGTTCTAGGTGGTATATTAAGTGAGAAACAGATTTAAACGGAAAAACTTAACATTGAAAATGGCTAAGTCGATTACGCGGAAAAACATAGGTCAACGTCAAAAAAGGCCACATGATGGATAGTGGTACATGGTGGGCGACCGTTGGTTATGAAGTTGTGCAAGTATGGTGGTTCTAGGTGCTACAGTAACAGAGAAATTGTCATAAACATGAACACTTAAAATTGTGGACGCCGCCCTCAGTTAAAATTTCCAGACTATCTTTAGTGAAAGGGCCCCAGGCAGATACATACCAACAGGGACCATCAAATGACTAGGCGTGATATGCTGGCCATGACCATCTTGTAGTACTTATGTAGTAGTACGGTCATAGTAGGATAGTCAAACATGTGTACTGCCTTGCGGTACAAGACCGCGTTTATGGCGCCGTGGTAGAGTGTACGACTTACACGCAGGCGTTCGACACCAGCTGCCGAAAACATATGTTTCACTGTATAACGCATTCCCCTCCTACTACAATGATGCAATGACCAGGAAATATTACCCTTCGAGTCAGTTGGCGAAGTCATATCTCGTATGAAGTCTTCCATACATAATGAGCTATGCACTATATAAAAAAGAACCTGAAGTGCATATATTGACATTTAAGATACAGCTGTCTATTAATATTTGTAGGAAGGACGAATGTAGTAGTACGCCCATACATAGACATAGAATATATAGTATATTCTATGTATGTGGCCCATAGTAGGATAGTCGAAGATTTGTACTGCCTTGCGGTGCAAGTGTCGGTTATATAGCGATGTGGTAGTGTTCGCCTTACACGCAGGCAGATATGTTTCACTTTATAACGCATTCACCTCCTATAATACATTAAAACTAGGTGTTGCGTTCCAAAACGTAAAGGACATTGACAAAGCAAATTACGTTTATGTGTACGGTTTTGATGTGTATTCGCGTATATCTCGGCAGACATAAGTTGTCCGACCTGGCAGAGATTGTATGAAAGGTCTGGTTTGACAAATGTGTGTGTGTGTGTGTGTGTGTGTGTGTGTGTGTGTAATATCCTGTTTACATGTGCCTGTCTGGAACCTAAAAGGGTGCAAATATATTTATTGAAAACAGGATACTACTAACAGCTAATGAATATGCATTAGTGTCTTCCAAATGACGGCCATCTTGTTTTTTTGTCATTTATGCATTTCACACACTTCGAAATATGTTGTAACTGACATGATTATGACGGCCACAATATATAATGCATATAAACATATCTTTTATATGTATTTAAAGTAATTTTTTAATTGCTAAAGTCACATTTGCAACATTTTCATGTAACACAATCATACTATTTGGCGGCCATATTTTAAATATATATATAGCCAATAATTATATTTAAAATCTCTATTAGATGGAAACATGAAGTTTTAATTGTTCAGTTACAAAGAGTGTATAACTGAGCACAAATCCAAATTTTACAAAAATGCCTCATTGTGGTTGTTCCTGTTATATACCTTAAATGGCATAATTGAAACTACTAACTATCCAATTAAATTTATAAATCATGTTTAGACAACCATGCATGCATTGAAAGCAGCTATCCATCACTAATATGATATGTACATGTTTAGGTAAACTTGAGTGTGAAAATGAAAGATCGCCGTTTTTAGGCCACATTGGATTTATCCATTTTAAATTTTCGTAAAAATCAACATAACATAATTCTCAATTGATATGTACATGCCATTTGAATTTCCGCCATTTTGTGCACTTTCGCCAGCAAAATTACATACAATGCTACCAGCATATGTATATAATTTATGTAAAAAAAACAACATAAAAACTTTTCTGCATTTGAGAGGGAGGTAAAGAGTATTTTTGAGCAGATATGCGATTGTGGGCTTAGACTAATAGTCAAACAACACGACTGCCACACTCATCTTGCTGACCTTCCTCTAATAATATGCCTTTAGAAGCCATTTATTGTTTTCATGCAAATTTAATTTCTCTGACTTTCTGCTATTTACTAAACATAATTAGGAAATGTTAACCATGCTACCATCCCTGCCACGCTTTTACCACCTGTGGTATAAACTTGTTCCTCTTTTTCCCACTACCCTGTTTGTGCTAGCCCTCTTAACTTTTATTTCAACACCAGTATACACCATCTGCTACACTTATTATTACTTGGCAATATACTATATATTATGCTAATGATGTGATTATTGTGCCACACTGTGTAATGAAATAGTGACTGGGGATGTTTTGGACATTTTAACACGTGCTGTTTTGACTACATGTGTGCAGTAGACACCTTTCTAATGATACTAGTGGAGTGGAGTGGTGCATTGTAGTATCACCCTACTGATACCTTTTATTATATTTACACTGTCCTTGTATTCATAACGGAAACGCCCACTCAAGGTATTGCGTTCATATCCCAGTAGTGTCAATCCAGGTAAACTCGAACTGTTTTTTCACCCTCGTACTTGGAGCGGACCCAGAAATGCTCAACCAGACGCTTATGTAGTTAAATCTTTTGTTGCCGATTGTTTGTTCAATTCCACGGCCATTTACGTATGGTTTGTATTGCTTCATACGGTTGTGATATTACTATGAAATCGGCATAATTAGGACGGAGGACGTAAACATTCGGACTGGTTAGGAAAAACTCGGACACCACTTACTATAGTGTTTTACAAGTTTAACACTATCTGCATGCAATGGGTGATCAAAAGAGCATTTGCGATATAGTAAGTTGCTCAGACGTATTACGGGCGTTAAAGGTACATGCCCAGTCAGTAGGCACAACATGTTCTTTATATCAGAGACGTTATCTGAGACATTTTCTGGCAAAATAAACATTAATTCAACATTATCCCACGTATTGAGTGGTATTATTATACATTTTATATCACATGAAAATTTCCACACTGATATCAGGGGCTATAACCGTGTTTCGTTAAAAAAGTTAACGGACATTACTAGTCATTCTCTGTATTTATATTTTGATGTGAAATAATCATACTTTATAATCTGTCGAAAATATTATATTTTCAGTTGAAACATTTAATGTCTTTAATTAGTATAACTAATTAAGCAATATCATGCCTCATTTGCATATCAAAATAGCTTGATACCACCGAGCGTCACTATAATTCAGTAAAATAAATATTACTAAATGATTATATCTGTAGAGCGGCCACTTGTAATTTTTAGAACTGGTGGAATAGTGAAACAATTATACACTTACTTACTTCCTATAAATACCAGTTTGTGTCTACATAGTGGGCATGTACCTTTAATATTCTTTCAGATGTGTAGGAGACAACCTCTACCTTCCTTGGATGCATCGTACATATGCCATCATGCATGTCTGAAATTTAACATTTATCAATGACCAAAAACACTCGATCTATTCAAAATTAAAACGGTGAAAGATAACAATACCACAATGGCAACCATACTATATAAATTAAATTGTATGCAAATAAATATATGTCTCCCCCGTCGTGAGTTGGGGAGAAGTAGTGTGAGGGGGATACACGTGGAATTACAATGGACCTTTCAATGTCCTCCCCGCCACATGGGAATGGGGATGGTCTGGCGGGCATATCCAGGTAATTAAACAGCTAGCTAAAACCCATAAGGGGTGGGAATTAGACACCTACAATCATGGGGCCGGTATATTAGATCGTCTGTAAGTACTGTCGTTTCTAGTGTGAGGAAAACGCGTCATCACATTGGATAAATAGACACATCTTTCATTCATACATCCGGGAATTAGACTGTCCATTTCTGAATGTGTCTAATTTACAGGTGTTTGCCTGCCGTTCGGGAAAGTGGGAACGAGATTGATAAGGTTCATTAGACGATCAAACAATTACTTGTACGTACTTGGGTGGGGATATGTCCACATGTCTGATGCTAACACTACCAATGTTTCCCTGTCCAGTGCGGTGGGATGTGAGTGATACATGGGAAAGTATACAGCCACAAATTTCCCAAGGTGGGAATTAGACTATAAAACGTTCGGGGTTGGGGATATTAATCTCTACAAATCTGTTCATACTGTCGTTTCTATGGGAACACTCTTTGTCCTTGTTTTTTTGTTGGCGGGGGGGGGGGGGGGGGGTGCGTGGGGGTGTGGTGGGAGCACTGCTACCTTGGATGGGGTGGTACATTCGCGACAGCTTATAAAAGGAACTAGGCCAATCCATTATCGAGTCAGGCCATGCCTCTCATTTTCTGTTATAAAGACGGTATTGGTACAATAAACGTAGAAACTATCAAACAGACAGTAAGAGGTATACACTTTATATATATAATAACTAAATTGTCAAGTCACTACGCTTCATTCATATGCCTCAGTGATTGTAGTTTGCCGGACGTTCAGCGTTCACCGCCTTTCAAAGTCATGCAGTGTTGAAACAAATTAGAGGGTGGCTCCCAGAATGCAGCTCGGTATGGTACCATGATAGTCATTGCATCATACTCTATGTATATATATATATATGGTGTGGAGTGTATAACATGTCAGTGGAGGTCAACAACTACCAACAACATGCTTCACATACATAATTACATGCATACCGATGCGTCTGAATTTATACCTTTGTCCGAGTTTACCCGGATTGACCCTACATGTACATTACATTAGCCCCACGTGACGTCGCGCGACGTTGTTGATTCGTTAAAGTTTGTTTGACGTCATTAAATTACATGACGTTCATCGTCGTTGTCAATAACGTCACGCTATTGACCGGGAACGTCGCTATTCCATTTTTTAATTATTTATATTAATTAAATGCGTCACCTGAACAAATAATACTGTCGACAGATTACTGTCAATATATTTCGAATACGTTTTACCAGGTTGAGTATGGACAAGTGTAACTGCCTCATTGGGTGGTTTGCCATCGATAAGTGATATCATGTCGTAGACAACATGTACTCCTTGACCGACATGGCTGTATTCCAGCGCTGTGCTCAGCATGAGGCTGTCAGCATCAGCTACTGCTTGGCGGGTATTCCAACCGAGTTCAACTGTACATAAATCAGATTGATTAGCGATTGCGTGTTTTGCTCGTTCCCAAGACACTCCTCGTGTCTCGTTGATGTGTTTATCTGTGATGATACAACAATTGTTGCAGATGTGACTTTGCTTGCTCTCATTGTTTTTATAATACCTTTGCAAAAAGGAGACGTAGTCTTGTATCACATCTGCATACAAGCAGGGAATAGTCCACACAGCGACATGGAGTAGATGACCTCCATCTATAATGACAGGAACTGTCTCTGTTGTGGATGGGTTGATAAGATGTGTATCAAACAGATCAAACAAACTCAAACTAAAAAAAGTCTCGCAATTCGATGCTAGTCTGTAGAATTGCGAGAATCACGTTCAGCATTTGTTGCTCATTCAAAAACATGGGCTCATCGCGCACTTTTACCGTGGAACACATTGAACTAAACTCTGAACTCTGTTATTTCTATGCAGCTTCAGTATTTCCATGTGTTGTTATGAGCAAATTGCCACAGCATTATTACAGTTTATACTGGAATCAGCATCAACTCCAGTGAAAATGGATACAAGTTTGTCAGTATAATAAATCTCTTTCGATCAGTGTAATCTTGAGTCAGTCTAGCCAGTCTCAAATCTGCATGGTCTTTATGTTGTGAGTGTTGATCTGAAGACTCACATCTCACTCCAGAAAGTTCCTCAATAGTCTGGCAGATTGGTATACAGAGTGGTATAGCATCACCCACCCACTGTTCTAGAGTGCTGTCAGTGATGTGCCGTCCACGAGTAAGGCACCCTGTTGTCTTCATCACCCTTAGCAACACTTGTTCGATAGTCATGTCTGACCAGATACCAGACCAAAATGTGTTGGTCCGCCGAATGATGATGTAACCATCGACAACAAATTTCTTATAACCCTCAGACGGCACCTTCTTCTCAAGATCCTCCATGGCTTGCAGGTACACATGAGACGACTTTGCATATGTTAAACGTCCAGAAGCATAACATATGGTTGCATTGGTGCTCTCGCATGTAGGTGAAGTGTAAAATATCCGCTGCGTTCCGCACGCACAAACTACTGTATTGGCGATACCTGCTCTACATACTGTACTCATAATTTAGCAGTCCTACTCCCATAACTGGCTGCCTGGTACAACTGGCTCATTAGACCATTGAGTTGCGATTCGACAGACCTGACATCGCATCGCTTACTGCAATCTCCTTAGATATCATTTGTGACCATAGCTGATGCAACTTTATCACATTTTGCGCCTGGTGTCTCATACAATACAGTGACGATGCTCTGAGCAGTGATAGTATAAAGCCACAATGCACACGAATATGTGTGACCATCAATCATGTTGGTGATGCTGTCACTACCGTATACATTTAGACAATCCACCACAGCTCCTCGTGGCCACTCCCTGATATTATGAAACAGGTATCTCCCGTAAAAGACATGAGAAGATGAGTTCTGCAAAGTATTGGAACTATATTTGCGAGGTCGAGGCTGGCAGCGAATATGACTACGGCCTTGATAAACAGTGGCTGGTCAAATGTGACGATACAGTAATTGCGATTGTATTTGGATACCTCCTTCTGAGCGACGAGCAATGATGTAAAACTTGTACTGAGATTGGTGGGGTCGAAATTGATGAATGGTAGAGCAACCACACCACTTACTTGGAATTCCACTGTGACAAGTGATGACACGTGTTCTGAAATGATGTATCCATCAAAATCCAGTGAGATTAGATTTGCATTCGTTGGTGGCGGCCATCTTGAAAATAAATATGCAAATTGGGCGCCTTACAGTTCCAGAAAAGTTGTGCAACATCACAAACTGAGTTCTCCATCAAAAATTAATTAGTCACGTAACATGAATGTAGCCCATTTGTTTCAGACGTTAGCATTTTTGCTTTCTTTTGCTGGTGGCAGCCATTTTGAATATATGCACAATAGATAATTTCTATCTCCATGAACATTGGATAACTGCCTCAAACGTGTTTTCCATCAGAAAGTATTGTGACATGCTGAACATGAGTATAGCCCATTTGGTTCAAAGGTTGTCATTTTTGCTTTTGCTGGTGGCGGCCATTTTGAAAATATGCAAATTAGGTGCCTTCCGCCCCCATGAAAATTGGGGAACGTTTTTTATAACTTTCATATAGTATTTCGGTCATTCTGACACAGTCTGAGCTCTGCTCTCAATTTTTCGGACTTTACATGTATATATGGGTTAAAGGTACATGCCCACGCAGTAGGCACAAAATGTTCTTTATAGGAATTAAATAAGTGTATAATTATGTCACTATTCCATCAGTTCTAAAAATTACGAGTGCCCGCTATACAAATATAATCATTTATTAATTATCAATTTAATGTTAGCGACGCGCGGCGGTAACAGTCTATTTTGATAATGTGCGGGAACGACGACTTTCACATCACGGCTTGCGGTGCGCATGCGCAGTATAATACGCGCGCCAGTAGGCTTCCCAATATGTAAACAAGAATATCAACATGTCGAAACGTCCAGAACGGAAATTGTATGAAACGGCGTCGGCCAAAAAAAAGGCGAAATGTCTAAGGGACAGGCAGTACAGAGAGGGAGAGAGAGAGTGGTTAATATTGGCGACCAGATCACCAAATGGAAAGAGTTACGTGGAGATTTAGATTTGGACTCGAACAGAGATTTTTCTTCTCAACTTCCGATACTTCACTGCGCATGTCAAATATGTGATATGATTGACCGTGTCACGAGGTCGGAAAATACTCTTTCTGGTCGCGGCATATAAAATGCGATTTAACACCAATTAACACGCGCCGTAATTAAAAATAACTCGTTAGTGGGTATATAGACACATGGCTCATATAAGGCATGACAGAAAATGAAAAGTAGTAGTACAGTGTAACCTGCTGCGTGGGCATGTACTTTTAATACCACGTACACCATTATGAATGACGTGGCATTTGTCTAGTTCATTGACCAAAATAACTCGGTTACAAATGCTTTGTTCTTAATAACTGTTCTGGCAGTTGTATATATATATTGTTTTGATGATTATTTTGTAATGCTAAACAATAGTTCAAGGCCTCCATTAGAAACGTCATGAGTAACTCAGTACGAACGGTAAAATTGATACATTATTAAATCACTAAACAGTGAATAGCTGGCCAGTGGGCGCGCGTGTGCAATTTAATAATCATTTATATAAGTTTACTTCTAATAGTGTATTATATTTGCTTCTGTCCGCCAAATATATCCAGCATTTTTTCGGAAAGTCACAGATTATGTTGGGGAATTATTAGCATAAGCCCGGATTTGTGTATGATCTTCAAATGTCAATGTCATTTCGGAAATAGGTTTAACATACAACTAATAAATTATACAACAGGATTCAAGGATACATTAGGCCGACTGCAATTTCTGAAACGTCAAGCATGAAACTTTCTGTGAGAGTAAAGGGAGACTGGTTTGCAGTGCCATGCAAAGGAAGTTCAAACGTACAATGGTTGTGTGAAGAGGTGTTACGCCGATATATTAAAACGAAATGCACGGACGGACATCAGACGGAACATGTTTTTGAAGCGAGAAAATCGAAAGGGGGTGCAATATTAGATCCTGATGATTCGTTAGAAGATGTTTTGGATGACAACGAGTATGTCCATGTCGGTAGGTTACTATATATAATCATGATAATACATGTGAATGTTTCGTTGCTCACGACAGCCACATAGCACTGTCAATTTGTGAGGTAACTGTATACTCGATTCTACGAAGCCCCGCCGGGGACGTAGAATTCTTTTTTTTATTAATCCGTTACCACGAAATAACAATTCGTTCCATCAATTTAACAATTCGTTCCCACAAATTAACAATTCTTTCCCACAATTCTTTCCCACGAATTAACAATTCTTTCCCACGAATTAACAATTCGTTCACTCAGTTTAACAATTCGTTCCCACGAAATAACAATTCGCCGTGGGAACGAATTGTTAATTCGTGGGAACGAATTGTTATATCGTGAGAACGAATTGTTAATTCGAGGGAACGAATTGTTAAATTGAGGGAACGAATAGTCATTTCGTGGGAACGAATTGTTAATTCGAGGGAACAAATTGTTATATCGTCGGAACGAATTGTTAATTCGAGGGAACGAATTGTTAAATTGAGGGAACGAATTGTTAGTTCGTGGGAACGAATAAAAAAAAATCCATGTCCTCTGCAGGGCTCCGTACGATTGTGATGTTATCATTACGTTACTGAAAACGATATGATATACCAATTGGTTTGGAGTGCTGCTCTTTAACCCTTTGAACCCGAAAGCCCGTTATAGCGGTTTATGCAGAGAGTGCAGATCCAGATGAGCCGGCTCGTAACGAGCCGTCTCATCAGGATCTGCACTTTTTGCAAGTAATTTTCATATTTCTTAGAACAAAAACACCCCATTTTCATAAATGGACGGATCTGAAAATCATTTGGTGACCATTGGATTGGTCGGAACATTAGTATATCACAGTCCATTCCAGTTCCTTAGAATTGAAAGGGTTAACTCTACAATCTTAATTTCATTGCCATATCCACTGTATACAAGTTGGAGCGTATGTGCATGGGTCTACATATGTACGTTGCTTTTCTTCATTAGATAATAATAATTAATATTGCAGGCATGTATCCTGACATATTACCGTTTACTGATGTCCTACGACAAGGAATGTTGTACGCTCTCCAAGTCTGTTTGCTAATCCTGCTTCAGCTTTAATAACTTTTTTTATTCATTATGAAACATTTATTATTTGTAATGCAATTGTTTAAACAAGAAACTGACTAAACGTGCGCTAAATTGTATTGTTTCGTTTCCTAGATATACGTACTGTCTGTTCCACGTTTTTCTGCCGACGAACTTTTGGTTATTAAACACATTAATAAATTTAAGAAATGTTTACGGCATGTAAATAATTGTTCATCAATAGCAAAAAGTCACGGTGAATGAGACGGTGTAAATTAACGGTAGGGGTTCCTCCTTATAAGAATCACGATTTGCCTGGTTTGGCCCTCAGATACGTTTTTAACTTTGGCTCTTTTGTTACCTGGGAGTTTAATTGGGTTATTGATTTTGGGAGGGATTCCACCACCCCCCCCCCCCCCACCCCCCCCCCCCCCCGCCATTTGTATATGTACTTGAACGTGAACATGTACTTGTACAGGTAATATATGGGATTTAGTACTAAACCCATTGACCCGGCCTTAGATGACCTTAGCTGTTGATAGGCCGTTAAACCCCAACAAACAAACAAACTGTCAATTATATAAGAACAACCTAGTCACATATCTAATAGAAATGACTCTTGAGAAATAAACACATATTATTAAACAGTCTGATCTGGATCCACACTGTTCATCATATTTTGTATTGTTTTTTGTCAACATTTATAACCCAATAGTATATGTACATATATATAATACTATTAAATACTATAAATGCAGTGCAACCCCTCTAAACCGGACACTCGAAAAAAATGGATATTTTACATGTGTTTTGCTGTTATGTATCTCTGACTACAATGCATAGGCGGCGAAAGCCGAACATTATTGGGGGGGGGGGCAATATTAAGGGCCCGAAAGGGCCCGATAGCGCTAGGGGGGTCTAGGGGCATGCCCCCCCCCCCACTCCCCAACCCCCCCCCCCCCCGGAAAGTTTTGAAATCCAAGTGGTGTGAAACGCCATTTCCTGCATTCTTAGCAAAGTTCTCAGCAAAGTTCCCAATACTCATGATTACACAAATATATTAGAATAAAAAATCCAAAATTTACAGAAATATTGGAGGGGGGGGGGGGGGGGGGGGGGGGGGGGTGCGGCTGCACCCCCCCCCCCCCCCCCCCCCCCCACCAACAAAATTATTGGGGGGGGGGCCTAGATCCCGGCCCCCCGCTTCCGCCGCCCCTGCAATGACGTTTCATGACTGCAAAACACTAATGTGACACAAAGCACTAACATGTCTGATTTACAGTGGAACATCCCAAGGTGTCCGGGTTTGGAGAGGTTCCACTGTACGTGTACATTTACAAAAATAAATATTTTTGAATGAGCATAAGAATACACGTATAAAATACCCAATTTTACTTCGAACAGACAGCTCATATATGCAGTATGTCTCCACAGTTCAATCGGTTATATCTCAATATAACAATAAATCACGACATCTATTCAACTAAATGTGAAACAATCAGCGTAGACTCCGACCAGAACGCACATCCGTGCGATCAAAATCTGAGTCCACACATCTTGTCATTATACTATTAACTGCATCAGAATGTTTTGCAAATTAATATCAATAGCCTTTTGAATTTGACAATAATTGTATGTATTGTGAGATCCAATAGTGTGAATCCTACTAGATCGGGCATAACCACAGTCTGATCGGCTCCACCTCAGGCAATTGTATCTGTGCAATCCGTTACTCACAGGTCACACTCATGGTACTACATTGTACGATACAACACTTGAATGTCGATCATTGTCTGAACTGTTATGATGTAATTGACAACTTTGAACGTGAAGTGGCCCTAATTCCGGGACGTCAAAATTAAGGCCAATTCAGCTTTACCTACACTTAATCATATACATGTTCTATACTGCTCAAACTATGTGCTAAATATTGTATATTTACACATACATTTGTTACCTAACATTTGAAAGTGACATATAGGTCCATAGGGCCGGATGTTTTCGTCAATATTATGTTGTACATATTCCCTGTTTCGTTTAACACATGTCACTATAATAAACAAATTACTTACTATAGGTCGCTGACTTTGTTATACATGTTTGTTATTTACAGATACAAAAACAATATATATATAAATAAACGGGTTGTCCACTGACGATTCAAAAAGAAAAAAAAAGCCTATTTATAGATACAAAAACAATATATATATAAATAAACGGGTTGTCCACTGACGATTCAAAAAGAAAAAAAAGCCCCACTTCCCAATTATTGTTATTTGATGAAATTCGATCAAATATTGATTTTATTGCGAAACAAATTTTGTGGATCGATTTTCAAAATCTAACTTTTGTTTTCTTAGTTGCATCATTTATAATTTATCACGCCAGGTTTCGGAGTCAATTTCCAATTGGTTTCGTTTTTCGACCTTCACCCTCACTCTTCACCTCCTTGTTCGCAATAAAATCAATATTTAATGGAATGTTATGAAATACTGAACAATGTGTGGGGATGGTGAATTTTTTGTTATTGATGAAAAAGTATTTACATTTAAATATTTCTTAGATTTAATGTGTTTAATAGCCAAATGTTCATCGGCAGCAAAATTTGGAACAGACAGTAGATTCGACACTGAATTTACCGTTTTCGTCAACAAAAAAGGACGCACTGAATACATCCAGTGCCTATCTGTGATGTTCAACAAAATGAAATCACTCAAGCATATTACTACGTGCTGATACATAGTGCACGCTCCCGTCTGCCGAGTGACCTTATGACGTTTGCGAAAGGGTAGCCCCAGATCAGGCTAGTCTGATCAGGGGCTGCACTGTTCGCCATTCAGTCAATTCAGTGAAGTAACGTTACTGCCACCATTAAGCGTGTCCTAATCCAAGTGAATTTTCAAAAGGGCCGGGATCTGTAATTGTTGCAAGTGTTGTACCGACCGGCCCTAGCTGTCCATGTCACTTGTCAATTGTTAATTTTGCAACCAATCCAACAGTCACAACATGATTTTCAGACCAGTCCATTTATGAAAAGGGGGTGTTTTTGTTCTCAAAAATATGAAAATTACTTGCAAAAAGTGCAGATCCTGATGAGACGGCTCGTCACGAGCCGGCTCATCTGGATATACACGTTTTTCCAGTACCACACTACAGGCCTGTGGTGTTGAAAGGGTTAAATTAATATCTGCATATAATGACTTCTGGTATACCCACCCCACTTTCATTAAACATGGATTGTTTAAGGCACTCCGGTAATAAAGGTGTTTCGTGCTACGCTATGTTATATTTACAGTTCTGGACAGTGATTTGTCAAGCACCGGCATCGCCCCTGTACTACCGGTGTATGAAGGAGAGTACACGTATCCTTGACACGTTCTCAGACAGAAACTGTACGTGTACATATGAGGCAAGCCATGTGATTTTGTACCTAAGAAGATGAGTGATATCTCATACAAAATATTTACAAAATTTATACTATTTTCCGCAAATTACGCAATTTAATAACATTTTGTTGTGAACATTTCGCCAACATTCGACGACATTTATTGAAAATATCAAAGTTCCTGTAAATAGCTTTCATGAAAAATCGCACATCTTCTTAGGTGCAAAATGTACACCGTTTACTTACAAGACGTACACGTGCATCAACCAACGACATCAGCGTACACATATTCAAATACATGTTCAGCAAGCAGAGGCATATTTTACTTTCAAGGAGATATTCTATGTGCATCTAGTAGAACTTATCAGTAATGCATTCCCAAAACGAAACCTCTTTCTGTCGGCGTCTGTTTGGTGGCGAAACTGTATATAAAGTAAAATATATATGTTTCTGTGTTATGGAAGGTGTCCGAGCCAATTCCCACCCTTAAATATAAGCCGAATGTATTTGTTTCCTTTGTTTTACCTGTACGCCAGAATGTTATGACTACGGACATGGATTTATTGTAACCCTTTCAACCCTAAGGAACTGGAATGGACTGTGATATGTTAATGTTCCGACCAATCCAATGGTCACAAAATGATTTTCAGATTCGTCCATTTATGAAAAGGGGGTATTTGTTGTTCTCAAAAATATGAAAATTACTTTCAAACAGTGCAGATCCTGATGAGACGGCTCGTTACGAGCCGGCTCATCTGGATCTGCATTGTTTGCATAAACCGATATAGCGGCCTTTCGGTTTCAAAGGGTTAATAATTCGTTCCCACGAAATAACAATTCGTTCCCTCAATTTAACAATTCTTTCCCACGATATAACAATTTGTTCCCTCGAATTAACAATTCGTTCCCACGATATAACAATTCGTTCCCATGATATAACAATTCGTTCCCACGATATAACAATTCGTTCCCACGAATTAACAATCCGTTCCCGTGGGATAGAATTGTTATTAAGCAGGAACGAATTGCTAAATTGAGGGAACGAATTGTTAATTCGTGGGAACGAATTGTTAAATTGAGGGAACGAATTGTTAGTTCGTGGGAACGAATTAATAAAAAAAATAATTCTACGTCCCCTGTGGGGCTCCGTAATTTTCCATATATATATACACTTTTATGTAAACGTGATTCCTTGGAGAACCAAGGTTGCGTGTGTAAATGCATGGCATGATATGCTACATTAATTTGAACACTCGTTTACGGGTCATCCTTCATTCACGTACACATATCAAGTTCACAGAACGTGCACAACACCATATATATATTTGTTCTTCTTTGGACACCTTCCAATTTAGAGATACTATTTTAAAAATGTAAATGCATTTTGTCTACAGTCTGTATCCTCCAGTCACACTCAATCCGTCTGATTGTGTATGTGCATATCCTTATACGTTTACTAATCTGAAGCAAATTATTGGGATTAGGACGGCATAATGTGTTCTGAATGCTGAATAATTCCAGCACAAAAATATTTACACAATTCCCTAACATTTGATTGGCCCGTGGCAAGTCTCTGTCCAAAATGTATATCCCAGTAAACTCCCACGCCGAACTACTTTCCGTAACCGTGAGGCGCAGTTAAAATAATACTTAATAAAACGGAAAATAAACACATTTTCTTGATGAATTTATTCAGAACGCTGGAATTATAAGGAATGAATGGCCTTTTTGTGGAATTTATCGGCGATATAAACTTGGAAAAGTCGCGGGAATACTGGACGAGGCCTTAAAAAATTACAATTTTCGAAGAAAAAAAACAAAAAAAAACAATATTTACATGCATATTAGTATTTCCTTACCCTTTATAGTCCCGTTGCTGATACAGCAGAGCCCACCGAGGTATGTAGATGTCATGTTTAAAATGCGTTATATTGTAAATATATTACGTACGTGAATGGTATTAATTCAAATATGTGATACATGTATCACCAATTCAAAATTAATGGATGATATCATCCTTTCGAATGGGTGATATCACTTATTTAAATGGGTGATATGAGTGATACCATCTATTTGAATCAGTGATATCACCTATGTAAAATGATGATATCACCCATTCGAATAGGTGATATCATTAAGTGTCATTAAAGTCCAAAACGGCGCTCCATACATCCGCACATACATATTTTAAAGATGCATGCCCACTCAGTAGGCACAAACTGTTCTTTATATCAGGGACATCATCTGAGGCAAAATAAACATTCATTCACCATTACCCTACGTATTGATTGGCATTATTGTACATTTATATCAATTTTCACAATGATATCAGAGGCGATAACTGTGTTTCCTTAAAATGTTACTATTTATTATCTGTATACATATATATTTTCATGTGCAATGATCATACTTTATCTGTCGAAAATATTATGTTTTCATGTGACGCATTTAATTAGTATAAATAATTAAAAAATAGCATGCCTCATTTGCATATAAAAATAGCCTGATACCACCGCGCGTCATTATCAGTAAAATAGTTAATACTAAATGATTATATCTGTACAGCGGTCACTTGTAATTTTTAGAACTGGTGGAATTGTGACACACTTATACACTTATTTAATTCCTATAAAGAACAGTTTGTGCCTACTGAGTGGGCATGTACCTTTAACATGCTTAGTCACAGATAACTGACCATTTGAAAGTGACATATAGGTCCATAGGGCCTGTGTTTTCGTCAGTATTCAAATATAAACTTGTATGTTACATTTAACACATGCCACTATAATAAAATAATGTCTTACTTCATTTGGAAAACATTTCCCCACCGGCACCCACCCATTTTCATACGCTACAGCCCTTTCCAAGTTAAGAATCTGGGGCCCGTTTCACTAAACTTCTTACGACTAAAATGTTCGTAAGTTCAACTTTAAGATCGTCTGTAAATTTCAATTTATGGATTTATGCAGCCTATGCTCAATAAATGTAAATCCATCAATTGTTTACAAGAAAACATTGTTAATGTGAAGTTTACAGACTATCATAATTTTGCACTTACGAACATTTTAGTCGTACGAAGTTTAGTGAAACGGCCCCCAGCTTCGCAAAAATGCCGTATTTTCGGGCTCGCTCAAACACCACACATTTTGATTTTTCTGCTGACTTATGTCTCTGGCAATCGATGCATGTCTTAGGTCTTCAAATATATTCACTTCAAGCATCTGCTTTTAGCATTTCGTTAGTTACGGGCAAATTGGCTACCACAAAGAAGGCGATAATTGTATGTCCGAATAAATGTTACATATTTGTGTTGGCTGTGGAAGCATAAATTACGTGTTAAATCGGGCCGAAATCCCATTACAGTTTCAACATATTGACGTGGATCACTGCAATGAGCATCAGTAACTCAAATGTTACAATTTGTGACTAATAAGTATCATCCACTAACCTTGAATTATCTAAAACGTCCTTTTATTTTGATTTGCGTCCCAACATTTCGACATAGCCTTATGTGAACTTTACTTTCGGATTCCTTTGTTATATTCGCAGAATGATCAATAATGATGTCACGGTATTTAAACCCGAACTGGAGTATCATAAATACTCTTATATTTGTTCAACCAATCAGGTGGCGATGCGTGAAGCTGGTTGTGTGAGATTCTTTCGGACAGAGAAATTCCTTAGCGACGTTGGTAGCTAAACTACGTGTAACTATCAATATATACTGAGCAAAACTAGAAACGTCCCTCCATGTTTAAAGAAAGATTCATCAAAAACCAAAAGGGTTACTTTCAAAAATCAAAATGGAAAAACAAGTTCATTCATTTCTGTATCAAAGCCAACAAATTGCATTTGGATATCTTGTTAAATATTCGAGAGATAACCGGCCAAGGGCGGTAGGGGTCAAAATCAAAAATCACAAAAACTCAGAAATGTGTTACTTAATGTTTAGAGATGGAATTTCAATAAGTAATGTGGCAAATTCAGTAAATCTCGTTAGTACCGAGTGTGGCCACCATTTGCATGAATGCATGCAATGATCCTACGCCGCATCGACGTGACGTAACGCAATACCAGTGCTTGGGCAAATTCCTCCATTCCCGTTGTAACGCCCGTGTAAGATCGCGAACATTGTCAATCTGATGGTTAGCTCGTGCTTTGCGGCCCAGCTCATCCCATATGTGCTCAATGGGATTGAGATCCGGGGAGACCGCGGGCCATGGCATGACGTCGACGTTGTTTTGCTGTAAGTATTGAGTGGTGACCCTGGCTACGTGAGGGCGGGCATTGTCGTGCATCAATGTCACACCAGGACCATGCTGACGGATAAATGGTAAGGCATGTGCATTTAGCACATCTGCAACATAACGTTGTGCATTGATGTTGCCCTGTACAACAACCAAATCTGTCTTCCGGTTTCCCATGATCCCACCCCAGACCATTACACTCTCTCCCCCAAACCTGTTCTTCTCAACAATGCAACAATCGGTGAATCTTTCATTTTTACGCCTGTATACCCGTAATCTTCCGTCAGCATGACTAACTGTGAACCGAGATTCATCGGTGAACAAAACTCGGTTCCAGTCAGCCCTTCTCCAGTTCAGATGACGTCGCGCCCATAACAGTCTGGCAGCACGGTGACGTTGGGTCATTATCTGACCAGTGTACGGGCGGCGTGCCAGGATTGGTTGGGCGTTACGACGTAACCGGTTGCGAATGGTCTGCCCTGAGACACCGTATCGCCTAGCAGTGACTGTGGCTGCCAATCGACGTTGACGTAAGTGCGTCAACGTAATGTAACGATCGGCTCTAGCCGTCGTTACACGAGGCCTACCAGGTCGCTGCCGGTCGTGAACAGCCCCAGTCTGCTGGTACCGGGCTGCAAGACGATCAATCGTCTTCCGACAGCAACCAAACCGAGGCGCGACCGCCCTGGCGGCCATCCCACCCGCAAGCATCCCAATTGCCTGATTTCGCTCGTTTTCGGAAAGCCGTGGCATATCGAAAACAGTGAAAAATTAAAAAAGTTTTTTAACTTTCCGAATAGCCCCTATCGCATGAATGGTACGACATGAACTGAATCACCTTATCGATGACAAGTATAGCGCGCACGTGCAAAAAGTGGAAATCAACGTTCCGGTCACTGGCCGCTATGTAAACCGTGTGTATCGGCTAAACTCTACACGATCGTATTCTGAACATCGCCACGGTTTAAAATACATGTACTTTGAACATGTTGTACATACATAGACAGAGCTACACCGGCTATAAAACAGGGACGTTTCTAGTTTTGTTGATTACAGATGTTTAAAGAGAATATATGTGGGGGCCTAATGCATTAATCTATTGCCAGAGACGTAAATCAGCAGAAAAAAATCGAAACTTGCTGTGTTTGAGCGAGCCCGAGATTAAGCCTGCCTAGGGCATTTTCACAAACTCTTGTCTACCTTGGAAAAGGCTGTAAGGTATAGTGTATGGACATGGGTGGGTGTGGTAACGTTTTCCAAATGAGCCAAGTATTGACTATTGGGTCCTTGGTCCTGTGGTATAGAACGGATCCTTAAGGTATATATTAGGTCATAGATAGATACTCTTGACTTCAATGATAATATCTTCATTAGAGTGATGTGATATATGAATATAACATATGTGTATATTGTCTTGTTACTGTATACTATAATTATGGAGCATTGAGTTGCCATCTCCGCCATCTTTGTATACATGCACAAGCCATCGTACAGTTTCACCACTTCGTGAGTTTGACACTTACAGCAAATAAATGACAGTAAACCAAATAAAATTTGGTGCAATACATAATAGACATATCTATATGACAACGGCAAGCTATACATATGATATCAGCAAACTGTACAAAAGACGAGATTTTCTGTCTATGAGGCTATCTATAGTGGTGGTTCATGATGATAAAAACACGGGCACAAACGTGTCCTGTAAACTGACATATTTTACAGTTTGGTGTAATATAATTGATAGGAGTCCGTTCTCCTGGCTTTTCTACATATGATTAGCTACATCATATCATATGTTCTACTTCACATTTTGTGTTCTTTGTCAAACGGCAGAACAGGTGAAACTGGCTGATGGCTGGAACACACAAATATGGCCGACTTGGCCACTCCATGTGCCGTATAGGATACAGTAACGAGGCAGTATTCACATACATGTTGTACATACTTTTATATTCTAGCATATGTACGAAGCAAATATCTTTGAATCAAACGATGCTCAGGTTTAGAACGGTCCTTAACACGTGTGCTTGTTTATGTGACAGTATCTAGCGATTGACGGAAACACGCTAACCACGGACAATTTAGTTCGTCTTGGAAGAGGATTCTACAAAATAAAGGTAGGTGTTTTACTTATGTCCGAGTTGTCACGAAACCCGGAAGGTTACATGAACGGTCATGGACCGGGGTTGTATTTTACCATAATTCCTATCGTTTTACATATATTATTCTATTACGTAAATAAACCATGTGATACATCAATACATAATTAATATATGGCAGACATTATTAGCCGATCTATTATAGATCGGCTAATATATTGGTTATCCGCGATTTGTGAAAAGGTTTGTAACCACCATTTTCTCCTATATTCTGTAATCTACAAACACGAAATTTGTTGTATCACTTCCAAATTACATCAACCGGATAATTTTTCATTTTTGGCCATTATCTCTGTTGAAAACTTTAAATATAGCGACATTATAACACAATTTTGGCTATAAATAAACGTTTTCACTACAACAGTTCGGTAAACTAAAGTTAGGCGGTTTGCAATTTGACTATAAATACACGTTTTAACTACAAGAGTTCGGTAAACTAAAGTTAGGCGGTTTGCAATTTGGCTATAAATAAACGTTTTATGTACAATAGTTCGGTAAACTAAAGTTAGGCGGTTTGCCTTCTAGTCCAGGGGCAATTGTAGGTATATATATATAAGATTCCGGCATCTTGTGTTAATTTATGGCACCCGGTGTTTTTATAAACTTCAATGCATAAGTTTCCAAAAAATCCGGGTACCATTTTTTAAACCAAGTTCAAAGTCATTTCAAGGTCATTGAACTTTATGCTTGACGGAAGTCGAAATTGCCAATATATGAGCCAATAGGTCATGGTCCTTAACTTGGAAATTGGTGTAAGTTGTTAAAAAACATTTCTGATGGATATATTAAAGAATTTACGTAAACTACACTAATATTCAGTATATAATTATCATATTTTCAAGATGGCCGCCAAAAATCGGGTATTTATGAGATTTCGGTTGACTTGCTACATATTTGTGTAATGCTAAGCGCCTTCACCTATATTCAAAGGTTAATTCTTTCAACTGGAATAATATTGTTTACATTTGACTACCATAAGTATTGTTATGATCAGATATTAATGATAGCTAAATATAACTGGGAGAATTTGGCTGGGGAGGAAATCAACACTTCTCTCACTTTTCCCTGACATATATTGAACCCTGATTTGATCGGCTAATAACATCATGCTCTGCATGACTTTTCATTTTATTTATTCATAATGTTGCTGATAAAATGCATGCATGTTATATTATTGTTACTATAGGCGCATTAGGATTGCTGAGACAAGTGCTTATTTCTTTTCAAACAGAGAATTAAACCTAATTGAGACACGCCATATGATTTTGTACCTAACAACATGTGCGATATCTCATGAAAAAATATTTATAGAATTTACATTTTCCATAAATGACGTCGAAATTTTCACTCCGCATTTGCTCTGAATGTTTTATCTTTCGACGTCATATGAGCCACGTCATGTGATCTGTGTAATTTCATTAAATACGTTTACAAAGTTTACAATATCTTTCATAAATAAAGTCAAAAGTTGACAAAACTTTCAGAGTATAATTACGCATGTACTCGGAATTTGTTTCCAACTTTTGACGCCATTTACGGACAATTTTGTAAATTTTGTAAACATATTTCATGAGATTACGTAGATGTCCGAAGGTACAAAATCACATGGCGTGTCTCATATGTCATGTGTGTTTCCAGCTGACGGATGAAGCGGAACAGGCAGTGGGAAAGTCTCGTGAAGTCGTGGACGACATCGTCCACAGTAACAAAGGTTCGACAGCCTATGTCTCTTCTCATATTTTGATAATATTGGCGACACTGTATGTTTACAAATGAGGTTTTGCTACGCATAACCCCAGGTTCCAATACCCATGGTCAAGATCACTTAGTTGTCATGTTCACCATTGTAGGCAAATGCGCTTACGATATTTTCTATTTGTGTCTATATATATTGTTAACCCCTTCTCACATTTTGATAATATTTGGCCACAATATGTGTGTCTATGGATGGTACTTTGTTTCGCATAAACCCACATCTGAGCACTCGCGGTCAATGTCACTGCGGATTTATGTTCGTTTTATTACCACGGCTGCCAGCGAGGGGATTCTCTTATTGATAATGATGTACTTGTTGTTTACGCGATAGTCCGTTTACCCATCTACTGTGTCCATTTTTTATGTGACATGGCACGTAGCTCCTTCTAACAACCATCTACTTTCATTTCATTTTAGTTACATATGGGATTTCAACGGGCTTTGGAAAGTTTGCACGAACCCGGATAGCAGAGGACAAGCTGGTGTAAGTTGTATGTGCATGTACCTGCACTTGTATCTGCAGCAATGGTGTCATTCACTCTGTCTGGTCGTGTGACATGACCGTCCATTTGTTTGTCCAGCCTATGATCACTGGTGCTGCACTCCGCGCCGGTGAAAAATGTTTCATGTCGAAACAGGCGACGTATTCCTGACAAATTCCCATTCAGCTACAATCAGACGATACTGTATAAATACATTTTCGTCTATTAACCGGCGCAAGAAATAGACGAAACATGTGTTTATAAGATAGATCTAACTAAAGTTGATCGGCATCTCGTCAGGAAACCGGTTAATTTTTTGACCTTCAACATTTTGCGCCGGCGCGGAATGCAGCAATCGTGATAATAGCCCTCTGTAACTCCTTCCTGGACAATTCCATAGCACCGTGAGTCTGCAAAGTTGTAAGGTTCAGCTGACATCTGCCTTATTTCTAATTTCACACATTTACTGCAACTGTTCAACAGCAATTAAATGTATTATTTTAATTCATCAAATTCCACCGAATTAATATTGCAGCATTCATTCATTTAACGTACATTTTCTTCTTCAATTTATTTAGGAGATATATGACCATTTGACCAACACAACGGTAACTCGATCAATGGTTCAACTGAATTGTAATAACATATATATGCTTCCATAGCGAACTAAAAGAAATTGAAAACAGTGTATGAAGTTGGCTAATATAATACACTTGTTTATAATCTATTATAATCTATTCCTCAATGGTTCAAGGTGCATGCGTAGTTGTAGTATTACATTTTGCTGTTGCAGTTGTAACTTCGTACCGCTGAAAGAAACGGCAAATGTATTGACTGAATTTGTAATAGCCTCTACATAGTGGGATAAATATGAATTAACATGTACGTCCAATGTAGAAATTTCATTACATCTATGTACATGATGTACGTAAATAAATTACATCTATATGCTGCACAGTAGGACTGTGTTCCAGAGAACTGCAAGAGAACTTGATCCGGTCCCACGCCGCCGGTGTTGGACCGCCATTGTCACCAGAAAGGACCCGGATGCTGCTGGCCCTTCGGATTAACGTATTGGCGAAGGGTTACAGCGGAATTTCCATTGTCACTCTCAATAAGTACATCGCTGCTTTCAATGGTATGATTCTACACTAGTTTTGTTTTCAATTGAACGGTTCAGTGGAAGAACGGAACTAACTCAATGGGGGAGCTTTCCCCTTTCTTCCATTGATCCCTTCAGTTATTCGGATGACGTTTATGTCTGTCATAATGGCACCATCAATATGCATCACGCGGTGGCACCTGATCTGACAATGCTAACACAAGGTTTTACATTAGTAAATACGATATCCATATTTGTGGCTTATGGGCTTGACGACCAGCGCATCAACATTGTGGTCTCTACACTGCGCGTCATTCAGTCAGTAAAACACATGTTCTGCATATAAGGAACATATATCTAGATTCTTATACTTCCACTTGAATGCGCTAGAATATCAATAATCTAGATTGACCGCACATCATTTACTTGCAGCTAACTGCGTGCCGTGGGTGCCGGAGAAGGGGACGCTGGGAGCGAGCGGAGACCTCGCCCCTTTGTCGCATCTGGCGCTGGGATTGATGGGAGAGGGCATGATGTGGTCATCCAAACTCGGCTGGACGGATGCAAAATCAGTAAGTTCGACTAACTGGACAGATAAATATTTAGATAAATTGCAATAATTAATGACATACAGAGAATATGGATGGACCCATTTCAGTAGTGTATATATAGCCAGGATCTTGCCGAGGGGGTGCGAATTGTGAATCGAGTTTGGAAACACAATATCTGTTTTGGGAGCATCCTTCCCTGGAAAATAGTTTGTCTTTATATATTGTAGTTACTTCTATCAGAAAATGTATGCTTACAAATACACACCTGATCAAATTTTAGGGGTGCGTTCGCAACTCTTGGGCGCCCCCTCCCCCACTGGCTACGCCGATATATAAGTCAGCATATCCACCATGTGTGAATGCATTTAACGTTTACCTTTGTAGCCTCGTATATTAGATTGGAAATGTAACAAAAGTCGGAAGTTGAAAGTAACAGTACTTATATAGTGTCACGAATTCACAAGCCTATCATGTGACTGTACGTTTACAAACTACCTGTTCTGGGACAAAATCAAATTGTTTGAAATAGAAAATGATGTACGCAAAGTAGATCTAAAAATCCCAGGTAGTCCTAAACTAAAGTGCAACCATGTAGTGAGACTGTAATCGCGATCTTCAATAGACAACGAGAACAATATAACTACATGCATTCGGTTTTTAATTTGGACAGGTGGGCCCATTTCTGGTTACCAGAAACCGTTATACTGTTATTTTATGTTTCTGTTCGCATGTAACTGATGGATTTTCTTGCAAATGATATACTTCTTCCATAAAATAATATAAATTTCAGGTGTTAGAAGCAAACAACCTTACACCGATACAGCTTGGCGCAAAAGAAGTAAGAGATTGTGTTAAATGTAATTTTAAATTTTAACGTGAATTCAGTTTAAAAAATGCCATCATCTTAAATAATATGTAATCCCGTCATTTCGGATGAGCTATTATGTAATACACATCAATGACGTATTTAGGCCGTAGAGCTCTATTCTCTAGACCTTTCTTTTGACTGAAGTTGTATATTATAGGGTTAACTGTATTGTAATTTTGAAATTTGCGGCGTATATCAGAAAATGATAGGTCGGAAAATCTGTTTAATGGCGACGCGCTAGCGGAGCCATTAAACATGTTTTCCGACCTATCATTTTCTGATATACGCCGCAAATTTCAAAATTACAATGCGGTTAACCTATTTCTAATGCACTCCTTTAGGAATACATATTGACATAATTTGCGACCGTTCATCAACAATGATATACCTGTAATGTTGGCTGTCTGCGTGATATTTAGAGTGTATTGGAAAATGCAATAATTTAACTGTTAAATGCAAATGGCATTTAATAAATGTTTTTAACTGGATGTGCCTCGTACTATATGTGTATCAGCTAGGTTGATATATTCACGTGAACCGTTTGTCTACTTAGGGGCTGGCGCTGATAAACGGGACCCAGATGATGACATCACTTGGAGCAGAAGGTAAAGGACATAATACAGAATATAATAGTATATATACCTATCTATATATTGTTCAGAGTAGCGTACTGATAATTACACCATTTGTATGTAATTACAGATAGTATATACATTTTCTGTTTTGGAATATCGATCGATATCGTGATTGCATTTCGCAGATGTAATTTATTTTAGTGTATTATCATGATTATTGTCTGAAGTTCACAAAACCTTTAAGTAATACTTGGGAACAGTACTAATAGGATGAGCAGGCATGCATAGCTTAAACACGAGTCCATCCTTAAGGATACATTAACGGCATACCATGGCGATATTCATACAAGAGGCAAATGAACGGATATTATTGGAATGAATGGCCTTTTTGTGGAATTTATCGGGGTATAAACTTGGAAAAGTCGCGGGAATACTGGACGAAGGCCGGAAGGCCTCGTCCAGTATTCCCGCGACTTTTCCATGTTTATATCCCCGATAAATTCCACAAAAATGCCATTCATTCCTTATAATTCCAGCATTTGAAATAAATTCATCAAGAAAATGTGTTTATTTTCCGTTTTCTTAAGAATTCACGGTTCCGGAAAGTAGTTCGGCGTGGGAGTTTACTGGGATATAAATTTTGGACAGAGATTTGCTACGGGCCAATCAAATGTTAGGGAATTGTGTAAATAGTTTTGTGCTGGAATTATTAAATCACAATCAATCAATCAATGGGGAACAGTACAGTTAGACAGGCATATACTGAAATGCTTATTGTTAAAGAGACACCGTTGCAAAATTAATATGCAAATGTAACCTTTTTATGCAAATTAATGTTCAGTTTTGTCCAGAAACGATATCTAGTGCTCCGCCTCTTTAACTATGTTGGACCAGAAAACCCGTTCTTCATATACATGTACTTATGTGCCGTCGGTTGACAAACATGACATTGCGACGTTTCCTACCAACAAGCCACATATCAACATTCACACCCATACGCTCTGATCAGGGATTATGCTGTCCGTCATTCAGTCACTTTTGAAAGTAGGCTGTCTGTCGTAAAAACAATTAGGTTATAATCATACAGAGTGACTATTATTTACAGTTGTTACACATATCATAACTATCGTTTCATAGTATATGCGGCCATACAATATAATAAAGCTGTTTGTTGTTTTTTCTAGCGGTAGAACGGGCAAATGCCATCTGTCGACAGGCGGACATCGTGTCCGCCCTCACACTGGACGTATTGAAGGGAACCACGCGGGCGTTCAACATCAGTGAGTATTCATGGTACCCCAGTCGCCGGCAGAATGGATAAGAACCATAGAGGCATATGTGACGACCAGCAGTATTGCTCCTAATCTAAGTCCCTAGACCCCTTCTTCCAATGACGTCTCCAATTTCCTAGCTTACCCATGCGGCATGAGACGTACATATCCTGTTTCTTAGTGGTGACCAGTGTTGACTATGATATGAAGCCACTGAGAAGGGTCCAGGTCTATCATGGTCGCATTGGTCATACTACATATTTCTCCAGCCACAACCACAAATTGCTGTTCTCTAGAACTATGCGCACTATGACAAACGTCTAGACATCCGTGTTGTCTTAACAAGGGTGGTGGTGTAGGGCAAACTACTCACTGCCATAATATGCATCATTTCTGCAGATGGTCAAGGCTACGGGGCGCCAAGTGGGACATGGCTCAATTTTGTTAACAAAATTCATTTTTGTACCTATAAACTTGACAAAAACAAAACAACATTAAATATATACTGATTTTGTCAACAAAATTCACTTTTGTGCCGCAAAACTCAATTCTGTGTTCACTTTTGTGCCACAAAATTCAATTCTGTGTCACAAAATTCAATTCTGCATACGTTTCGTATACGTATTTGCATACGTTTCGATTCTGTTGCCCAAATATGGCACACGCATGTAAGAAGGACTACCATTGGTCAGATACAGTATGACAAAAATGTGGCCTGAATAATATGTATAAAAATATATCAGCAACAAACATGATGGAACTTGGATGGAAAATAACATTTTGTGAATTGGTTGCTATGACAACCGTTTATTGTAATTATGTATTGACTATGTACATACATTTAATAACGCTATCCCAATGTTGGTTACTTGAAATAAAACGATGCTATTGTTAAAATGTTTATATAAACTAGTTGTTATTTGGCCGCCCTGGCATCCGTATACATGATTAGTCACAATAAGATTCTTGGATAGAACTAGAGGTATATATTTTGTAATCATAATATAACCAAAATAACTGTCCATAAAGAAGTATAATATCAGGCGCGTAGCTGCAGTAAGGCATTGAATTTTCGAGAAAATGGAAAAAAATAATGTGCCAGAGTGCATCATTTACCTTCTAGTTTCGATTTTTTTTCTGACCCCCCTAGCATACTCGCACCAACGGTGCTCGAAGTAGTCAACCGGGCCTGCAGATTCAAATTGGCTAGCTACGCCCCTGAATATTGATATATTGGGTTATATTTTCGCATTGAAATATTTAAACCTGCAAGTGTACTCCACCATCTAGTAAAATGGACTGAGACCGATCTCAACCAATCAACGTAGAGATGACATAGACTATCAGTTACGCAAACTAATTTTTGTGGACAAAACTGAATTCTGTCCCACAAAACTGAATTTTGTTCACAAAGCTCAATTCTATCTTACAAAATTGAATCCTTTATAACAAAAATGACTTTTGTATATCAGAATTTTACATAATTGGATTTTGTGATTTTTAGTGTTACAAAACTCAATTTTGTCTGGACAAAATTGGTTTTGTACACATAATTAACCTGTCCTGCATGGCGCCCCGTAGTACGTGGTTTTAGCAGTACATATTTCAGCAACATCACATGGCTTACTAGTATTTTATACACACGCTTTGTGTTTTGTTGTTATTACTGCTTGATGCGACACGTGTGGTAAATTTGATGCATCTATTTGGGTGTAGTGTTCAATGATAGTGGATGGTGTATATACGAATATCTACACAAACACTAATTACTTCCATTGAAACGTTACAAACCATGTTTCATTTTCCTTCTTAGATGTGCACAGAGTGAGACCGCACAGCGGCCAGATAAAAGTTGCAAGGCGGATGCGCGCCCTCCTCCACTCCGCTACTCACAATTCAGAAATTGCTGGTAAACATATCTTTGTTACAGAAATACAAACTGTAAAAACGTACATATAATTATACACCCGGCATACGAAGTATGTAGAGTGGTATATAGTTATCGTAATTCCGTCCGTCCGTCCGTTTGACCATATGTCCGTCCGCGTTAAAGTTGTTGGGTACCCACACTCATGCGGCCTACATATCCAAGGTCAAGTTAAAATTACTGTAGGTTAATTATGTTGGGTACCCATTATCTCTGCAACTTTAAGTCGGATTGACTTCAAACTTCATATACTTCATTATCATCATCCATATTTTCATTCCATACCACACCCATGCGGCCTTCATGTCCAGGGTCAAGGTCAAACTACTTTATTGTTGTATTTGTCGGTCCAGGCGGCGGCCAGGGGTATACATGAGCCCCGGCTCACTTTCTCTAATTTGGAAATAGTGTTGAAGTGTTCATGTCTTTCGTTGTACCGATAACATCCACTGCCTGCAAGGTAAACAGTATACGCCTACTCTATGTTTCGAATACATGTATATGTGTAGAACAAAACACGTTCTTTTAATATAAACGTATTGTACATAAAGAAATATTTAGCAAATATGGTAACCCTCGTTCGTGTCGTTGGTGTAATGCAATACGACAAACTGTATGCCCATAGTAGTGTATATACACTGATACACTGACAATATACACGTCACATCCAGTACCTGATCTGCGTCCACGACTGCATAGAACATTCTTTCGCCGAACTCCCAACTAACTATCTCTCTAAACCCGTATTCTCAACAGCTGGATTGAAATTAATTGTACACATATATACATAAAGCACACTTAACGCCAACGATATCGACTTAGAATGGTTAGTAGGTTATATAGAGCTCTGTATACATGTTTCTTGGTCCATAGCGACCGTTATGTCCAGTGGTTGTAATGTTTGATTTACATAAAAAACATACTCGTTGAATTACATAATTATGATAATGTGTATGTTTTATCTAGATTACCTGTACATACATGCATGTTCGTTTGCTACTTTTCAGTAAGTCATGGAGAATGTGGCCATGTTCAAGATGCCTATACATTGCGATGTACCCCACAGGTAAGTGTCGCAAAACATTTAGTTAGCGTCATGTAATGAAGACAATGTCCTTATACTTACTTACTTCAGTGTTCTTATACTGACCGGTGTCACATGTGTATGGCTATTAAAACTATGCAGGTTATTTATACATGTACGTCATGTATTATTATGTAGTATGTCCATTTAGTTTCTTGAGTATAAATGGTTTGGAGATAAAATCCAAATAATATCCAAAGGTAATTAAATATGTAGAAACTACTGCTTATGAATATCGGTCTAAAAAAATAAATTAAAACACTTCTACTGGTATTATTATTTTTGCTACATTGTATTTATTATTTGCAGGTGCATGGAATTGTAAATGACACGATTGATTTTGTGATGAATATTTTGTCGACGGAGATCAACAGTGCTACAGACAATCCCGTATCCTTTACTCTCAAGGCTCCCACTAAATAGCGTTGTTTTCCACTTTCTGAACATGTAGCATTTACAAATTTTAAATAGCATATATTTATTAGATATTCTGATTAGTTTGTTAGCAAATTATACATTAGCAACAACATGTGCCTGGTTCTCTGTAGGAATTGTTTAAGAATAATAACTAGACATTGATAATTAACCTTAACACCACTAGATGGTATTTGCAGACACGCCTACCCCTGAAATAATATCTGGCGGCAATTTCCACGGCGAGTACCCCGCAAAGGTGGGCGTTGCTTCTATAATCAAACAGACGATACGCATAAAACTACTGATAGGGATCCATATTTTGTTAATCAGTTTTAAATGTTTATAACGATCGATTATCAGCTTTTCACCGCTGTTACATTTACTCCCCACAAAGTTCTATGGGGAGAAAATAAATAAACAATGAACACAATTGATATACTAGTATATACATGAACACAATTGATATACTAGTATATACATAAGGTAAAATAGATCTGTTTCGTTCAGTCGATGTGATATACTTTAGTTATAGTTCAATATTATTTTGTTTGAATTGGATGAAACATGTTGGTTTGCTTTTGCATTTCCAGGCTCTTGACTACTTGGCGATCGGCATACACGAACTGGCCAATATAAGTGAAAGGCGCATAGAACGACTTGTAAATCCAGGTATAGTCTTGTTTGATTTATTTAAATAAAGACTCCAATGGAGTGTATGAATTTGATGAGACTATGAGTATGATATTGAAACTGAAATTATAGTTTTATAGTTTGTATATGCAAATACCATACGTGCCAGTTTTCCCAAATGTGCACATGAACAATGCCGACAATTAATATTTGTTCAGCCGTTTTCTACGTTTCAACTTTATGCAAAACAAATCTACGACGAGTATTGAATTTAGACCGCTGTAAAAGCAACTTGTCGTATATATTGGATACACTTTAATGAATAAAACAACACTAAACTAGAGCAGCTTGAGCTGCATCAACGGTTTGAGCCTCAAACATTGATTTCATGTGTAGCTAAGCTTTAGCCCAAGGTGTAAACTATCGGTTACAAAAAGAATTTCTGAAGTTTTAGAATGAACAGTCCAACATTATTGTGTTCGCATCATCACACCGATGTGGGGCCGGATGGCTTAGAGGTAGAGCGATGGACTCGGAGCGAGGGATACCGGGTTCGATCCTCAGCCAAAGTTTTAGCTAAAGGACTGAAATATCGACTACAGCAAAAACAATTGAAATCGAATGATAAATAACGAAGCTGACGTCACATCCGTTTGCTCTATTTTGAAAACTTGAAAAAATACGTTCATCTTTGACATCGAATAGAGCCGTAAGTAGTCAAGATATAGCTCTGAAAATTATCATCTTTCATGCGGCTGACACTCCCCTATCACCCTGGCAAGAAATTATGTTGCTGACAGTACTGTACAAATTGGAAAACGTTTGTAAAGACCACCCGTTATCAGCCGAAATTCGGCAAAATCGTTGAAAAGTATGTACATTTTTCAAATTCAAATGCATATAGATCTTTTATTTGAGCAGATAGCCGAAAACTGTCAGTGAATCTGAGATAGAGAATTTTGTCAGCTTTCCAATGCAAAAAGAATTCTTGAAATCGGTTGGAAAATAAGGAAGTTATAGGAAGTATGACGTGTAGATGGAGGGAGCCCGTAAGTCAGCGGATGATTAATTTTCGATAGTTATCGCCCTTAAATGGCAGTTTACGCCATTTGTAAATACACCTAATAAAACGGAAATATTCAATATTCCGCCAGTGAAGTTTTCGTTTGTTTTTCACCATAGGCCGGGCACAAAGCGGGAAAGTTTTAGCTAAAGGACTGAAATATCGACCGCAGCAAGAAATTTTGAAATCTATTGATAAATAACGAAGCTGACATCCGTTTGCTCTATTTTGAAAACTTGAAAAAAAGACGTTCATCTTTGACATCCAATAGAACCGAAAGTAGTCAAGATAGAGCTCTGAAAATTATCATCTTTTATGCGCCTGACACTCCCCTATCACACTGGCAAGAAATTATGTTGCTGACATTACTGTACAAATTGGAAAACGTTTGTAAAGACCACCCGTTATCAGCCGAAATTCGGCAAAAATTCGGCAAAATCGTTGAAAAGTATGTACATTTTTCAACTTCAAATGCCTATAGCTCTCTTATTTGACCAGATAGCCGAGAACTGTCAGCGAAATCGAGATAGAGAATGTTGTCAGCTTTCCAATTCAAAAAGAATTTTTGAAATCGGTTGGAAAATAAGGAAGTTATAGAAAGTTATAGAAGATATGACGTCACTTCCGGTTTCGTGGAAAGTGGCATTAAGATATTTCTGAAAATCTCTGAGTCTCTGCTCACACTTGATCCGAATCGGCATGCAAAATTTGAAGTCGATCCGACCAGCGGTTTGGGCTGTAGACTGAACGGCTGAATAAAAAAAAAACAAAAAAAAACCAAAAAAAAAACCAACGAATACAATAGGTTTTCGGCGCAGCTGAAAGCCGCCTCAAACATAATACACTTGTTTTGTGCCACGACTTTATCACATGATTTAAGGCTTCATTTCTGTTTTAGCATACAGTGAGCTGCCTGCCTTCCTAACGCCAGATGGAGGTCTGAACTCCGGATTTATGATTGCACATTACACTGCCGCATCTCTAGGTAAAATTTAATTCGCATAGGTGTATTCTGCATGGTCTGTCTCTTGAATCTAAACTGTCTACGGCCCGGATGCATTGTACCAATACGATAAATAATTATCGCCAGTATCCTGCAGTGTCAGATCTAGAGAACGGGTTCATTGTTCAATGTCGGGGGACATAATCTGTGTTTGCCTATTGCACAATATCAGAGAAGATAATCATGCTTTGCCATTTATTCATGGTTTACCCATGGGCCATTGAATATTTCCTCATCTCAATATTAGACAGTACCAGTAGCATTATAGGTCGGGCCGGCTGGAGCTGTCTAATGTCGAAGTAGGGAACGTTCAATTGTCTGTCACCTATCATGCAGTGTTAGAGAACGATACAGTTTGTGATGTTCATTGTGATCTCTATTTTGTACCTATCACGCAGTGTTGGAGAATACATTATTTAACTATCATGCAGTGTCAGAGAACAAAGTTCTCACCCACCCATCGTCGGTGGATTCCCTCAGCACGAGCGCCGGTACGGAGGACCACGTGTCTATGGGCGGGTTTGCCGCGCGCAAGTGTCTCACCGTCGTCGAACACGTGGAGCAGGGTATACCTTGATCAATAAACGTGACCCCCACTCACAACTTAAACTGAGAGTATTAACACTTAGAATGCAGGACACGAAACGTGTCGTCTGCTGTTGTGCCATATTTTGCTATATTTCTTAATAAAAACATGGTTTGGTAACACTTTATAATCATTTACATTGGAAATGATTCTCAAGTGCTGTAAAGTCATGCTTTGTTGAGACAAACGAAAAATCAACAGCTGACGATATAGTTTAATTCAGCAGTGTAAGTATTAATTGGTTACTGTCGTATGCGCAACTCTTGTGTTGATCAGTAAGTATTATTAGCACTCAAATACAGTCCGAAACAGACAAGGCAAAACATACCCCACCAATTATATTCACAGTATTTCAAGAGAATCAGATTAGATTGAACAGATGCACACGATAACACAGTCATGTGGAGCTAACGGGCTGGGTGCTATGTATTCCTAATACGAATATTAATATGCTTTATTAATAGCATTTCAGTCTATATAGATAGAATGTAGACCCTGCCCAGACTACACGGAGTCGTTGGCACTTTTTGTCGTGCCTTCTTTAGCAAAACTATAGTCGCCGCTTTTTTCGTCGTCGTCGTCGTCGTCGTCGTGTCGTCGTCGTCGTCGTCGTCGTCGTCGTCGTCGTCGTCGTCTACATCGTCGCCCTCTTCGACACTGTCAAACGGATTGTAAAAGTTTCTGAATCATGATATAACTTTAATATTTATTTACGGATTTCTTCAATAGTTGGACACTTGATACATGTGAGCATATGGAACACACTCATACCACCATTAGCATGACCTTGACCCGTTTTACCTTTTTACATTTTGCGGAAAGACGTAGCCATTTTTCTGCGTCAACAAATTGTACAAGTTTCTTCATCATGATATAGCTTTAATATTTATTTACGGATTGCTTCAATATCTGGACACTTGATACACATGAGCATATGGAACACGCCGCCCATACCGCCATTGACATGACCATGACCATGACCTATTTGACCTTCACATTGTTTGAAATACTTTTTAAGTCAAACAGTTTGTACCAGTTTCTTCATCATCATATATCGTTAATATTACTTGATACATGCGAAGGTTGTGAATAGACACTTACCATATTTAACGTCAAAATGTTTGTACAAGTTTCTTCATCATCATATAACTTTAATATTACATGACGGATTGCTTCAGTATTTGGACACTTGATACATGTAAGCATGTGGAACACAATCATGCAACCATTAACATGACATTAGCATTTTTCGTGCCCATGATCATGTTACGGTCAAATGTCTCGGCAGGCGCGACACCGCTTCCGTGGCGGAATTCTTGTTAAATAATATGCAAATATGTGCTACGTAGTTGGTTTCGTTTCGTTTCGGCTTATATTTAAGGGTGAGAATTGGCTCGACACATTCCATACTCGGTACTTAGTTCGTTAATAGACGTGTATATCGAGCAATCATTCTGATGATATATGCGCGTATACGAGTGTGTGTGTCTCGGGAATGACTGGATAAACCACCCTTGTCTCAATTTACTTTCAATTGCAGTCCTGGCCGTTGAACTATTGGCTGCATGTCAAGCCCTAGAATTCCGCAGGCCTCTGAAAACAACTCCACCACTTGAAGCAGTCCACAAGCTAGTTAGAACCGTTGTTGAGTATGTATAAAATAATGACAATCTTACATAATACGGGGTTTATTGTATTTGTAACGAGTGTATACAAATACAAGCATGTGTACCCGTGTATTCATGATATATGGGTTAGTAGTTCGTCATCCGTTCATCGGAAATACATAAATGGGTTGTTAATACATATTACTAAACATGATTAGTAATCATAACTAAGTGTCTGAAATGGGCATGAATGAAGTTGTATCGTTCATGTATTGGTCGACTACAGTTTTAAGAATAGTATGTATTAAATTGTGTAGCTATATGCACAACGAAAGCCGTCGAAGTGAAACGCAAAACAAATACAAGAAACAAAACAAAAAGCAAAACAATATATACACATCGGTGTCTAAAATCCATATTGAATAGAAAATGAGAGGGCAAAAATCTGTACCATGAATTCAAAAGATGAGAAATGTTAACAATACCATGTAGTACAACGTAGTTATCAGCTTCGATTTTGTGTGTGCATATTGACGTATGTATTGTTTACCTTATATCCATTTAGCCCATGGATCAAGGATAGATACATGGCACCAGACATCAATGCAGCCACTAAACTCCTACAAGAAGAAAAGGTATAATGTCAGTTCCGATTTCCCGTTAACAGTCCCGTTGTTGATTACATCATTCAGTCTTTTTTAGTTGTGTAAAAGTATAAATAAAGATAAATGAATATTTTCTCTCTCTCTCTCTCTCTCTCTCTCTCTCTCTCTCTCTCTCTCTCTCTCTCTCTCTCTCTCTCTCTCTCTCTCTCTCTCTCTCTCTCTCTCTCTCTCTCTCTCTCTCTGTAATGTTTATTAATTTTTGGGCGACTGTTTTTACCTGCCTTTACAAGTTCATGATCAAAAGTGGGATAGTGAACACAATATATCGAGGATAATGAGGGTCAAGCAATTAAATATGAGTATATCACATTACAGGATTTTAACATGTTTTCATTGGTCATTACACTGCTGCTTAACCAACAAAAGCAAATGAGGTTAGCATAGTTGTGATCAGTGTAGTCCCTTATCAGCCTAATATTTGGTATAGCAAAACAATGATATAATGTGTTCCTTAACGGCAGTGATCATCAATCAGCTGTTCCCAACTGACGACATATTACACACAAATCAGAATCCCATCTCGACGACGTCATGAAATGCTGATCGATAATGGTTAGTACCTTTAGTAAGTCATACTTGCAGGTTTCCTTATATATTCATACGTACACAGATCAGAATCCAATCTCGATGACTTCATGGAACGCTGATCGATAATGGTTAGTACCTTTGGAAAGTCATGAATGTCCAACCACTTGCAAATTTCCTTATATTTACATGCGTATCATTTATATAGGTGTGGCGCGCAGTGAAACCATTCACTGACAATTATCACGAGGCTACAGTCATCAATGATCCGCCACATACAGAAGCCATGGAACCAGCGCCAAAACGCCTGAGGCTGACTGAATAAGGACACTAAGTAACGAAAAGGGGCAAACCGACGACTGTTTCCTGGAGAAATTGGGAATTATGACATTTGACTATATTTGACGCTGGGGTCGAAGCAATGGGGATTATGCCATTGGTGGCCGGTCTTGCTCCTCATCAGCACATTTTAGCAGCTTGATGTAGATATGTACTGTTTGTTAAACATGGTTGATGTTTCACCGACCGATTTGTGAATAGTGAAGACCCTGATCAGACTGCGTAGACGTATCTGGGTCTATCTGGTACAGTGTACACTCATATTGCATAAACCCAATTTGATAAATGGGGATTATTAGACTTGCGGTCAGTCTAGCTACTGATCTTCTGGAACACTCATACAGCCAGATGAGGATTGGAAGTTTCGAAACTACAAGAATGTTTATCTAACACTTTTGTTCAAAACATGATTAGTACAATGTTTTTTATATATTTATGTTTAGAGTCATTCGTGTGTTTTCAACGACGAACAGTGTATACCATCGTCGGACAACACAGATATACAGACTGACGTGAGGCTTCATTTGAGCTGGTTTCAGCATGTTGTATCACTGTTCACATTGTATTTATATTGGTTATCAAGTTATTGTGATTGTGATTATTGTATGACTATGTGGGTTGATGATAACTGTCTGTTATATGTACAATGTATTGCGTTACATGTCGTTACACCGATATCTTGAATTAGCACATGAACTCAATTGTCATAACATCTGTTATTGAGTGATTGTTTCTTTTGCAAAACGTATCATAACTGTTATAATCATGATAATCCACAGTAGCTTATGTTTGATAATCAGTTGCATTGCACATTCCCAGTCTCATGTGAAATACTATTATACATTTTTCCGATGAAGCTTTCATCTGTGATAAGACATTTAAGACATGGATACGTTTACATGCGACTTGTCTACTGTGTTTAGATGAGTGTATGTATGTGTGTGGTCAATTTCTTATTAGTGGCCAGCAGTCCGAAGATTATATGGGCCACTGTAAAAAAAGAGTTGTGTTTTAGATGATATGTGGTTGTGACTAGAGAATTTTGGCTTATAGTATGTGACCAGTGTAGCTTATTATCAAATGACACACTCATGTAGCCTACTAACGATCTATATTGGTTGTTAGCAGCATAACGGGTGTTTCATTGATGGAATGGCGAACAGTGAAGATCCTGCTTATACAGGCTGATCTACATCTACACTGGTCGCAAAACAATTATTCGTTGCATATTGTTATGTTGCAAATATAGACCAAAAAAGCTGTTTATTTTGCTTCAGGAAAAAATATTTATGGCATGTAATACGAAAAATTACTAATCAAAACAGCTAATAGTGATGTGTAAAATAGATCATTCCAGCTAAAATGACCTACCGGCTTTGAGATTCAGTTTTCTAGAATAAGTGTCTTGATAAGTGTCTTGTACACGTACTCTTGAATATAGACAGACTAAAACAATGTCAATTCTTTCCGAGTGAGTGAGAGGTGGTCGGGCGAATGAGACAGCGTAAATTAACGGTATGGGTTCCTCCTTATAGGAATCATGATTTGCCTGGTTTGGCCCTCAGGTACATTTTTTTCTTTGGCTCTTTAGTTACCTGGGAGTTGAATTGGGTTATTGCCCATTATAAAAGTAGTAATATTATTACTGATCCTACTGCTTTTATGAGGGGCCAAGTGATTCTGGTGTGTCGAGGACCTGGCATCAGATCAGGATTATTCTGATTTCAGGGCTGAATATATAGTTTTGTTATTGTAAATATTCAGTTCGGATTTTCCTCCCATTTGTACATGTACTTGAACATGTACATGTACTTGTACAGGTAATATATGGGATTTAGTACTAAACCCATTGACCCGGCCTTAAATGACCTTAGTTGTTGACAGGCCGTTAAACCCCAACAAACAAACAAACAAACAAACTTTCCGAGCGAGTTCTCCAAATTTGTACTGGATGATAATTTAATTATTATGTCTTTGATTGTTGAGATTTATTTGATTTATTGGTGTTTAACGGTATATCAGCAGCTAAGGTCCGTGGCATACAAGACTGTCAAAGACGTACCTGGGGGTCGGGATTCCGGTAAGGATGAATCCAGATCGTTAAATTACTCATCGCATACTACAAACCAACCACCACCTTGATTGTTGAGAACAAGATGACCAGAATGTGTATGTACATGTATTTCATCTAATACTCTTCTAGTACTCCAGTAGCCTATTTCTCCAACATTACAAAGTATACTTATCTAGCAAAGTGTACTTTGAGGGAGACATTTTCAATTTAAGGATAAATTTATTAATTTGTATTATACTGAATTTATTACATTATCACAGCCATTTTGGATAATGTAATAAATCCAGTTTTATAATTCTGCATACTTTTAATCATCAAAATGATGCAGTCGGTAGTTCTATATGAAATAATGCATTTCGGGAAAAATAAATGATTACTCCCTCAAAGTATACTTTGCTAGATAAGTATACTTTGCAATTTTGATGAAATCGGCTACAGAATCAGTCAGAACTAGTTAACCCTTACAATGTTGAATTAAAAACATGGTTTGACAGCACGTTAGAATCTAAAGTCCTGTCAAACCATGTTTTATTGAGAAAGAAGACACAATATAAAACAACAGCAGCCGGCAATTTACGTTTCCCACATTCTAAGGGTTAAGTAAACATTAGTTGCTGGAGGTAACTCTGCAAAACTCTCATTCCGTCCGTATGCTTTGCAAAGTTACTGCCCGCAACTAAGTTAAATTATATTATTATATGACTAAGTATTTCAGTCATTCTCATTGGCCGAAATACGATCACGTGATTATATACAAATCCTCTGAACGGTTTGTTTACACGAATAAGCACTCTCGGACCGCGAGACCGGTCCGAGATGTGTTTATTCATGTAAACAAACCTATTGTTCACCTCCTTAGAGCGCATGCGTAAATCATAAAACATTTAAAAAAATTAAAAAATTTTCGGCCGGATATTTTGAAAAAAATATTGGCCTTCGGCATCGGTGAACATCACTTCTCAGGTCCGTAAAGTCTCATGTACACCTCAAAAGACTATAATTGTAAAATGTTGTTTATATATTTGCGAGTTCATGTTTTACATGTATGTTGTCTACATTTATATTATAAGTTATACGGGCAATATTACACCATATAGCCTGTGTAGAATCATCGCCTTGGGTGAACATACCTCCAGACGGGCAATATTACACCATATAGCCTGTGTAGAATCACAATAACGTATTTGTCATACCGCAGATCCGTTATTTGGCCGTAAAAACATATCTCTTCTTTTGATCTTTGCGTTTTTTCAGGAAGAAAAATAATCCAAGATTCGATTTTCTACCGCCAGTCTTAATATAAAGGCTTAAATGAACATTTTGTTTTTTTATTAAACGAAAAAAAAATAAATATGGAGTAAGAAATCCATCGAAAACGACTTTATGACAGTTTTTTTATATCGTGTAATTTAATTTATATTCCATTGCTCTATCGATCTGCTCTCCATTTGGCGCCTCTAGAAGAATGCGACTGGTTCCCAAATATTCGCTGTCATTGCTACGCCGCATTTCGTGCGTGGAACCCATAGTTTATGACCTAAATATAGCCGTGTCACGAAGCCAATTGTGTTGAGATTTGAAAACACTAAACGGGACAGTTTGTGGCATTTTTCGCTCATATTTTGATGAGCGAAGAATATTTATGGAAAAATAAACAATAAAGACTGGTTTTGAGTGTACAATTTGTTACTTTTATTGATCAATTCGGGGTTTTATTGTGTTTAGTGAGGAATACAATTCGCAATCGGTAGACGCTTGCAAAATGTGTCTTCATTTGACACGAGGCGCCGGAGGGGAATCGCAATTCTTGTATGTCTGACGGCCTTGGCAGGTTATATAATATATATGACAAGGCAAGCTAGCCAATCAAAAGCCGAGAAACTTATCTGCGGTATGACAAATATATTTATTACTGGGTTGTGGAACGTGTTCCGTTTAATTTGTGGGATTTATAAATAAAATTAATTAAACTACATGTACTCTCAAGCAGTTTTAATGCAGTCCCATATATATTAACAACGATACTGTATGTTAGTTACGAAAATGCCATATAATACGCACACAGTCTCACAATGTACTGCAATGCAATGGAACGATGCGTTGTTTAAACCCATGTATTAGAATGTACAGAGTCCGGCCTATCAACGCAGAAGATTGTCATTTAGGCCAATACTGCGTGAGGAGAAGTATGTAGTCCTATCACAACTAACACATTTCATTTCACATTCTTTGTTTAATTGTGGCGTGACATTGAGTCTGCAGGCCACCATTATGTTACATATTTAGCAGTCACGTTACTTTGATCAGATAAATAATTTCAACCGCCTTTATTACTTTTCTCCATAAAACATATCTTCGAAGCACATACATTGCCAATACGAATATACTTCCATAGCATGTTTAAATGTTGAAACTACTATTGGCAATAAGCAGGCGACATACATTGTTCATTATAACCTGGTCGTTGCTCCCATCATGTTCGGAGAATTCACTCGAATTGTACAATGTCGCCACGGTAAATAACAGTCTGAATGACGTCCTCTGTGCATCCAAATTTGTATATTATATTCTCCCATCTGCAACACAAAATAAAATAAGAACATCGTGTTTGTTTCGTTTGCTATCAAGTTTGTCAAGAAAAGCAAGGAAATGTGTATGAATTCCGAGTATAAGAATTAGTGAAAGTGAATGGGTGTTAAGGTCGCCGCATCATGGAATGTCATATAGGAACAGGACCTCGGTTTCAAGTGTCATCCGAAAGACTAGTGAAACTATGAAAGTATTTTTCATGACTATGGCAGGGACATAACCCACAACCTCGGATACTGATGTACAGTGTATTAACCACTATTCCACAACCCATCCATATTGAGCATGTGGAGATCGTCATGCTTGCAAAAACCATAACCGTGTTTGTTCTGGACTGCATATTATGTAACTTGTGTGTGATTTTAAAAACAGATTTTTCTTTTTCGAGCTATCAATTTATTTGAAATATTTTGGAAAAGTCTCAAACACAGTCGCAAGCCAATACAGAGATGTGCTTTAAAATCAGAAATTGAAGGCTAAAATAAAAATACCGTAATATAAAACCAAGATAACAGTACGTATAGTATTACCTGTCTGAATTGAGGACAATCATATTGGCGTATTTCCCCGTTTCCAGCGATCCATGTTTATCAGGCACACCCAAGGCGTATGCAGCATTGATTGTGGCAGCATTTAGGGCTTCATTCATAGACATACGCATCGTTACGCAGGCTAAGTGCATAACCATCGGCTGCAAATGGAAATAACGAGCTAAAGCCAGTGAACGAATCCTATGTATAGTGGAAACCAAGAAAACACCTGTGATCTTATTTTTGATGAGTTTCTTGGTTATTTATCTCGGGTGATAATGTCTGTTGGTGATCGCATAGCGCACAGTTATGGCTCAGAATGATCAATTGCCTGCTTTTCAGTGAAACCTCTCTAAACCAGACACTGGGAGGTCCCCAGGTTTAACTATATATTCTCAGTTTGTCGGTTCGCCTAAAGCGACAACCGAAAAGTTAAAATGATACTTCTGTAAACCGTCAATCATTTAACATTCGGCACTGTCCCGAGAGCTATGTACAGTCTATGTGGCTACGAGTGATTTCAAGTATATCCTACACAATGTTCCAGTCTTGAATATCAGACACTTAAAACAAATGTTATTAATTACAATTCAGGCGGAAGAACGTGGCCTCGGTATACATTATAGGAATGAATGGCCTTTTTGTGGAATTTATCGGGGTATAAACTTGGAAAAGTCACGGGAATACTGGACGAAGGCCGGAAGGCCTCGTCCAGTATTCCCGCGACTTTTCCAAGTTTATATCCCCGATAAATTCCACAAAAAGGCCATTCATTCCTTATAATTCCAGCATTTGAAATAAATTCATCAAGAAAATGTGTTTATTTTTCGTTTTCTTAAGAATGATTTTAACTACGCCTGATGGTTACGGAAAGCAGTTCGGCATGGAATTTACTGGGATATAAATTTGGGACAGAGACTTGCAACGGGCCAATCAAATGTCAGGGAATTGTGTAAATATTTTTGTGCTGGAATTATAAAATACTTGTCAGTCATATTTTAAAACATTTCTCAACCAATGGCAGCTCAGCTGTCTTGTTGCAACAATATATTTAAATTAAAATGCTATAAATATAACTATTCCAGGCCCGTACGCAGGAATTATTTTAGGGGGGTGCGTTATCGACAGCGCGAAGGGCTAAACATTGTTTTTGAACATTCACGGACAGACCTCCGCAGATTAACCCTTTCACCCCTAAGTAACTGGAATGGATTTTGATTTGTTAATTTTGCAACCAATCTAAATCATCACAAAATGATTTTTAGACCAGTCCATTTATGAACATGGGGTGTTTTTGTTATCAAAATTATGAAAATTAATTACAAAAAGTGCAGATCCTGATGAGATGGCTCGTTACGAGCCGGCTCATCTGGATCTACACTGTTTGCCAATACAACTATACAGGCCTGCGGGTTAAGAGTAAAATGGTTAAGGGGGTGCGTACGCTACATGTAATCGTGAAACACACATGAATACTACACTATGTCTGAGCTATTAATACCATATATTACTGATCGTGGTCGAAACGTATTTACTTCAGCAACATTCTTATACATCGGTGTATACTTAATTGGTGTCTAAAACTCATTTTCATTCAAGCTATACCATTGACAGACAATACGCATTTGGGTTGAAGTCGGTTCCGAGTGCGACGGCCATCCCCCCTTCTATCATTCGGCGGACCGGCGGGGGTGTCAGGCGCAGTATGTACGCCGTGGTTGGTAGAACCACACCGACGGAGATCGATTTGGCCATGGCTTCAATGCCTTCTTCCGAGATTTCTTCCAGGTGACTGATAGCAAGGGCACCTAACTCCGCGCCCATCTGTAATGTGTTGTGCCCGTGTGGCAATGTAAATTTTTAATTGCTGGTATCAAACGTTTTCTTAAAACATAACATACAACAAAGCTATCTAGTACGTTTCACCTTACTAAATGGCGAACAGGTTAGACCAGCTTCTCCTGCAACATTCGGGTTGAGCTACCGATTCATTGTGCTCAAAGGTAATATGTATAAGACATACGAGCATAACATACTGCGTTTACATAATCGTTATTTATGTCAAACGAACATTTCTTTGCATGACGTATGTGTGCTACATTTGTATGACTTCAGGCCGGATATGCAGCTTTAACAGTCATGAAAATACACGGCAGTGACTGTATGGAAAGCTGTGTAGCTTCATAAAACTATAAAACAAGTGGTTGTACAAGAAATACATTGCACAATACCAGATGGCCGCGGCCTGCATGTCGAGCCCGCCGAGACATATGGTGATCTCAGGGTAAGATATATATAATGTAGCAACAGATACATTGAACATTGAACAATAACAGGCATCATTAAACGAAGCTCATCCCCTCGCTGGCAGCCTTGATAAAACAAAATCAAGTTATCAGTGACATTGACCTTGGGCGGTCGGACGTGAGTCGTATGCAAAAGCACCATCCCTAGACACACATTGTGGCAAAATAGTATCAAAATCGGTGAAGCAGTTCATGAGTTATTGAAAATGAAAGGTGCTACTAACGTACGCACGCACGCACGCACGCACGTGCGTGCGTGCACGTACGTACGTACGTACGTGGACTAACAATATATTCTCTCTTGCCTATCGGCGAGGTGATAATGATAACAGATTGAAAACATAAATGAAAAATTAAAATAATTTCCAGTTCTTTGCAGCATCCTATAACAAGAGTAGTCAGAATACAACAAAGCTAGCCTGTTGGTAGCCTTCACTCAAATTTGGCACAGTTGCATAAAAAAACATGAATATTATATAACTTGACCTTGGGTTAAGGGGTGTGCGGTGGACCTTGACATTGGGGTCAGTGGTGCAAGGTGGCTCGTGGGTTTGCTATAGCATAATACAGCATATTAGGATGAATGCATGTATGAAATATCAATGCGCTCCCTGAAAACAGAAGTAAAACAAAATTTAACCCAACGTTAAGTTTATGAACGCACTAACTTGGTGATTTTCTACAGCATGATAGCTATTCACATGAGGAATACATGTATGAATGTGCTAAGTTTGTGACCTTGACCTTGGGGAAAGGGGTGGGGGTGGGTCATGGATTTGCTGTAGCACAATAGAGGATCATCAGATGAATGCATGTATGAAATATCAAACGTTCCCTGTAAAGAAACAGAAGTTATAAAAAGACATTTACTCCAACGATAAGTTTATGATGTTGATCTTGGGGAAATGGGTGGGTCATGGATTCGCTGTAGCACAATAGAAGATCATCAGATGAATGCATGTATGAAATATCAAAGCGTTCCCTGTAATGAAACAGAAATTACACAACATTTACCCCAACGTTAAGTTATGAACATGCTAAGTTTGTGACCTTGACCTTGGGGTAAGGGTTGGGTGGTGGGTTGTGGATTTGCTACAGCATGATATAGGGTCATCTGAGGAATGCATGTATGAAATATCAAGGCGTTCCATGAAAGGAAACAGATGTTATAAGACATTTACCTGAAAGTTAAGTTTATGAATGTGCTAAGTTTGTGACCTTGACCTTGGGGTAAGGAGTGGGCGGTGGGTCATGGATTTGCGATAGACGATAGGGCATAATCAGATGAATGCATGTATGAAATATCAAAGCGTTCCCTGTAAAGAAACAGAAGTTACACAATATTTACCCCAACGTTAAGTTTATCAACATGCTAAGTTTGTGATCTTGACCTTGGGGTAAGGGTTGGGTGGTGGATTGTGGATTTGCTACAGCATGATAGAGGGTCATCTGAGGAATGCATGTATGAAATATCAAGGCGTTCCATGAAAGGAAACAGATATTATAAGACATTTACCCCAGCGTTAAGTTTATGAATGATCTAAGTTTGTGACATTGACCTTGGGGTAAGGGGTGGACGGTGGGTCATGGATTTGCTATAGCACAATAGAGTATCATCAGATGAATGCATGTATGAAATATCAAAGCGTTCCCTGAAAAGAAACAGAAGTTAAACAACATTTACCCCAACGTTAAGTTTATGAACATGCTAAGTTTGTGACCTTGACCTTGAGGTAAGGGTTGGGTGGTGAGTCGTGGATTTGCTACAGCATGATAGAGGGTCATCTGAGTAATGCATGTATGAAATATCAAGGCGTTCCATGAAAGGAAACAGATGTTATAAGACATTTACCCCAACATTAAGTTTATGAATGTGCTAAGTTTGTGACCTTGACCTTGGGGAAAGGGGTGGATGTGGGTCATGGATTTGCTATTGCACGATAGAGTATCATCAGATGAATGCATGTATGAAATATGAAGATATTCCCTATAAATAAACAGAAGTTACACAACATTTACCCCAACGTTAAGTTTATGAATGTGCTAGGTTTGTGACCTTGACCTTGGGGTAAGGGTTGGGTGGTGAGTCGTGGATTTGCTACAGCGTGATAGAGGGTCATCTAAGGAATGCATGTATGAAATATCAAGGCGTTCCATGAAAGAAAACAGATGTTATAAGACATTTACCCCAACGTTAAGTTTATGAATGTGTTAAGTTTGTGACCTTGACCTTGGGGTAAGGGATGAGCGGTGGGTCATTGATTTTCTATAGCACGATAGAGTATCATCAGAAGAATACATGTATGAAATATGAAGGCGTTCCCTTTAAATAAACAGAAGTTACACAACATTTACCCCAACGTTAAGTTTATGAACATGCGGTCATTGATTTGCTACAGCATGATAGAGGGTCATCTGAGGAATGCATGTATGAAATATCAAGGCGTTCCATGAAAGGAAACAGATGTTATAGGAAATTCACCCCAACATTAAGTTTATGAATGTGCTAAGTTTCTGACTTTGGGGTAAGGGTTGGGTGGTGGGTCATGGATTTGCTACAGCATGATAGAGGGTCATCTGAGGAATGCATGAATGAAATAACAAGGTGTTCCATGAAAGGAAACAGCAGTTATAAGACATTTACCCCAACGTTAAGTTTGTGGACGCCGACGACGCCGACGACGCCGACGACGCCGACGACGATGCCGACGACGCCGACGACGACGCCGACGACGCCGGAGGTATGCCATAAGCTCTTCTGCTCTTTGTGCAGGCGAGCTAAAAAGGTGACAAAAACGTTAAATCAAACTTCTAAGTCATTTACCCTTGACTGAGCACAGGGGCCGCATGAGTGGGACACATAATGAATATATGTATGATGACCAATATGCATACGAAGTTTCAAGCAAATTTGACTTACCGTTACAGAGATAGTAGGTATGTGAAAAGTTTTACGCTAATTTGGACAAATACTTTAATCCTAACTTCTAACACACACATAATGAATATATGGATGATGACCAATAAGCATACAAAGTTTCAAGCCAATCTGACTTACGGTTACAGAGATAGTAGGTATCTGAAAAGTTTAACGCAAATTTGGACAAAAATTGAAGTCATTTGACCTTGACCTTGGGCACAGGGGCCGCACGAGTGGGATACGGCATGAATATATGGATGATGACTAATACGCATACAAAGTTTCAAGTCAAAGTGACTTATTAGGACTGCAGAGATATAAGATATTTAACAAGAGCTGTAGGAGAACAGCATAGCTCGACTACGAGGGTTGTCGATGTACACACAGCTTGACAAAGAAGGTGGCCGCGGCCCGCAGAAAAACCTTAACCAAGGTTGACTAAAAACCTTAACCAAGGGAAATTAACTAAGTAATTCAAGGTTAAATGAAGGTCAATGCCAGATATAGGTCAGGGGTTATTGATGTACATTACTAGGAGATGAAGTTTTCCAAGTAAGGTTGCTGTAGGCCCAGGAGTATTCCATATACAAGCTTGACTAAAAACATTAACCAAGGGGAAATAACTAAGTAATCCAAGGAAAAGTATGTCAAGGTCAAATATAGGTCAGGGATTATTGATGTACATCACTAGGAGATGAAGTTGTCCAAGTATGGTTGCTGTAGGCCCAGGAGTATTCCATATACAAGCTTGACTATAAACCTTAACCAAGTTTGAGTACAAACCTTAACCAAGGGGAAATAACTAAGTAATTCAAGGTTAAATGTAGGTGAAGGTAAAATATAGGTCAGGGGTTATTGATGTACATCCCTATGAGAAAAAGTTATCCAAGTATGGTGTCTGTATGCGCAATAGTATTCCATCTACAAGCTTGACTAAAAACCTTAACCAAGGTTGATAAAAACCTTAACCAATGGGAATTAAGTAAGTAATTCAAGATGAAATGTAGGTCAAGGTCAAATATAGATCAGGGGTTATTGATGTACATCCCTATGAGAAACGGTTGTCCAAGTATGGTGTCTGTATGCATAATAGTATTCCATCTACAAGCTTGACTAAAAACCTTAACCAAGGATGTTTGTTTGTTTGTTTGTTTGTTTGTTTATTCGTGTTTAACGACCTATCAACAGCTAAGGTCATGTAAGACCGGGCAAACGGGTTCGATCCCATTTTAACCTGCTGCATTGGGGGAAAAATCCCAAAATCAGAACGGAATATTTACATAGAGAACAAATATATTCAGCCCTGAAATTAGAATAACCGGACTTGGTGCCAGGTCCATACCACACCAAGTCACTTGACCCCTTCCCCTAAAATAGGATTACGAATATCATAAAATACCACATAAGGGGTATAACCAGATTCAACTGTCACATACAAAATGCCAAGACGCATGTGAGGGCCAAACAGGTCTCCCGTCGGATTCCGGGAGAACCCCGATCATTAAATTAACCCACCACGTGGTCCCACCCATGCCACCCACCTTAATCAAGGTTGACTAAAAACCTTAACCAAGGGAAATTAACTAAGTAATTCAAGGTTAAATGTAGGTCAAGGTCAAATATAGGTCAGGGGTTGTTGATGTTCATCACTAGGAGATGAAGTTGTCCGATTATGGTGGGTGTAGGGCCAGGAGTATTGCATATTACAAGCTGACTTAAAAACCTTAACCAAGGATTTTTGTTTTTTTGTTTGTTTTTGTTTTGTTTGTTTATTCGTGTTTAACGACCTATCAACAGCTAAGGTCATGTAAGACCGGGCAAACGGGTTCGATCCCATTTTAACCTGCTGCATTGGGGGAAAAATCCCAAAATCAGAACGGAATATTTACATAGAGAACAAATATATTCAGCCCTGAAATTAGAATAACCGGACTTGGTGCCAGGTCCATACCACACCAAGTCACTTGACCCCTTCCCCTAAAATAGGATTACGAATATCATAATACTCACATAAGGGGTATAACCAGATTCAACTGTCACATACAAAATGCCAAAGACGCATGTGAGGGCCAAACCAGGTCTCCCGTCGGGATTCCGGATGAACCCCGATCATTAAATTACCCACCACGTGGTCCCACCTGCCACCCACCTTAATCAAGGTTGACTAAAAACCTTAACCAAGGGAAATTAACTAAGTAATTCAAGGTTAAATGTAGGTCAAGGTCAAATATAGGTCAGGGGTTGTTGATGTTCATCACTAGGAGATGAAGTTGTCCGATTATGGTGGGTGTAGGGCCAGGAGTATTGCATATACAAGCTTGACTAAAAACCTTAACCAAGGCGTGACGGTGACGCCGACGCCGACACGGGGGTGACTACATAAGTTCTCACTTTTCTTCGAATAGTCGAGCTAAAAACTTTAACGCAGATTTCGGACGCACGCACACACGGACACCCGGACGTCATTGTGATCACTATGTCTCGCTTTCTGCAAGCGGGGTCGATAAAAATACTAGTACCTCTGCCGAACGCGTTGCATGTAATTCGTCACCATGGAAATTAATATTTAGTCCTTGAGATTTTCCTTTAGTGAGAATAGCCCTCGATTGGTCGACGTCAAAGACCCCCTTTTCACAGAAGACATCGATGTTGTTAACGTGTAGATTACCATCGTCCATCAGCTGCTTCACCCGTGGCAGTTGGACCTCCAGCACGTCCCTCGCAGCTTCATCACTCGTCATTCCCCTGCAGCAATGCCGTTCTATGTTACACATACTAATTTATGTATGAAGTAAATGTGGCTTTGACTGGAGAAATATGGATTAAGAGATGTGTGACCAGTGTAGCTACGGATCAAATAGCTAAATCCTATAGCCGGATAACGATCTATATTGCGTGTTAGAAGCATGACACGTGTTTCACTGATGGAACGGCGAACAGTGCATTATAATCCTGATCAGACTGCGAATGAACAGGCTGATCTGGATCTACACTGATCGGAAATCCCATAACCAACATTTCTTTAGTCACAACCACAAATTACGGGAATACATACAACGGAAATCATTATATCTGAACAAAACATAAACTGAGAATGATCGAACATGGCATTCAGATAAGTCTTCTAAGAATACTTACACGTTACTAATACCCCCTTTACAGAGGTGGCGATCGTTGAGATACCGTTGAGCAATGAAAAAATGGCCAGATCTCTCAACGATCTCTCAATGAGCGCCCAGCAATCGCCATGGTCTCTCAATGATCTCAATGATCTTCCAGTGATCTACACGGTCTCCTCAAAGTTTTGACTCGGTCCAAAACAATGTCTCAACGATCGCCGAGGGAAGCAATCTCTCAACGGTCTCTCAAGGAGCGCCCAAGGAGCGCCCAAGGAGCACTCAACGGTCTCATCGATCTCCCAAATGATCTCTCAGGGATCTTTCAATGGACGCCAAATTGTACCACCCCAAAGGTAGAGATGTCTGAGAGATCAGTGAGGGATCGTTGAGCGTCCGATGAAAGACCAATGGAGTTCATTGAAAGACCTTGGTGGAGACCGCTGAGAGACCATTGAGCGCTCAATAAGCCAAATCGCTCCAATATCTCCATAGCTCTCTTTAGATCCTATGACAGTTGGCCAAAATTTGCCAAGGATCTCCCAAGCATTTACACAGAAACGACTTGTTCGGGGCTTTCTGAGATCGTCGAGAGATCGGGTCAATTTTGGATTGCTGAATGTTCGCTCAATGGTCGCCCAACGATCTACGTGTGTGTAAAGGGGCCTTTACAGATGTTACTAAGCTTAAACGTAAGTGGTGTTCCAGCGAATGTCGTTATTATACACGCCTACAATTTATATATTCAGTTGTTAATACGTAGGTTAATGGTTATCAAACTCAGTTGCCGCTACCTGGGTACAGCATGAGCTCCACAATAAGTGGAAGACACATCGATGGGAAGTTCCCGCCGTGCCCTCTCGATAACATTGAGCATCTTCACTTCGGTGTCCACGTCCAGTCCGTATCCACTCTTACACTCCACTAATGTCGTGCCTGCTCGCCGCATAGCACACAGCCTCTTAGCTAGGTTTGAATATAGTTCGTCTTCCGAGGCCTTCCGCGTGTGTTCCACGGTGAAGTGTATTCCTCCGCCAGCCTTGTGGACCTCCATGTACGTCGCTCCGGCAAGCTGAAAGTAAAATCAACCAGTAAAGGTATACACTTGTTATGCCCGCTTACCCGAATATACGAGTAAACTTATAATACGCTTAATTATTGGTAACAGGTGTTCACAATCGTAATGCTTTTGTTGCCCACCACTAATGTTCACTTCATCCCAATAATAATGAAGAAACCACTAGCAATACAGCCAAGAAAGACACAACCAGAAAACAAACATTTGAGCCGTTTTACTTAGATTATATCGTGCGATTATCCATGAAGGGTGTACGAGCCAGCTACCCAAATTGTCAGACTTAACCGTGATAGCAGTTACCACATTACACCACGGCCATGTCCATTACACACGCTGGTAAACTTCCACAAGTCAACATCGTGTTTCCTGCCACACCGGCTGTTACAAGGCGGCACATTGTTTGGATTAATATTTTACATTTCAGTGATCCGTTATAATAACATGTTCCCATTATCCTGCATATTATTTCATTGCAATCTCCGAACACACATCTGTGCTGTAAAGAAATCTTTGCATCCGTGTGCTGTATTGAAGCCTTACTTGTATCAGTTTGCTTTCCCGGACTTCGTATGGGGATACCATTTTAGTATATTTCCTTGGCTGGTCAGTATTAATTACTTAAACAAATGTACAAGAAATCTTCATGACCATATGACAATGGTGTGCCAGTATTCGGGTTACCTTCATCGCGAACTCGTGCACTCTGTCTCCAGCCCAGACAGGGTGTGTATGAGCATCTACGAAACCTGCAATGTATTTAGACAAACATATCCCATGAGAAAACTCGAATTTTCTGTCTGTATCGCAGGGCGTAAGTCGCCCTGCGTTACAGACAGAACATTCGGGTTAACCATAAGAGAGCAAATACTAGAGCAATACCATTCAACCACAGCTCTACATTCTTAAGAAATATGGTGTACATCGGTGATACAATTATTGATATCCGATGCCATATATGTTATATGATTCCAAATGTTCCGCAATAGTCCATTTTAAATAGAGTAAAACTTACTTTGCAATCACAAACACACACTATCATCAGATAAATGACAGTTAAATGCAGGTTTTCTGTGTGCTTGGTTTGCATAACTTATTCATGGCAAAGAACAAAGGAATGCTAATGAAATGAGGTAAGGTGTTTAGCCCCTATGAGAAATGCCTTACCACGGTTCATGTCTGTTGGGCAATCAGTAACGTCGTCGGTGAGACGAGTGGCCCATAGTTGGTGCAGAATATATTTGTGCACTTTGTATGGGATTTCTGCCAACTGGCGACGTTGTTTACTTGTTTGCCAATACATTTTTTCTCGTTCGACACATTTGTGCAGATATGCCAACGTATATCCTCACATGAATCATCAAATGCCCGACTCTCCACCCATCTGATACATTGTAAAAATCTCATTCACTCTTCGACTATGATACTGTAGTTTAATGCTAATACATATTTTGTATTGTATCGTTAAACATAAACATGGTTGAGTAGTATATAAGAGTCACAATGATACCATCACCTCTGGAAGGCACCGGCTACGCGCGGCACCTTCCACAGCATGATGGTATCATTTGTGACTCTTATATACTACTACCGCGAGACCATATATTTATGACATGAGAAGATACACCCTATTAGAGATAAAAATCCCTATGTTATACTCAGTATATATATACAACATAATGATTCTAGTTAAGTGTGCGTGGTTGAAGACAGGTAGTCACGAGAGATGTTTTCGCACCGGTATTTACGAATATTGCAAACATCACCGTGCATGGATGCGAAGAGGTTCCGTTTCGCCTCGCCCATGTCGGCATTGTGGGGTAGGGACCAAAGCCGATTCATTGCTATGTCCACCATGCGGTGGCACTCAGGCTACTCATCGAATGGTTAACAAGGGATTACGTGCTCGAAAGTATTATCGTTTAGTAATAATTCAAATCGGAAAGTCAGTTACAAAGATAGAATCGATCTAATAAGTCACGGTGTTTCTACAGAATTAAAACACTGTATAAAAACATTATCAAACTAATTTTATAAAATTGAAAATTGAACAGAAAAAACAATACAAATATTATAACAAAATGGATAATAAAATAGAATGGGAATTGGAATTTTGTAATGTCTTTGGTGAAAAATATTACTATAAATTGAAAACATTATGCAGAATCGAATACATGAAATATCAGCGTAATTTATTACGCTCCGATAAAAGCGTTGCATTTACAATATTATACCGGCAATTATGTCGCCGGTACAAGGATCAAATTCGTGAAACGAAGCGACTAAATAGGATCGGAGAACAACTACCGGAACATCATAAAACTAATTTTATAAAACATTTTAAAATCAACGATTCGTTTACGGATATGCGTTTCTACAATCATATTGTAATGGATTTGAAAACAGAAAAAACAGAAAAAACAAGTACCAATATTATTAGAGAAAATGGATAACACAATACAATTGGAATTGAAAGTTTTTAATGGCTGTGTTGAAGAAGTTTACGAAGAATACGGGGGTTATAATCCTGTATATAAATTCTATAAAATGAGAACACTAGGCGATATCGAATACATGAAATACCAGCGTAATTTATTACGTTCCGATAAAAACGTTGCATTTAGAATATTATACCGGCAATCATGTCAACTATACAAGAGGCAAATACAAACATTAAGACGGATAATGCGTATCGGATATGAAACTAAGGCGTATTATATAAAAAAATTAAAACCCAACGATTCGTTTACGAACGTACATTTCTACGATATCGCTTATAAATTTATGTTGTAATCACAACACCAACCAGACGACAATGTTCCAATTACACGCGTTATGATAAATAAGGTGTCCCACCTTACACGTATATTAAGTGTCCATTTATAGAGAGGTTTACACGATTACATCTTCCGGGATGGAAAATAAACACACTGTAATATATATTACAAACACGGCTATTTATAACCTTATCGATGGTATGTAAACGGGCTATCGATTTACACAGGTGGTGTACACAGTTTATAAACACACTGTAATATATATTACACACACGGTTATTTATAGCCTTATCGATGGTATGTAAACGGGCTATCGATTGGTGGTGTACACAGTTTATAAACACGTAGTGAGGGTTATATAGTTCACGAATTTCCGGGATGGTTCGTTATTTAATTAATTTTAATAAAATTATAAAATTATTTATAATTTAAAGCTGAACAACCCCTATTATATAGAAAACATATTAATTAATATAATAAAATAATTAATTAATAATAAATAACTTTTTTTTTATTTCACCAGCAAAGTTAAGTTTATATACGAGAAATAAACACAGTTTGGTGTCGGGACGCCGGCATTAATATCTCAACAGTGAGATAAGTTTCGCCACATGTAATTCACTCTGGCTGCTCTGCACATTATAGCGGATGGAGGTAACGATGAGGTGGGGTCCGCTGCATCGGTCCAATGATGGAGTGTATGAGATGTGACTGTAACACACCTCGCTAAGCCGAAAAAATAAAAAAATAGAAGAAATTAAGCGAAGGCTTAGCGGGGTGGACCCAGAAGGGTTTTGCTGGCGCGGGTTCGAGCCTCGGTGGAACCTAAAACTTTTTTTCTTTTTTTTCTTTTTAAATTGTTAATAATTTTCCTAAAATTAATTAATAAATTGTTTACTGCACCAATATAATTAATTTTATAATTTTCTTTAAATTAATTATAAAATTAATTATTTTGGTGCTGTAACATTTCTTCCGACTTTATCTCCAAGTTTTTCCCTAAATTTATCCCAATCAGTACACTCAATCTTGGGCATGGTGGCGCGCGCCTTGATTCTAGCTTATATCATTTTTTAATTGTTCATATCTCCCCATTTCTTCCACCACGGATTCAAACTCTAAATTTGATATTTTCTTATCGGTCAACGCTTTGGACACCATAACGTCGATGGTATTTTTCTTCGACCTTGCGAGAACAGATATTCTATCATGTTTTCTACATTTTTTCTCGAGTTTTCCACCCGACGCCCTAATTACCATACACAACAACCCAGAAACGGCCGACACCGCACATAAAATCCCCGCTACAGGAACCGTTATAATGGTGGATATAGTTGCAGCTGTCCCCGCCCCACACAACACAGAAACACTCGCTAGAGCCGTGCTAGATGCTTCAGCCATGTTCACCGCGCGTCTATATTTTTTAGAGTTTCTTTTTCTATTTTGCTCTAACTAAAATATCCTGCATAGCGACGATATTATTCAACCTAAAATCTGAACTTCTTTCTTTAATTGTACACAGTGTTGATGGAGTGGTATTGACAATTGGAAGCGGTGATTCGTTCATGATTTTCAATATATTAGTATTTACAAAATAAGTTCAATTAACAATGAGACAATAGTGGAAGAACTCTCTGGGTTACCGATTTTCGTAACACTACGTTGGGAAAGTCTAATTCGATCATCACCGGAGAACGAAACCACCGTCGAACTATCTCCAGAGATTTTAGTGACTCCAACCCCCCGTTCTTCCCCATCTACTACAATATTTATCGCGACCGCGCCAACAGGTTTACCACTACCATTAACCAAGCAGACCGCCATTCGGATAACTTCACCTGCAGCTGTCATAGTGTATCCCCCACATTTATTACTCGCTTTGGCACCGAACGAATATTCATAGTGCCCCTCAACCAATGGGCCCCGCTTCTCAGCCCAAACTGTTATGGCACGTTTTAGCGTTTTCATTGTTCGCACTATTCCGGCAAGCGCACTGTTTGGGTTATATGCCTCAGTACGAATATTATAAGAGGCCCCCTCAAGAGCTTTGGTCGCGGTTATACGATCATGTTTCAGTTATTCAGAAACTTCGGTTATCTTTCCGTCTAGTTCGGTAAGTACCGCTTCTCTGCTGAGAGAGTCCTCTAAGCGCAACGCATCATAAGCCTCCGCAATGGTCGCCTGGTGGCCTTTTAGGGCTTTCTCAACACCCGACCGGGCCTCTTTTTGAAATTCGGTTATTTTTCCGTCTAGTTCACCAACCGCCGCTTCTCTGATGAGAGAGTCCTTTGAGTGCGACACCCTATAAACCTCCGTAAGGTCCGCCTGGTGGTCTTCTCGGGCTTTCTCAATACCCGTTTGGATCCCCTCAACCCCCAACCGGGCCTCTTTTCGAAATTTGGTTATATTTTTGTCTAGTTCAGTAAGTGCCGCTTCTCTGTTGAGAGAGTCCTCTGAGCGCAACGCCCCATAAGCCTCCGCAATGGCCTCCTTGTGGTCTTCTCGGACCCCCTCAACCCCCGACCGGGTCTCTTTCAGAAATTCGGCTATTTTCCCGTCTAGTTCAGTAAGTGTAGCTTCTCTGTTGAGAGAGTCCTCTAAGCGCAACGCATAATAAGCCTCCGCAAGGGCCTCCGCAATGTTCGACTGGTGGTCTTCTCGGACCGGGTCTCTTTTCGTTATTTTTTTATCTAATTCGGCAACCGCCGCTTCTCTGACGAGAGAGTCCTCTGAGCGCAACACCTCATAAGCCTCCGTAAGGTCCGCCTGGTGGTCTTCTCGGGCTTTCTCAATACCCGACGTGGCCTCTTTTCGAAATTTGGTTATTTTTTTGTCTAGTTCGGTAAGTGCCACTTCTCTGATGAGAGAGTCCTCTAAGCGCAACGTATCATAACCCTCCGTAAGGGCCGCCTGGCGGTCTTCTCGGACTTTATCAATTCCCAACCGGGCCTCTTTTCGAAATTTGGTAATTTTTTCACCTAGTTCGTTTAGTTCCGTATGCGTTTCTTCACGACTTTGTGTATTCACAGCCAGGGCATATATATTCTCTAAGTTGTGATAGTAGACTCTTGTGAATCTCGTCCGTGGCCACCGATATAGTTCTATTGATCAAGGCCTTTGTTTTTTGGGTAGTTAAAAACGTCCCTCTGTCGGGATGAATCCCCCTTCTGTCGGTTCCAAATTCTTTGAATTTGTCACCCAATCGGAAGAACTACCTGGTCCATATATACTCATTTTCAATAATGTTGATAATATATATATTACGAACATGCGTTTAATTCTAAATAATTTTCTTAAAATTAATTAATTTGAAATTTCTAGGACGACCGAAATCGGGTAATCGTTCTTCAACTCTCGCCCTTTATCATCAAGAATAGAAATCTTCAACTCGTGGATGTGTTCCGATTCCAAAACTTTCATCTCGGGGTGTGGGAAGTCTAAGGTCACAGTCTCACCAAAGAAACAGTCGCTAAATATAATTATAAGTTGAATAAGATGACGTTCGGTGCTGAAGTGCTTGGTGGACTTGCGTGTAATGATGGTGATTGCTACTAAAGTAGCCCATGTGGAATACCTAGACCTGGGTGATACTCCACAGATGCGAAATGCTTGGACCACATTTATGTTAGATGAAAGCACTGGATTTACGCAGGGTGGGGTTATTCGTCTCAACGAATCCATTCGCATATACGTATGGGCAATCCTCGCCTCACAGAAGCAAACGCGCAGCGCTATACTCGGTACGGGAACGGCATTTGAGGCACAAAAACAGTTCTTGGCATTTGTCGAGGACGCCATCTCAGCTAAGGTGGACCTCCAGAAGGCGATCCAGAATTATCAAGACGTTTTGCAGACTGCCCGCACCCCGGTAGACTACGCATTTGGAATAGGTCTTTATATGGCGCCGAGCAATATGATACTACGAAGACGACCCGGTTGACGGTTACAATAATCAGATCGTAGTTGCAACCACCAATCAAAAAATCGGCCGCAACGGGAACGTGAACACGGGTATCATCAAGCTCCCACCCAAGATGATCGGGCGCGGAGTTGTAAATTCAAATAAATTTGAAAAAGATTTCATAAAACCCCCAAAACACAAAATGGATACACCTCCCTGAACACAATCGAATCCAGTACCCCCAATTCGTAAATTGGATGCACCATCGAGTTCCATCAACCATGTTGAAACACCAATCATCAACAATGTTGAAATTGGAAGCACAACACACGAGGAGGAGAAATTAGCGCTCGTCGTCGCCCTCGTGGCGATCGGATTATTTACGCTTTGGTTTTAGGAACTCTCTGGCGAAGAATAGTAGGAGACCGGCGATGGCCACGATTAAAGCCCAGGTATTCTCGGCGAGCCATCCGACCGTTTTTGATAATATAGATAACAAGAAGGAGAGGAGACCTCCTATCAAACCAGGCAGCGCGGCAGCCAACTTTCCTGCAATTTAGCCAGGAGACTGGCGAGGGCTTTTAGTTGTTTTTTTATCCACTCCTTGGCTCCGCCGGATGGCGCGGGTGCTGGTGCGGGTGCTGGTGCTGGTGCGGGTGCTGGTGCGGCACCAGCATTGACAGCTACAAATAGAGACGATATAGATAGAATTAGGGTCGATATAATCATGCTGAAAGCTGCGATGATGGTTAATATCGTGACGCCCTTCTCTCTGAACAGAGTGCGAAGACGCTCACCGAGTGTCGTGTCCTCGTGCAGAACCCTCGAGATTGTTTCGCGGCTCCGACTTAATTGGCCGGAAAGTGCCTCACAGTTAGTGGAAGCAGCCTCCAAGCGAGCTTCTCTTTCGTCCCGCAACGACCGCAGGAGTTTGTTGATCCGCTCGGTAGATTCTCTATCGTCACGGACTTCCCCAAGTTTTCTTTCTTCTAGCGCGATATGTTTGTCCAACGCCGTGAATTTGGAGAGGTTATTGACCAGTTCGCCCCGAGTTGTTTGCAGAGCCTTATCGAGTCCCAGGAGTTGGCGAAGAGGTAATGGTGGGTCATATTTCGTGCCGTTCATTTCGTTGACCGTGGTTTCAATTGTGTGAATACCGTCGGTGGCTATACGAGGGACATCGCTGAGCTCGCTCATTTCTATAGCGGCGGCCGTCTCGCCAGCGTTTCATCGTTAGACTGTAGGGTTTTTACCATTTGTTGAGGCAGCTGCGACCGATCATCGATCACTCCGAGCGCTCGAGCGAAGAGTACTCCATATCGGTTCAAGGAAGAGGGGCTGAGGAACTTGGTCGGGTCGTTCTTGTACGTCAGCAACTTCCAGCTATTACCCCATTTAACCCACAAGTCTCCTCTTTTAGTGCTGCGGAACTCCAACGTGGCATTGATGCCGAGTTTAGACACCTCACTCTCCCACCGTTTCACCAGAGACTCCGTTTCCGTGAGAGGCGCCAGCTCATTCTTGGAGATCCCCGCAGGAATCTCGGCACCGCCCGCCCATGCCGAGTTTCGGGTGGGGCCTCCCACATAGGGGCACCAGCATATGAAGTTCCCGGTGCGTCTGGAACAAACAAAGATGCGCCTAGACCAATCGAAGGTGTATTTCGTGGTTCACCTGGAACAAACAAAGGTGTATTTTGGGGTGTTGGTGTCTCTATGAAGGTCGTTTCGTCATAGTCATCGATGTCATCATCATCGCGGAAATCGTCTCTGCCGATTTCATCCATGTCAATATCGTAATCAGCCATCTAATTTTCTTAAAATTAATTATGTATTAAAGACAAAACCATACGGGTTTAATATAGTTTCACTAAATTATGTCTTCGAGTCAATACGGTCGCAAACTCAATCCATACCGCAGACTGCGTGAGCCCCTCGGGGCAAAAGGCGTGAGACAGAGTGTCGTTATTACGAACAACCCATCGACGATCGACCAGAACAGCTCTTGGTCCGCTTCCCCAACCTCGGAGCTAACGACGTCATTGTGCCGGGGACTGTTCGCCTCGCTTTCACTATTTCGCTGACGTCGACGGACGAGGACCGAACCGTCGTTCAGAACCTGGGTCGCGCCATCGTCAAAAAGACCGTGATAAAGATTTCTGGTAATGAGGTGATGTCGATCGACGACAGCGACGTCTACCATTGCTACCAGGACCTATGGAAGACGGCGCAAGAGCGCGAAAACGCTGTCTATCAGGGTATTGACACCAGCAAAAATAAGAACGTAACCAAACTTAGAATCGGGGCTGCTAACAAGGCAGATAACAACGCGAGCGACAATGCGGTCGCGGGCGCCTACGGCAACCGCTTCTACATCCCGCTCGACTTTGAGTTGCTGGAGAGTCACATGCCCTACTATCAGAGCACTTTGGCTGACCGCCTCGAATACGAACTAACGTTCAACGACTACGGCCGAGTTCTCATAGCCAGCGACATGTTATCGACGTATACGATAGATAATGTTTCGCTGGAGTACGACATGGTCACGATGCCCGAACTCGCGCGATTGATCAGAACCCAGTATGCCGGGCGCGTTGCCATACTTTACGACCGAGTTCTTCGCCATCGCAAGATGACGAAAAACAAAAGCGACACATTGTGGAATATTAATGTCAACGTACCCGCCCGCTCGATGAAAGGTATACTGATGTTGTTCGAGGATGCTCGGTTCGCGTTCGGTGCTAGAAAAACCGACAAATTCTATAACCCCAAAATCACGAAGGTAGAGGTGACGATCGAGGGAGTACCCAATCAACTCTACAGCGCGGGTCTTCGCGCGCACCAGCAGTGGGACGAAGTAAGAAAGCAGTATGCTGCCGGCTCTAAGCGCTCTCCGGAGGTTGCAGCAGTTGCCAAAGACCTGCATCTCTCGGCCGTCTCCCTCGCGGAGTTCCTGAATACCAAATACGCGTTATGGCTAGACATGCGAGCCAGCGACGACGACCAAATGCACGGTAGTGGACGTCAAGTTGAGAACGCTAGCGAGGGTGTGACGATCCAGATAACCAAAGAGGCGGATGGAGCCGGGCCATTGAACGTGTACTTATATATAATTACAGACGCACAACTCAACATCGAAGATGGCCGATACGTCTCAGCACTCTATTGATTTAATAAAATAATCATCTAACGATTTATTAATTAATAAATTTGAAAAAATTAAGAAAATTAACAATCAATACCAATTCACGATTGGAGATGCTCACTCTGCCATAATATGTGGGCAGACAGGATGTGGAAAAACGGTTTTCATCCTAGACTTGCTCGAGGGCTCCTACCGCGATGCCTTTCGTCACATTGTAATCCTGTGTCCCACTGTGCGGCACAACGATACTTATCAGCGGCGCCTGTGGATATGGACCGACCCTGAGGTATACGTTATTGACCCCGGTGATAGGCTTCACGATTGGTTGCGTGGTTTATACCAAAAATTCCAGGGTGAGCCCACCCTATACGTGATTGACGATTGCTCGGCCAAGGCGGCGATGACCAAAAAGAAGGACATGCTCTCCGAGCTCGCATTTTCTGGCCGCCATGCTAGGCAAAGCGTATGGATATCCACTCAAAAGTACAACGCCGTCCTCAAGGATCTGCGCGAGCAAACAAAATGGGTCGCCCTCTTTCACTGCAAGGACCGAGACTCATTCGATAACTGTCTTCGAGAGAATGACGTTATCCCAATGCACGAGGAGCGACTGGAGGTTCGACAGATGCTTTCGGAAACTAAGCACGCCAAGCTTTTGCTAAAGACTGATCAACCAACTACTTACGAAGTTATCAATTAATTTTATAAGTAATTAGCAATTGCTTAACGCTCGTTAGTAATTGCCGAGTAAATGCTTAACAATTAATTTTAAGAAAATTAGCAATTGCTGAACAATGCTGAACAAATGCTTAACAAATGTTGAACAAATGCTGAACAATGGTTAACAATGTTAACAATTTGGTGCTCCGCTGCGAGCTTTGTTGCGAGCATAATGGTGATCATAAGTATCGGGTGGTGCGCTTGGCAATATGTTAAAGTGATGAGACTTGTTAGAATAGTTAAATTAATTTTAAGAAAAATGAACTGCGACGAACTTCTCGATCAGCTAATAGAAGAAACCTCAACTCCGACTGCCAACACCCTGAAAGATAATGATCCGACAGAGCAATCGGAATCAACTCCAACTCCAACCGCGGTTGGTATTGGGTTGAGTGCAACGACTCCGAATGAAAATGAAAATGCGGCGCGACGAGAACGGCTAGCTGCGCTGGTTGCTGGGGGACAATCGGAGCATTATCTCGGTAGGCATCTCTCAGTTTTTCAGGTGGATAAGATGTCAGATGCGGAGATCGATAAAATGTATGCGCGATACGAATCCAAATTGGGAGCGGAGATGACAAAAACTCTCGGATCGGCGGCTATTCATTTGTACGCAACCGCCGTTAGTATACTTCTCCCTATACCAAACACCACGGGATTGATTGACGATCTAGAGACTGACCCTTTTATAGGTCACACTCTTAGAACAGCCTGCTGCTCAATTTATCACAAGTTTGGAATGTACTTAGCTCCGCTGACAACCGCGTTGACCACGGGTAAACACTGTCAATTTGGACATATATGCCCACGAACTATAAGCCCTAATATTAATACAAAATATAATTTTGAAAATGATGACACAAGACACACCCGCGAGAGTGACGGAGTTGAACCCGATTGCTCCAACCCAATCAAACCCGAGTGTTACTCCGCCACTGGATGACATACCGCATATAAAAAATAAAAAATCCAAAAAGACAGGCAGCTGGGCGGGGCGGCGGCTGCCACCCGAAAAGTTAAACAAGATAAAATACTCGCCGAGCTTCGAGAGGCTAAACAGTCGTTGCAATCGGGGACGGAGACAGCAAAACATTTGAAGACAGAGTTGAGTACAACAACACCCCCAATTCACGAATTGGAAGCACACTCAACACCCAATACCAACTGCCGTTGGAGTTGGGCGAATCCGATTGAACCCAAATTCGTGAATTGGAGTTGGGTTGTTGGTGGTGGTCTGGCAGTTGTTGGTGCCCTGTGCGTGTGGAAATACCCCATATTATCGAAAAAACAACCAGCCAGTGTTCAGAAGAAAGTTATGAAACACCAATCGCGATTGGATGCGCCCCATTTAAACATTGATCGCGACCCCTTTTATATGCAATATTTATAATGGCTGAACAAGATGGTAAAATGTTAGTGAATGTGCTTTATCACGCCGTGGTGATATCGGGTTTCAGTATCGGGTATGCTCAACTATCAAAGATAGCCCTAGGAGGATCCGCTCCCAAATTGGACTTTACTGTGAGAGACGTAGGGCTCGCGACCTTAGATGTAGCGGCCGCAGTTTGGACCCGAGATTATCTAGTTAAAGTTGGAATTCTACCAGTTAATATATGGAAATAAATGGCTTCAATCGCAGTAATAGTAGGTGGTGTGCTCGTAAACGCATTGGCGTTCAGCGGTAGCAACTTTATATTCTCTAAAATGAGAAGCTCGAACGTGGATGAGGAGCGTAAGCGTCACGATTTAGCTGTAGAACAACTCAATAGCGCAAAGGAAGCGTGGTCGAAAAAACGAACCGCCAATCTGGACTGGGTCAATGAAGAGCTTCGCCGCGAAAATCACGCTGCACAAACTTTTCAGAACGTTGAAGAAGCCAACCGCGAGTACGCACTGGCATATCCGCACAAAAGTCTCGCGCCGCTGGATCGCGAGCCCCAACTTTCAGATTTCTATGTACCGTCAGAGCCCTAAAAAGACCGCGAGATCGCGTTCATCGTCGTGGGAATGGGTGTGGTGGGGCTCGTCGTCGATCGAGATTTTAAATTAATTATCTTAAATAACTTTTTTTATAAATATATATATATAGAACGATGTCAGTTGACGAACTTTATTTTGCTATGATTGATGTAGGCTACACTGCCCTTAAACACCGCATGGTTGGTGCAAAGGGTATGATTCGTCTGGCCCGAGATTCTCTCGAGACGTGGTGGGAGGACGAAAAAGTGGCCACCCTTTTCGCAAAGCGGATGTTAGATTCCTCCACCAATCCTGGGGGATTAGATTTTCCCAAGTTCCTTCAGAACTTAACCCCCAATCGCGATTGTACTTCCAACAAATGTTTATTATTATCGACGCAGTTACCGGACCATCTGGCGAGGGCATGTTGGAGATTGTCCGATATATTAGAATACATCGCATACTATGAACACGCGCAAACTTAATACCAAACTATCGGTTTGCCTAACGCACAAGCTAGCGAACGAGTACCATAGCCCCCGCGGCTACTGGAAGGGACTCGCGGCAATCAAGAACCTCGCGGCGGCGACCAAGGTTTCAGAAAACGCTGTCAAGGAATGGCTCAAGAAGCAGGCCATCTGGCAAATCTATTTACCAGCGCCTCACAATATTCCGCGCCCGAAATTCGACGTGCCGGTACCGAACCAAGTTCACCAAGCTGATCTCCTGTTTCTCCCTCACGATCGTGTCGGTCGTAAGACGTACAAGTACGCGCTGACAATCGTTGACGTAGCGAGTCGTTTTAAGGGGGCTGAGCCGTTGGCCACTAAAGAGTCTAAGGAGGTGGCCGAGGCTCTCTCCCGAATATATAAGAGGAGTCCTCTCAAATGGCCGAATCTTCTCCAGGTCGATCCCGGCCGCGAGTTCATGGGCGCGGTCTCTCATCTATTGTCTAACCACGAAGTTTCTGTCAGACGCGGCCGCGTCAACATCCACCGGGACCAGGGGATCGTGGAATGCTTCAATCGAACCTTGGCTGAGAGACTGTTCGGACAACAATACGCTAAAGAACTTGTAGACCCTCATTCGCGATCGACCGAGTGGGTGGCCAGACTGCCCGCCGTGGTCTCCGAACGGAGAGGTGACCAGATTGATAGGTAAGAAGCCCGTAGATGCTATCAAGTTTAAAAGGGTGACGAGCGAGCCCTCTGTCGTCTCGCGCGGGCGACCCGTTGGTTTAGAGGAGCAACGGCTTCCATCGGATATTGACATCCGGTACCTCTATCAACTGCCGCGCGACTGATCCCGTGTGGTCTCTCAATGTATATCATCTAGATCGATCTATTACCAAGCCCGATGAGCCCGTGCTCTACTATTTGGATGATGGGCCATCTCGAGGGTTTGTTCGCAAAGAACTTCTCGCGGTGCCTTCTGACACCCAGCTACCCCCGGATCGTCAGAGTCTTTAGTATTCTCTCAGAGTTCTTTTTTTTTTTACCTATCCTACAGGCTCGGTGTGTAACCCGTCTTCCATCACTCTCCTCTTGTCGTAGTACGCCGAGAGTCCTAATTTTTGTTGACAGTACGTCTTCATCACCCCGTTAATCATTTGGAATCCCCTGTTCTCCGCCATATCCCTACCCCCTTCGAGAGCACTCTTATACCTTCCCCAAGTCAGATCGTTAGATCTCTTGGACATCCCCTTGGCCGAGTGCTTAGATTTTCCATCATCACTCACGTAGTAACACTTGCTACACAGAGCGATGGCTCTATCCCCTTCGAATTCCAGCTTGAACAGTCCCGGAGTTCTGTTGCTCCACACGTCCCACGCCAACCACTCGGTCTTCTCCTTATTAAACTTTCTCTTCATATTCTTTCTCACCACCGCCGCCAGCGTCTTCTCCGACAGCGCGAAGTACATGCTGTCGGTGTCGATCTGTATCAGTTCGTAATCTCCGCGATCCACGTACTTGTCCAAGAAATCGTAGTAGAACTCCAGCATCCGGAGCGTTGGCCAAACGGGTATAGACCGCTATGCCACCAACTGAAACGGGTCCTGTTGATCACCACTCGAGTCTTCCTGCTCGATATCTCGTAAGCCTCCCCAATCTCCTCCAGGTATTCGAACCACGCCGACCTCAGTGCCCGATTGACAGTCTTCTCATCCTTCGTATATGTGGTGTTCAGGTGTCTCTCTTGTGCCTCTATCAGTTTGCCACAACACGCGTTGCCAACCAGTTTGAATATCTCCGCCAACACCGCCTTGCTCTTGTCGACGTCCCCCGTCCGTCTAGCAGCGGTGACCTCTTTAACGAACCATTGAAACGGTTTGCCGGGCGTGTAGTCTATCACCCTATGCACCACCTTGACGATCAGACCGTGCTCCAGATACCACTTTAGCAGCGGTGAATATATGATCATCTTCTTGGTGGACATTGCCCCCACGAGCTTTCTCTGCCCTTCGATTCTATTCCTCCCAGTCCCGGCCAGGTAGTCCTTCATGTGCTGTGGAACCTCTTTCTCATCGACTTCTCGATTAACGAACAGCGGTGACATTTCCGAGAACTTGTCTCTCAACGTTTCCGGAACCTCTATATCCAACTCCGCAAATCTGAACCACTTTTCACTCCTGACCTTCCTCACGAAACGGTCTATATACGACTGTCTTTCTGGGTCGTCACACGTCCATATCTGCTCCTCACCACACGGCATGTCCTTTGATAGAGTAGATAGGTACAGAGCATTGGCATCGTACCCCAGCACCGCCTTGCACATCTTCTCCTCCCGACTCCCCACCTGACCCCTGATCGTTGACCTTCCAGCCTCGGCGTATCTGGAGAATACTATGGACGGACCACCGACCAATCCCTGCTTCATCATCTCGTAAGTTTCAGACTTCGGTGACCACAGCTCGGGCGTGTCCGCCTTCCCATCGATCGACCCGCGGAGTAGGTACTGAAGGGAAACACCGGGCAGAGATACAGCATCCTTGAGTATGTCCACGCCTCTTCCCCTGTAGAACTCCGTCATTTTAGTCAGAGCCTCCAGGAACGGTCCTACATCTAAGTCGTTGTAGTGTTGCAACCATTCCTTGAACGTCTTCATCCCCTTTTCTCGGAATACCTTCTTACACTCTTTCCACTTGGACAACGACAGTAGGAACTCACCCTTCAACTTCGAGTACCACTCGGGATAGTCTGGCAGCCCCGGATGGTCGAGCTTGTCCGCGCTATCGAACCACTCGTACGGAAAGTGATACTTTACCATTTTACAGTCGTACGCCTTAACCCACCGGTCGTACGTGGTACCGGGTCCCAGATACTGGATGATGTCGAGAAATCTAAACTCCGGGGTAAACAGAAACATCGTCGTGCTGGCTCTCTTTCCGACCATCACCTTATTCACGGTGGCCGCCAACTTCTCTACAAAGTACTGCTTGATGAGGTTCAGGTCGTACCTGCTACAGTTGAACCCCACCACCGGGACTTGGTCAATCCAAGAGGTAATCTTTGCTTGCTTGAGACCTTCGATTAACATATCTATGTCGGCCGGCAGATACTTCTTCCTAACCCCCTCCCTGATTGCCTTGCCTCTCATCTGCAGCTCGGTCACGAAACTTCTCTACTAGCGTGTCGGGATCTCGTTCGCATAGGTGTGTGATCCCTTCATGCATCGTATCCCCCAACGACACCGATATAGGAACATGCTCGACCTCGAAGGTCAGGTCTTTGGTGGGTCGCGTGCTTTTTGACTTGTCGAGATACGCCTCGAAGTCGTAGACTATCTGGTGGGGGTACAGAGTCGTCTCCTCCTCGTGTGGCGATTGTGGATAGTAGGTATTCACCTCATTCAACCACTCGCACTCCCACATCACCACCAGCTCGTAACCCACCTTCCTTATCTTGGCGTCTTGAATTTTCGTCCTCTTGTACAGCGAACTCGCGTTACCTCTCATGCAATGCCACGGACACCCGTGCCAGTAGCATCCGTGAAACTGAAACACGGTCTCGGTCTCGTGACAGTAACCGTCGACCGGATCACCGGCCACCCACCTCTCACCACCGTGACCGCAGTTGGCGTGATGTATGTGCTTTCCCATCCTCTCCTCTTCTCTGCTCAACCATTGAATCGACCTCATACTCGCTGACCCCTTAGGATAGAACGCCTTCTCGTAGGCCGACTGCGGTCTCTCTACCCTCTTACCTGGACATGGTCACCACGGGTTTCCCACCCCCATGCAGGTGGTCGCGTGCCTGGTGCATGTTACACGACTTTGTGAACCGTTGTTGACATCCGGTGCACCCGTACTCGTTCGTCATCTTGCGGAGATTTGTTATGAGGAACGAGTGACCTCCAAACATTCCTATCGTCATTGTCTTCCCCCCAACCACGTCGTAATTTGCCGGAACCTTCATGAGATACCACACTCCATCGGCGGTGGGCTCATAAACGCGAATACACAACTTGAAATGCTCTTCGACCTTCTTAATATCGTCCAGGGGAATTCCCTGGCTACCAGGTCCGTTATCATGCCCGAGATATTCGCGAGCCAGAGCTCGTGCCTTCTCACAACAGCGGTCTGGTCTCCCTCCACGTTGGATGGCTAAACAGACACAAGTAGTCGTCGTACGTGTCGACGGAATACATTCCCTTTTTCTGTCTTAACCAGTTTGGGAGTTTTCCCGCTCCCATGAGAAGTTGTTGTGCGTCGATGATCATCTTCACCTCGACCGATATCCAACGAACGAAGGTCCATTTTGTGTTTGGTCTATCGACTTTGTCGATGTCCATTCGACCTTTCTCTCTATCGGATATCCAACTCTCGGCTTTGGCGATCTCGTTTATCCACGGACTGCCCTTTGATTGTTTGTGATAGATCATAGTAGCGTCGGTCTCTATGTTCCTAATACGATACGAGCACGAATATCTCAGATAATATGCCGTGGTCATCTCTGGGCGAATTTTATTCATTATGCGATTAGCGATCTCCCCGTCTACCCCCCTCTCGAAAGTCCATACTATCTTCCTCCTACCCCTATCAACAGTTTCCCTAACTTCGGCTTCTTCGGCGAGAATCCTGGGACCCTCCTCCACCAAAGCTCTGGCGATATCTCTCCTCTTCTTGGGAGGTCCCCCCACCAACCCTTGATAAATCGTATTGTAGTACGCCTTGCATAGGGGTTTTCTACGTGCGCTGGGATCTTCTTTTACACGCTGCGCGTAAGCGGTGGCGCGCAGACTGGCCGTCGTCTCGTTCTCCAATTTCTCGGAGCGTTTTTCGGGGTCGGCGGGCAGTCGTTCGGTCGAAACCGCACGCCGCAGCCTCTCCTCGTAGACGACGGCTCGCGCGTCACTTATCCTATCTGCTATATCTTTCTTGAGTCTCAAACCTCTTAGGGAAATTCCCCAACTCTTAGCTTCCTCTCTCATTTGCTTTATGGTAGGCATTATACTGAGTATAACTAATAGATTTTTATCTTCAATAGGGTGTAAGTTTATATTTATTCGTAATAAATATATGACAGATTGTTGTAATATACTTAGTATAACTTATGGATAACTTGTCTTTAATAGGGTGTCAGTTTATATTGTGACAGATTGCTGTAAAATACTGAGTATAACTTATGGATTTCTTATCTTTAATAGGGTGTCAGTTTATATTTTATTCGTAATAAAAGTATGACAGATTGTTGTATATATATACTGAGTATAACATAGGGATTTTTATCTCTAATAGGGTGTATCTTCTCATGTCATAAATATATAGTAGTATATAAGAGTCACAAATGATACCATCATGCTGTGGAAGGTGCCGCGCGTAGCCGGTGCCTTCCAGAGGTCATGGTATCATTGTGACTCTTATATACTACTGGTTTATTACACGTACAATGACATACATTCTAATTTCATGTGCTGCTGGCCTGTCTATATACACTACGACATGAAAACGTAGTTGCGTCTACAGGTGATGTCCATCTTCATGGTATATTATGGGTCATTGCGAGGTCAGGGTTGACTTGAGCTCGCATTGACCCACAATACACACTAGAAATGTACATCACTTGTAGACGTAACTACGTTTTCGTGTTGTAGTCTAAATAGGCGGCCATCCTGTATGTTCTAAAGGGTTGAGGTCGCGGATACCTAGGTCTATCAATGAATCGGTGGGCTATTTTTCGCTGGTGATTAACAATGCCATGAGACACAATTATACGTGCATCAAGTAACTCAAAAATTAAGATCTGCAAAAGCAACTGTTGAATATTGACAACACTAATTAATGGAAATCAATTGTCCTGTTTAGCAAGTATTATATATAAATGTAAATCATGCTAATGCTTGGATTTAACGATGGCACAGGCTCGATGACCTTGCATGTCGTCTCCAAAGAAGGGGAGAAAGGAAGTGGATACAGAGAAGGAGGTGGATACAGAGGAAACCGGCCCGTAGGAGGCCTAGCTGTTATTAGAATAGTCCCCTTCAAATATGATGCACGGGACCACATTTTAAAGTCCCCATCCGAAAGGACTAGTAGAGCAGGAAATACAAAGTATCTCAGAAATAATGACGCCCGGGAACTGAACCTTGAATATAACCCGGGTCGTCAGCATGGCAGTCCGACGGTGTTACCCCTCGGCCATGGTCTGCTCAGTCTTATACATAATTGGCTGTTCTATATATACAACCGGCTATTAAACGGACACTGGTGTTACATACCTGGTAAAACACATTTTCCAGATGCGTCTATATTTGTTGTAGCTTCAATTATGGGGTGCCTCTCTGATACTTCAGTATTTGTTCCAACATCCACTATTGCACCCTCACTGTGAAAACAAATGATACACCACTAATGAAAACGTGATGAGACAATATTACAGGTATGCACAGATAATTTCTTGGTGAAACAGGGAATACCATTATTGCATTTGTAATAATATATATATAGCATATTTGAGGTTTTACTATAAATATGTTTGCATATACATGTATAATATACCGGGAAATGTGAACATGGAACACAAGTAACCATGTCTGAATGATAAGCCAATCCGGGTGGTTCTCAGCAATGAAAATCACAGATCGAATGAAACTGGGGGAGGGGAGATAATCTACGTCTCGAGCACCTGCAAACCTGTCATACGACTGATGTATGACCACTACTCTGCATACGGGCCTTATGGGCCGTTGACCGAGAAAGGGGACATGCATTTACAATGGGATAAGGGACATTGACAATAGTGAGAAGCCCATATATGAAGATGTGATTGGGAAAATGTGGCTTATGAGATTTGTGAGCAGAGTAGCTCCTGATCAAATGGCACACCCATGTAGTCGATAACGATCTGTATTGCTGGTTAGAAACACGACGGGTGATGACATGGCGAACACTGCAGATGCTGATCTGGATTTACACTGGTCGCAAACCCATAAGCCCTACTGCTCCAGTTACAACAGCATATACCTGTCCACCAGTATGCTGTATCCCTCTGGCTCTCCTTCCAGAATGTGAAGTGTCTGCATGTGTGATCCCTGTCTCAGCCGGGTACCATCGTGTACAACCTGTACCACCTGCCGCGCCGAATGGACCAGCAGCTTGTAGGTCACCATCGCCGTTTAGACTCGTCCGCTTACAGATATAGCAGGATATACAGCAGGGGCCCGTTTCACTAAACTTTGTACGACTAAAATGTTCGTAAACACAAATTTAGGATCGTCTGGAAATTTCAATTGATTTATTTACATTTATTGAGCATAGGCTGCATATACAGTTTAGTGAAACGTCCCCCAGAACCTTACCGGGTGCCCGGTTTAGATAGGTTCTACTGTAATTCAGGCATGTGAGCACTCAATGACTTGCCTCTGCTTTGAGATCGTGAACTTGTATACAGTGCAACCAATAAACATTAAAAACACCTTATGTGGTTCCGGTTTGTTTTGGGTCCACGGTAATACTTTTATATAACTACATGTGTATATAATCAAATACATTGTATATCAAGGTGCATGATCACGTGGTTACAACAACAACAATTACTGAAACTTCCAAATGCGCCTCCGATGCAAGGTACGTATTCTTTTATTTTGTCCATATTATGTAACAGATTTTGATGAAATATACTCGTTGTGTTAATCTGCATTTGGTGGTCTCGGTACATTGGCCCAAACTTGTCGTTTTTACGAAGAACCGATTTCCGTGTTTATTGTAATACTGACGCGGAAATCGATTCTTCGCAAGAACGAAATCGCGATACCACCAAATGCAGCTCACGAACACGCATTTGCTGCGCCATATTTCATCCAAATCCGTTGCATATTAAGGAAAGTATCAAATAATACTTACTTAATTTGGAGTGGGCGCGCTTTCAACACTTTCAGCCATTGTTGTTGTTGTTGTTATAACCACGTGATCATGCACCTTCTATATGGGATTATCTTCTGGACAGTCGGTTGATACGAGCTATATGAACCATGTTTTGATTTTGTGCAAAACCATTAATTTCAGTATTTGCATGTTAGCGGTGAAAATGACATCCAACAAATTACGAGTAATTTTCTTATTTCTCTCTATATATGTTTGTTTGTTTTGTTGTTTTTTGGGTTTAACGGCCTGTCAACAGCTAAGGTCATTTAAGGTCATTTAAGACCGGGTCAATGAGTGTAGTACTAAATCCCATATATTACCTGTACAAGTACATGTTCAAGTACAATTACAAATGGGGGGAAAATCCCAAAATCAGAACTGAATATTTACAATAACAAAACTATATATTCAGCCCTGAAATCAGAATAATCCTGATCTGAAGCCAGGTCCTCGTCACACCAGAATCACTTGGCCCCTCCCAAAAGCAGTAGTATCAGTAATAATCTTACCACTTTTATAATGGGCAATAACCCAATTCAACTCCCAGGTAAAAATAGAGCCAAAGATAACAAGAGTTGTCAGAAGACAACGAAGCTCGCCTGTTGGCAGCCTTCACTCAAACTTGGCACAGTTGCGAGCGGTGGACCTTGCTTGACATTGGGGTCAGTGGTGCAAGGTAGGTCGTGGGTTTGCTATAGCATAATATAGCATATTAAGATGAATGCATGTATGAAATATCAATCCGCTCAGTGAAATCAGAAGTTTATGCGTTAAGTTTGTGACCTTGACCTTGAGGAAAGGGGTTGGGGGGGGGGGGGGGTCATGGATTTGCTGTAACAAAATAGAGGATCATCAGATGAATGCATGTATGAAATATCAAGTAAGCGTTCCCTGTAAAGAAACAGCTAAGTTTGTGACCTTGACCTTGGGGTAAGGGTTGGGTGGTGGGTGGTAGATTTGCTACATTATGCTAGAGGGTTATCTGAGGAATGCATGTATGAAATATCAAGGCGTTCCATGAAAGGAAACAGATGTTATAAGACATTTACCCCAACGTTAAGTTTATGAATGTGCCAAGTTTGTGACCTTGCCCCAGGGGTAAAGGGTGGGCAGTGGGTCATGAATTTGCTATAGCACGATAGAGTATCATCAGATGAATGCATGTATGAAATATCAAGGCGTTCCCTGTAAAGAAACAGAAGTTATAAAAATACATTTATTCCAGCGTTAAGTTTATGATGGGGAAAGGGGTGGGGGTCATGGATTTGCTGTAGCACAATAGAGGATCATCAGATGAATGCATGTATGAAATATTTACCCCAACGTTAAGTTTATGAACATGCTAAGTTTGTGACCTTGACCTTGGGGTAAGGGGTGGTGGGGGGGGGTCATGGATTTGCTATAGCACAATATAATATCATCAGATGAATGCATGTATGAAATAGCAAGGCATTCCCTGTAAAGAAACAGAAGTTATAAAAATACATTTACTCCAACGTTAAGTTTATGATGTTGATCTTCTTGGGGAAAGGGGTGGGGGGGGTCATGGATTTGCTGTAGCACAATAGAGGATCATCAGATGAATGCATGTATGAAATATCAAAGCGTTCCCTGTAACGAAACAGAAGTTATACAACATTTACCCCAACGTTAAGTTTATGAACATGCTAAGTTTGTGACCTTGACCGTGGGGTAAGGGTTGGGTGGTGGGTTGTGGATTTGCTACAGCGTGATAGAGGGTCATCTGAGTAATGCATGTATGAACTAGAAATGTGGCCTGTCGGCACACGAATGCCCCCGCTGGCAGCCAAAGAAAACGATGCATATTTGATTATCAGCCATTTATGCGAGCGTTAAGGTTTCGAACGTACCAAGTCTGTGACCTTGACCCTGGGCTTTATCGAGGGCGGGACGAATGTGGATTTGTAACAGAGCAGTACAGGAGCAATGCGTGTGTGCGAAATGTGAAGCAGATCCGAGCAAGGAAACAGAAATTATAAGCCATTTACCCGAGCGTTAAGGTTTCGAACGCACCAAGTCTGTGACCTTGACCCTGGGCTTAGCGGGGAGCGGGACGAATGTGGATTTGTCACATGGTGGCAGAGGACCATTGGAGCAATGCGTATGTGAAATGTGAAGCAGATCCGAGCAAGGAAACAGAAATTATAAGCCATTTACTCGAGCGTTAAGGTTTCGAACGCGCCAAGTATGTGACCTTGTCCCTGGGCTTAGCGGGGGCGGAACGAATGTGGATTTGTACAGGCACGGGACGAAATGTGGATTTGGTCAAACAGTGCATTTAGACCGAAATGGAAGCATTGACCCGTTGTGTGAAATGTGCAAAGCCAAGCTCTCGAGCAAGGAAACAGAAATTATAAGTAATTTACCCCGAGCGTTAAGGTTTGAAATGCACCAAGTCTGTGACCTTGACCCTGGGCTTAGCGGGGGAGGGACGAATGTGGATTTGTCACAGCGTGGCAGAGGACCATTGGAGCAATGAGTGTGTGAAATGTGAAGCAGATCCGAGCAAGGAAACAGACATTATAAGCCATTTACCCGAGTGTTAAGGTTTCTGGACGTACGTACGTACGTACGTTACGTACGTACGGACGCCGGTAACACTATATGCCCCCCTCACCATTCGGTGGCGGGGGCATAATAAGCCATTTACCTGAGTGTTAAGGTTTCGAACGCACCAAGTATGTGACCTTGACCCTGGGCTTAGCGGGGGCGGGACCAATGTGGATGTGTCACAGGGCGGTAGAGGACCATTGGAGCAATGCGTGTGTGAAATGTGAAGCAGATCCGAGCAAGGAAACAGAAATTATAAACCATTTACCTGAGCGTTAAGGTTTCGGGACGTACGTACGACGTTACGTACGTACTGACGCCGGTAACACTATATGCCCCCCTCACCATACGGTGGCGGGGGCATAAATATCAACGTTAAGTTGATGAATGTGCTAAGTTTGTGACCTTGACCCTGGGGTAAGGGGTGGGCGGTGGGTCATGGATTTGCTATAGCACGATAGAGTATCATCAGATGAATGCATGTATGAAATATCAAGGCGTTCCCTGTAAAGACACAGAAGTTATATAAAAAATACATTTACTCCGACGTTAAGTTTATGATGTTGATCTTGGGGAAAGGGGTGGGGGGTGGGTCATGGATTTTCTGTAGCACAATAGAGGATCATCAGATGAATGCATGTATGAAATATCAAAGAGTTCCCTGTAACGAAACAGAAGTTACACAACATTTACCCCAGCGTTAAGTTTATAAACATGCTAAGTGTGTGACCTTGACCTTGGGGTAAGGGTTGGGTGGTGGGTTGTGGATTTGCTACAGCATGATAGAGGGTCATCTTAGGAATGCATTTATGAAATATTAAGGCGTTTCATGAAAGAAAACAGATGTTATAAGACATTACCCCAACGTTAAGTTTATGAATGTGCTAAGTTTGTGACCTTGACCTTGGGGTAAGGGATGGGCGGTGGGTCATGGATTTTCTATAGCTTGATAGAGTATCATCAGATGAATCCATGTATGAAATACGAAGGCGTTCCCTGTAAATATACAGAAGTTACACAACATTTACCCCAACGTTAAGTTTATGAACATGCTAAATTTGTGACCTTGACCTTGGGGTAATGTTATAGGTTAAATATGGTATTCTAATATGGTATATACGGTAACCGGGAAATGTCACGGGATCATTCCAGCATACGAGGCAATGTGGTGTGTGAGAGAAAGAGAGTTAATATAATGGGTTAGAGCGAGTCAGGTGGCTGAGAATATATGACAATAAAGAATTAAAGATGACAAGTGTTGATTATTATAACAAGAACCAACAATGTAACGTATGGACAGATTTACACTATGTAACATTGGTGGAGAATCATTAAGATTCGGTCCTTCACAATGGAAGAAAATTTAAACAGATTAACTTTTGTGGAGAGTAATGGAGAAAAATGAATCAAACTACTATACGGAACCAGTTAAGCTTAAGATGGAGGAACTGTGTTTAAGTTGGAAATTCAAAGACAGTTTGAAGAACAAAAGAAACTAAATGTCAATTTAAAGGGCGAGTTAGCTGCTTTAAGAGACATTGTGACATTAACTCAAAACGAAATTGTACAATGAATTAATGTACATGTATTTAACAAAATGTAATCAATGTCGTCTGTTGAAATGTTTAGACCAGGAATACATGAACCAGTGTTATTCTGGGACAGGATTCTGCTGTATGCGGGATATAAAGAATGGAATAACGACAAAACATTGCAGATTTTTCCGTTCTTTATGAACGATGCGGAGTTTCAATGGTTTAGACATCTAGCGGGTGGAGAAAAAGATACATTAGCACATTTGAAGGCTTCATTTCTGAAAAAGTTTTCGGATAAGGAGGAAAACCAATGGATTGTCTTCAAGAGGTTGGCGGAGAGGATTAAAAAGCCGGGGGGAAAAGTGAAAGACTATATGGAGGATGTGATGTACCTTTGTAGACAGGTGGGAGAAGGGTATGACCACCAGCAACGGAAAGCTATGGTTGGACGTCATTACTGCATTATCACAGCTATTTACGTAACAATTGATCTAGACCTGTCGTAAAACACTACAAACTGAGTTAATTTTGACATGCGCGGCTACGGTCTGCATGCGACGTGCTTACATTTAGGCAGGAGAATTTCGCAGCGTTTCATCAACAATCCCCTGGTTTGACATTTACCATACATATTAAAAACGCAAATTCGCATCGAATGCAAGGGCATATCCATGTTGGAAATTTCCATACTTGACTTGTTGTGGGAAAATGGTGTTCATAAGTAAATAAGGGGAGGTAATGTTTAAGGTTGGCCATGTCAAATTACATATGTGCCAATATAACAGTATGTTACTGTCAAGTGCACTTGAGAAAATGAAAAATAACTAGAAATGGACGCTTGTCGACAAGCGCATGTGTATCCCCCTCCCCAGATACACAAGTAGTTTGAAAAAAGGGTGTTCGAGTTATGCCACGGAGACAAAATCAGTGACGGAAAAACAAAGGGAGATAACTAAAAAATTAGTGATGCAAGACCATTAGAGCAATGCATATATGAAATATGAAGCTGATCCGTGAAAGAAAACAGAAATTATAAGATATTTACATGACCATTAAAGTTGTTGAAGCACCAAGTATGTAACCTTGACCCTGGGTTTCGCGGGGGGCAGGACGAACGTGGATTTGGCACAGGGTGGTAGAGGACCATTAGAGCAATGTGTATATGAAATATTAAGCTGATCCGTGAAAGAAAACAGAAATTATAAGATATTAACCTGAGCGTTAAAGTTTTTGAAGCACCAAGTATGTGACCTTGACCCTGGGCTTGGCGGGGGCAGTACGAACGTGGATTTGGCACAAGGCGGTAGAGGACCATTAGAGCAATGTGTATATGAAATATGAAGCAGATCGGTTGAAGGATGAAGAAATTATGAGACATTTACCCGAGCGTTAAAGTTTCGTGACGGACGGGACGGACGGCCGGACAGGACGGACAAGGGTAACACTAAATGCCCCCTCCACTATCGTGGTGGGGCATAAAAATATTCTAAAGGGTGTTCGAGTTATGCTCTGGATACGAAATCAGAGCATGAAACAACAAAGGGAGATAAGTAAACAAGAATTCCGCGGAATCAAATGCCTCGCCTTGTCCCGGCTTGACCTCGAGCCTGGCCCGAAAGCAATTTTCACTGGCCCGAACATATTATACACTTATTGACTAGTGAGCCATGGAATATCAGATTATATTCTATGGCTCACTAGTCAAAAATTGTTGTATTATATGATAATAGTCTGTATATAGCACTTACGACCTTATGCTACTAGACAAAAATTGAAAAAGAATTTGAAAAAAAAAGTGGAAAAAAAAATGGAAAAAAAAAGTTTAAAAATTAAAAATAATAATGCTTGCTACTGGAGCCCAGAATTTGTTAGTCCTATATGTATCTACATATATCTGCACATTTCCACATAATGCCACAATATTTTCAACACAGTTTACGGAAATTTAATATACAATGTAGTAATTTACCTGTATAAATTACCTGTGGTCAGAGTGGTCAAGACTGGACATTTGCACATGCTAGCACATGCACAGGTGAATGGTTCTCCCAGTCTCTATTGTTCAACCGGAGAAGGCTATTGTTCTCTCTACAGGTAAGGTGTACAGAGCACGCGAGAAAACGGGTCTTCATGCATTATTGTCCAGTTTGTAGAGTGCGCAAAACAAAAAAGGGAGATAACTCAAAAATTAGCTACGCAAGAGTTGTCATTCTTGTGCGCGACACACCTCCGGGTCGTTGTCTATGCATGTGTGAAGTTTCATGAAAATATTCCAAAGGGTGGTCGAGTTATGCTCCGGACAGGAAATCAGTGCGCAAAAACAAAAAAGGGAGATAACTCAAAAATGAGCTATGCAAGAGTTGTCATTCTTGTGCACGACACACCTTCGGTTCGTGGTCTAATTGAATGTGTGAAGTTTCATAAAAATATTCCAAAGGGTGGTCGAGTTATGGTCAATCAGTGCGCGAAACAAAAAAGGGAGATAACTAAAAAATTAGCTATGCAAGAGTTGTCATTCTTGTGCGCGACACACGTTCGGGTCGTGGTCTATGCATGTGTGAAGTTTCATGAAAATATTCCAAAGGGTGGTCGAGTTATGCTCCGGACACGAAATCAGTGTGCGAAACAAAAAATGGAGATAACTCAAAAATTAGCTATGCAAGAGTTGTCATTCTTGTGCGCGACACACCTTCGGGTCGTGGTCTATGCATGTGTGAAGTTTCATGAAAATATTCCAAAGGGTGTTCTTGTTATGCTCCGGACAAGAAGTGTCTGCGGCGGACGCGGACGCGGACGCGGACGCGGACGCGGCCCGCTGTCAAATCCATAGTATCCCCCGACGGAGTCCGGGGGATACAATTAGCAATGTTTTGGGAGTGTGACATTTTTATGTATTGATGATAGCAGCGCTACAAAATATCGACGTTTAATCTGTGTTTTTCATGACTCTTGTTTGAAACCAAAGAAAACCAGTATCAATATCTACTTATTTTGTGAAGTTATAGAACATATATCATTTCAAGATGGGAACTTTATGTACAATTCTGGTGGTGCTGGTGCTAGTTCATTTCGTCAATGATATTACAACAAAGACAAAACTAAATTATGGAGTTATATTTCGAGAAGAAGGAAAATATTAATTCTCATTCATGGAAGCACATATTTGAAATTCCTTTTCCAAGACGTACGTAATTCAATTATACTATTTTCAACAACATTAATTGTGAGAGTGAATGTGGAATTTTAGTTGCCACCCTATATACAATAGAAAATTTCGAACACGAATTACAAGAATTTTATCAAAATTATACAGCTTTGATAGATCTGTTAATACCGGAAACAGACGATTCCAAAGCAAAACGAGGCCTCATTAACATTGGGGGTACAGTTTTAAAGGGGTTGTTTGGACTCAGCACAGAAGATGATCTTAACAAACTTCACAAATTTGTCAGAAAAATTGCAAATCGGGAAGTTGCAGTTGAACAAGAATTAAAAATTCACAAAGAACATGTTTTGTCAGCGATACAATTAGAGGACAACCGTATTACTAACGTTTTTGAAGGAATCAAACAGACAAGACAGGACGTAATAAATAACAGGTTTGTTATGAATCGACAGATAACTTCACAAATGAAATTATATCGGCTATCGCAAGCTACTATAGTTGAATATAGGACATACATTAATGTATTTAAAAGACAACTAGAACACTTTCGGATAGGGATAGAAAATATAATACAAGGTTATATAACAACAGAACTTGCATCACCACAGGCATGGCGACTTACACTCTACCAACTTCAACACGAATTAGTTTCAACGGACAAAAATTACATAATAATGCATGATACTTTGCAATATTATTATTCCAATTCAATCTGCTATACGTATGCAAGACATGAAAACTCACTGTTTATTCTCGTGAGAATTCCTATCAAACTGTCTACATGTAGTTCAATTTTTGAACTATGGAACGTTCAAAGCTTTCCGATTCCAGTGTAAAAAGATTCTAAACATGTAACAAAGATATCAAATGTACTACCATATTTTGAAATAGATCATACACACACATTGTATTTGGAACTATCAGTCGAAGATGTGTTAATGTGTAAAGGAAGCCATATAAAACAATGTATGTTTCTAACAGCTAGACCAAATATTTCATATAAAAAATTAAATGCGTGTCAGCTTTATTTTTGGAGCATACGGAGTCGGTTCACAAGTTCTGTGAGACAAATTTTGTGCCACATACACTAACTTCATATGTTCTAGAATTAAACGAAGGAACAATTTTTGTAGTCAATGCCAATAAAATCATAAAGAGTTGTAATAATGGAATAGTTACGCAATCAAAGGGATGTACATCCTGTGTTATGGAATTACAATGCCATTGTTCGTTGACAACGGATCTATATTTTGTTCCCCCCAGAATTGATAATTGTAACAATAACAGTTCGTCAACATTACATTTGATACATTTAGCTATTATACACCATTTGTTTGATTTTGACAAGATATCAATGATAAAAACAGACAGTATGTTTGCAAACGAGACATCCATGATAATTCCACAATTCAGCGTAGATTCCAAGAAGTTCAAAGATTACAAGAAAATCAACACCAAATATGAAATGTCAGTAAAACATGCAATTGACCAGATGGAAAAAACAGAAAATAATTAATCAATTTGGCAATGAAATTATTGATGAATCGAATGAGTTTGGTCTACCTAAATTGCTATTTATATTACAACAGCGATTGTCATGACACTAATATGTAGCGGTTTCACATATTTATGTATTAAGGTAAAACGTTTAACAGCTATGATTGCTTTAATACATACGACCAACAGTGCTAATGCGGAATCAATATTGAATTACTCTACTACTTTTATGTTGCACACCCAATTATCGAGAGGTCTGATGTTTGTACATGAGAAAGGACAGCCAAAATTGTCTGCTAATTCAGATACTTCAGATTATATAATTGCCATCAGTGTAGACACATTGATAATTGTGATATCAATCATAATTATTATGCTTGCCGCATACGCAATTAAACGACGAAGATATATAATTCAATATGTACAAACATTGTGCTACAAACGAAATGTATGCACGGGGATATTTTTAGAAATAAGAAATAATCATTTGATGTTTGCAATGAAACTCACTCATTGTGAACATTCTCCACGCAACACAGAACTGAGAATCGCAAATGATGCACTCATAAGTCAGTTAATTGACTCACTGAGGCTGCATATTAAGTCACTTTTAAATAATGTTGTTACCATGAGATGGAATCCAAACATTACACTATGTGACCGATTGAATGACAAGCAAATAGAGTTACCGGAGAAAATAGAACTAGGGTTTATTCAAGCACGCTTTCTAGGATTTGTTTTGCAAAGACCGTTTGATGTAGATCTGTATACAAAACAAATGCAGGTTTGTGTGTATTTAACGCATGCAAATATGTCACAAACGTGCAGTAAGGTTAATGAGAGAGTAAACACAGAATCTGAGTTCTAACGATTGGTCCCGAACAAAAATATACACATTTCCAAATTAGACAGTGGTATGTTTAAGCATTTGTACGAGTACCATAGATAATACTATATTGCCCCGAAGACACATGCCGAGATGTGGACAAACTTGGGGCAATATATGTATTGACATAGTATCTGTATTATGTATGTACATGTATTTATGTATTTATGATTAATTGTATGTCAATAGTTGTGTAGATTATATAATGATTGTGACCTTGATATATACATTATAGCGGGGAAATTACTATAAACAGTGCCTCATGTGTATATACATGAGAAGCCATTTTTGTTTTTAAATTGAGTACAAGCGAATGTTGACAGAAATATAGTATAAATTGAAAATTGGGTGAGGTAGGTTTGCTTTGGTCCAAATTGTTTCTTGAAAAAATGTGGATTGTGACGTCAAATCCGCAGGTTGCCGAGAAAAAAAAAATGGAACAATGCGTATTTTATATCACATGAAAGAAAAAAAAAAGTATTGTTTGACGAAAAAGTGTACAAAACAGAAAAGCAAGCAAGTCATTTGAGCCAGTGCAGTCGTTAAGTTCACAAACGTGCATACAACCTGTATTGTGTTATTTTGACGGCCCTGTGCCAGAAGGGAGAACATTCATAAACAATTTTAAATTACTATGCTATTACACGAGACATGCGTGTGTCAGTATATGTAAATATAGGCCCGTCGCATATACAAACTGTTTTGTGCAATTTAAACCATTAACAGAGGACTGGCAGACTTAACATGACGTATGTATTTTAATATATATGTATTCATATATACATAAGCTGCAACATTCAACGTCATTATCAGGTTGTCGTAGAGATTTACGGTACCATTGATCCAGAACTACACTAAGTACTTCCAACCTATGCCTGTGTTTCTCATGCGGAGGGAACATTAAAACATGCCGCACGTTTCACTTTGTTTAGTTTTTTCCGCCGGGGAATCCAGTGAAATTAAAGGTCAACTTCATCCAAAATATAGGCTGTTTATATTACCAGGGAAATTTACAGGATAGCGGTTTCATGACAGTTTGTTGATATAACAACTAAGGTCACGAGGCTGCTTCTCATGGTGGCGGTTATAACAAATTTCACGCGGCCATGTAATTTGTATTGTACTAAAACTTACATCATGTTCACAAGTATTTTTGTATATTTGAGTATGGTGATTGATGTTTCATAGATATGGATATATCATTATCGTTGTTCATGTGGAGAGACGGTGAATTGAAATGCAATATATAATCACTTTTAAAATACATTGAGTGTCAATGTGGTGTTGTATTTCATAGTCTCTTGTGCATCAGGCATCAGCATATTTGTAATGTTAAATTTCATAAAAATTATTACGGGTTCGCAAACGTAATTAAAATAGTTATTGCGTTTTCAAGAAATAAATGGAAGAAGCAATCGCAACGGAGACATTTATTTCCTGAAAAATACGCATTATTGATTAGATATTGCATTGACAACGATTCTGGTGTTATGATATGCCGTAAAACTGGCATGTATAAGACAGGAGGCAACATAACAAAATTCTCAAATAGTTGTACGTACTTGTGTATCATATTGTATTATTAATCAGATTTTATTATTATGGACAGGATTTGTGGTATGAGAGTACTGTTTCACGTATCATCATATGTGTACATGTTGACTATTTTGTAAAAATTCTTACGAATTATGAAGTGCTGCATATTACATGTATATGTATTGCTTCATTGGGTGTTTGTTAGAAAATTATCAATGCATAAAATATAGTTGGTTCAAATGAAGTCTATCATAAAGAAAAATGTTAAGTAGGCATGAAACAAAGCATTATCATTAAAACTTAAGACTTAAACGTAAAAACAATTGTGTTTTGAAAAAGGTTTTGGCAAAGGAACAAATAATCATTAAATATGATGATATATATAGGTGCCTGATTGCAACATGCACTTGTGAATATCGGATTATCAATTTCAACAAGAGCTGTAGGAGAACAGCAAGGTAATGGGCAAAGCAGTTGCAGAGATATAGTATAACGAAAAACTTTAACCAAAAAACTTAACCAAAAAACTTAACCAAAAACTTTAACCAAAAAACTTAACCAAAAACTTCAAAATAATTTGACCTTGACATTTGGCACAGGGGCCACGGGAGGGGGGTCGAATGAAAATATAGATGATGATAAACACCCATGTGAAGTTTCAAGGTAATGGGCAAAGCAGTTGCAGAGATATAGTATAACGAAAAACTTTAACCAAAAAACTTAACCAAAAAACTTAACCAAAAACTTTAACCAAAAAACTTAACCAAACAACTTAACCAAAAACTTTAACCGGACACATGTACGTACGTACGTACGCCAAAGTGTCGACTATATCGCGCTTTCCACAAGCGAGCGCGACAAAAACTTAACCAAAAACTTTCACCAAAAAACTTAACCAAAAACTTCAAAGTAATTTGACCTTGACATTGGGCACAGGGGCCAAACGCAAGGGGTTAGAATGAAAATATAGATGATGATACACGCCCATGTGAAGTTTCAAGGTAATGGGCAAAGCAGTTGCAGACATATAGTATAACGAAAAACTTTAACCAAAAAACTTAACCAAAAAACTTAACCAAAAACTTTAACCATAAAACTTAACCAAAAAACTTAACCAAACACTTTAACCAAAGAACTTAACCAAAAACTTCAAAGTAATTTGACCTTGACATTGGGCACAGAGGCCGCACGGGAGGGGGGTAGAATGAAAATATAGATGATGATAAACACCCATATGAAGTTTCAAGGTAATGGGCAAAGCAGTTGCAGAGATATAGTATAACGAAAAACTTTAACCAAAAAACTTAACCAAAAAATTTAAACAAAAACTTTAACCAAAAACTTTAACCAAAAAACTTAACCAAAAACTTCAAAGTAATTTGACCTTGACATTGGGCACAGGGGCCGCACGGGAGGGGGGTAGAATGAAAATATAGATGATGATAAACACCCATGTGAAGTTTCAAGGTAATGGGCAAAGCAGTTGCAGAGATATAGTATAACGAAAAACGTTAACCAAAAACTTTAACCAAAAAACTTAACCAAAAAACTTAACCAAAAACTTTAACCAAAGAACTTAACCAAAAACTTTAACCAAAAAACTTAACCAAACAACTTAACCAAAAAACTTAACCAAAAACTTTAACCAAAGAACTTAACCAAAAACTTTAACCAAAAAACTTAACCAAACAACTTAACCAAAAACTTTAACCGGACACACGCACGGGAGTGGGGTAGAATGAAAATATAGATGATGATACACACCCATGTGAAGTTTCAAGGTAATGGGCAAAGCAGTTGCAGAGATATAGTATAACAAAAAACTTTAACCAAAAAAAAAACTTAACCAAAAAAACTTAACCAAAAACTTTAACCATAAAAATTAATTCCAAAAAAACTTAACCAAAAACTTTACCAAAGAACTAACCAAAAACTTCAAAGTAATTTGACCTTGACATGGGCACAGAGGCCGCACGGGAGGGGGGTAGAATGAAAATAGATGATGATAAAACACCCATATGAAGTTTCAAGGTAATGGGCAAAGCAGTTGCAGAGATATAGTATAACGAAAAACTTTAACCAAAAAACTTAACCAAAAAACTTAACCAAAAACAAACCTTTAACCAAAAAACTCAAAAAACTTTAACCAAAAACTTTAACCAAAAACTTTAACCAAAAAATTAAAAAACTTAACCAAAAACTTCAAAGTAATTTTACCTTGACATTGGGCACAGGGGCCGCACGGGAGGGGGGTAGAATGAAAATATAGATGATGATAAACACCCATGTGAAGTTTCAAGGTAATGGGCAAAGCAGTTGCAGAGATATAGTATAACGAAAAACTTTAACCAAAAAACTTAACCAAAAAACTTAACCAAAAACTTTAACCAAAAACTTTAACCAAAAAACTTAACCAAAAACTTCAAAGTAATTTTACCTTGACATTGGGCACAGGGGCCGCACGGGATGGGGGGTAGAATGAAAATATAGATGATGATAAACACCCATGTGAAGTTTCAAGGTAATGGGCAATGCAGTTGCAGAGATATAGTATAACGAAAAACTTTAACCAAAAACTTTAACCAAAAAACTTAACCAAAAAACTTAACCAAAAACTTTAACCAAAGAACTTAACCAAAAAACTTAACCAAAAACTTTAACCAAAGAACTTAACCAAAAACTTTAACCAAAAAACTTAACCAAACAACTTAACCAAAAACTTTAACCGGACACACGTACGTACGTACGTACGTACGCCAAACGGCCGACTATATCGCGCTTTCCGCAAGCGGGCGCGACAAAAACTTTAACAGGGCATACGTACGTACGTACGTACGTACGTACGTACGTACGCCAAAGTGCCGACTATGTCGCGGTTTCCGCAAGCGGGCGCGACAAAAACAGTAACCAAGGGGAAATAACTAAGTAATCCAAGGATAAAAGTAGGTCAATGTCAAATATAGGTCAGGGAGTATTGATGTACATCACTAGGAGATGAAGTTGTCCAAGTATGGTTGATGTAGGCCCAGGAGTATTCCATATACAAGCGTGACTATAAACATTAACCAAGTAATTCAAGGTTAAATGTAGGTGAAGGTAAAATAAAGGTCAGGGGTTATTGATGTACATCCCTATGAGAAAATGTTATCCAAGTATGGTGTCTGGATGCACAATAGTATTCCATGTACAAGCTTGATTAAAAACCTTAACCAAGGTTGACTAAAAACCTTAACCAATGGGAATTAAGTAAGTAATTCAAGAGGAAATGTAGGTGAAGGTCAAATATAGGTCAGGGGTTATTGATGCACATCACTAGGAGATGAAATTGTCCAAGTATGGTGGGTGTAGGGCCAGTAGTATTCCATATACAAGCTTGAGTAAAAACCATAACCAAGGGGAAATTAACTAAATAATTGAAGAGGAAATGTAGGTGAAGGTCAAATATAGATCAGGGATTATTGATGTACATCCCTATGAGAAAAGGTTGTCCAAGTATGATGTATGTATGCACAATATTAGTCCATGTACCAGCTTGACTAAAAACCTTAACCAAGCTTGACTAAAAACCTTAACCAAGGGGAATTAAGTAAGTAATTCAAGAGGAAATGTAGGTGACGGTCAAATATAGATCAGGGGTTATTGATGTACATCACTAGGAGATGAAGTTGTCCAAGTATGGTGGGTGTAGGGCCAGTAGTATTCCATATACAAGCTTGACTAAAAACCTTAACCAAGGGGAATTAAGTAAGTAATTCAAGAGGAAATGTAGGTCAAGGTCAAATATAGATCAGGGGTTATTGATGTACATCCCTATGAGAAAAGGTTGTCCAAGTATGGTGTCTGTATGCACAATAGTGTTCCATGTACAAGCTTGACTAAAAACCTTAACCAAGGTTGACTAAAAACCTTAACCAAGGGGAATTAAGTAAGTAATTCAAGAGGAAATGTAGGTGAAGGTCAAATATAGATCAGGGGTTATTGATGTGCATCACTAGGAGATGAAGTTGTCCAAGTATGGTGGGTGCAGGCTAACCAAGGTTGATTAAAAACCTTAACCAAAGGGAATTAACCAAGTAATTCAAGAGGAAATGTAGGTCAAGGTCAAATATAGATCAGTGGTTATTGATGTACATCACTAGGAGATGAAGTTGTCCAAGTATGGTGGGTGTAGGGCCAGTAGTATTCCATATACAAGGTTGACTAAAAACCTTAACCAAGGCGTGACGGTGACGCCGACGCCGACGCCGGGGTGACAACATAAGCTCTACTTATTCTTCGAATAGTCGAGCTAAAAACGAAAATGATTAAAATATTTACATGCATTTAGGATTTTGATAAATACGGGTACGTACTAGCTATATTTACCTATACGTATCAAATATTCGATGCAAAATACATAATCATATGATAGAATATGTAGTCTAAATCATGTTTTGAGTGTACCATTCTTGATAAAATGAAATATTGACAACATTTAGATTAGAATGCGGTATGAAAATACACGTATGTACATGTTATGTTATATCAAATGAACTACTATTATATGTTATGTCTATATCACTAAAATGAACTGATGGTGTATTTAAATAATTATTTTAGTAATATTTGTTGTTGACATGTAGTAGAAAATTTTGAGGATTGTATGCATGTAAATTCGAGATTAAGATAACTAACAGTTGTTGCATGCGTCATTTTCTGGGTAAACAAATGAGATAACGTGACTTATTCCAAATATTAGAGATTGCATAATGACGGTAACAGGGAAATGTCACGGGATCATTCCAGCATACGAGGCAATGTGGTGTGTGAGAGAAAGGGAGTTACTATAATGAGTTACTATAATGGGTTAGAGCGAGCCAGGTCGTTGAGAATATATGACAATAAAGAATTAAAGACTACAAGTGTTGATTATTATAACAAGAACCAACAATGTAACGTATTGACAGATTTACACTATGTAACAGTAAGGGTTGTGTGGTGGATCGTGGATTTGCTACAGCATGATAGAGGGTCATCAGATGTATGCATGTATGAAATATGAAGGCATTCCATGTAAATAAACAGAAGTTACACAACATTTACCCCAACGTTAAGTTTATGATAGCGGGTCATCTGAGGAATGCATGTATGAAATGTCAAGGTGTTCCATGAAAGGAAACAGATGTTATAAGACATTTACCCCAACGTTAAGTTTATGAATGTGCTAAGTTTGTGACCTTGACCTTGGGGTAAGGGTTGGGTGCTGGGTCATGGATTTGCTACAGCATGATAGAGGGTCATCTGAGGAATGCATGTGTGAAATAACAAGGTGTTCCATGAAAGGAAACAGAAGTTATAAGACATTTACCCCAAACTTAAGTTTGTGGACGCCGACGCTGACGCTGACGCCGACACCGACGACGCCGGGGGTATGCCATAAGCTTTTCTGCACTTCGTGCAGGCGAGCTAAAAACGTACCTGAGGGCCAAACCAGGCAAATCGTGATTCCTATAAGGAGGAACCACTACCGTCAATATACGCCGTCTCGTTCGCCCGACCACCACCCACCTCTAGATACGTGTTGGAATTTCATTAGAATTGCGTCTGAGGACACAATTCTAATTTAATTCCAAAACATATTCAGGATATTTATACGGAGAATAAAAGAAAATATAATGAATTGTCGTCTGCCATTTTTGAACTATGTATAGGCCACACATTTCCCAGCATGCAAAGTGTTAAGCAACTGTAATGTCAACGAGAATACAACTGCATTTACTTACAATGCAACATTTACAACATACATGTTTGCTAATATGCAACTAATGAGACATCATAATACAGTGTATAACTAGAAATGGACGCTTGTCGACAAGCGCGTGTGTATCCCCCTCCCCAGATACACAAGTAGTTTGAAAAAATGGTGTTCGAGTTATGCTCCGGAGACAAAATCAGTGACGGAAAAACAAAGGGAGATAACGAAAAAATTAGTGATGCAAGAGTTGTCATTCTTGAGTGACACACCTTTAGGGTCGTGGTCTATGCATGTGTGAAGTTTCATGAAAATATTCCAAAGGGTGTTCGAGTTATGCTCCGGACACGAAATCAGTGCACGAAACAACAAAGGGAGATAACTAAGAAATTAACGACGCAAGAGTTGTCATTCTTACGTGCGACACACCTTTGGGTCGTCTTCTATGCATGTGTGAAGTTTAATAAACTAGAAAATGTGTTCATAGAACACGGATGTCCCACATATCGCTTTGATAATAAATGAGGCCAAAATTCCAAGTCAAAATTTTCTTTTACCTGAGCGTTAAAGTTTTTGAAGCACCAAGTATGTGACCTTGACCCTGGGCTTGGCGGGGGCAGGACGAACGTGGACTTGGCACAGGGCGGTAGAGGACCATTAGAGCAATGCATATGTGAAATATGAAGCTGATCCGTGAAAGAAAACAGAAATTATAAGATATTTACCTGAGAGTTAAAGTTTTTGAAGCACTAAGTATGTGATCTTAACCCTGGGCTTGGCGGGGGCAGGACGAACGTGGATTGTCACAGGGTGGTAGAGGACCATTAGAGCAATGTGTATATGAAATATGAAGGAGATCGGTCGAAGGATGAAGAAATGATGAGACATTTACCCGAGTGTTAAAGTTTTGTGACGGACGGACGGACGACGGGAGGACGGGACGCACGTTCCTACGAATGAATACTTGTTGGGTTTTTACTCTATAAAAATACCCAACTAGAGTACCCAACACTATCCTAACCCTACCCAATAAGATCCCTGTACGCTTACAACAAGTACCCATTCGTGTGTGCGGACCCTCGCCTTGTCCAGCCTTGACATCGAGCCTGGGCCCGAATGCAATTTTCACTGGCCCGAACATATTATACAATTATTGACTCGTGAGCCATAGAATATCAGATTATATTCTATGGCTCACTAGTCAATAATTGTTTTATTATATGATAATAGTCTGTATATAGCACTTACGACCTTATGCTACTAGACAAAAATTGAAAAAGAATTTGAAAAAAAAATGAAAAAAAGAAATGGAAAAAAAAGTTTAAAAATCAAAAATAATAATGCTTGATACTGGAGCCCAGAATTTTTTTTAATAGTCCTATATTTATCTACATATATCTGCACAGGTCCACATAATGCCACAATATTTTCAACACAGTTTACGGAAATGTAATATACAATGTAGTAATTTACCTGTATAAATTACCTGTGGTCAGATATAGTGGTCAAGACTGGACATTTGCACATGCTAGCCTATGCTAGCACATGCACAGGTGAATGGTTCTCCCAGTCTCTATTGTTCTCTCTACATGTAAGGTGTACAGAGCACACGAGAAAAGGTGTACAGAGCAGACGAGAAAACGGGTCTTCATGCATTATTGTCCAGTTTATAGAGTGCGCAAAACAAAAAAGGGAGATAACTCAAAAATTAGCTACGCAAGAGTTGTCATTCTTGTGCGCGACACACCTCCGTGTCGTGATCTATGCATGTGTCAAGTTTCATGAAAATATTCCAAAGGGTGGTCGAGTTATGCTCCGGACATTAAATCAGTGCGCGAAAACAAAAAAGGGAGATAACTAAAAAAATAGCTATGCAAGAGTTGTCATTCTTGTGCACGACACACCTTCGGTTCGTGGTCTAATTGAATGTGTGAAGTTTCATAAAAATATTCCAAAGTGTGTTCGAGTTATGGTCAATCAGTGTGCGAAACAAAAAAGGGAGATAACTCAAAAATTAGCTATGCAAGGGTTGTCATTCTTGTGCGCGACACACCTTCGGGTTGTGGTCTATGCATGTGTGAAGTTTCATGAAAATATTCCAAAGGGTGGTGGAGTTATGCTCCGGACACGAAATCAGTGCGAGAAACAAAAAAGGGAGATAACTCAGGGTGTTCGAGTTATGCTCCGGACAAGAAGTGTCTGCGGCGGACGCGGACGCGGCCCGCTGTCAAATCCATAGTATCCCCTGACGGAGTCCGGGGGATACAATTACTAATATGTATACGTGTAGTCGCACGGTTCCTGTGCGTGTAGCTGAATAATGTAAGTATGCAGCAATCACGGATTATATGCACGTACATGTGTTTTAATATTATAACTGTATTAGCGTAAATCAAGACATGACGGAAATCGGTGTGTGTACGAACTACGAAATCCGGCACATATTGTTTTTGTCAACAATTGATTAATAGTAGCTAACACAGACACTATTGAACGTAGTAGCTGAGTAAGCAATGTACATATGTAACCTTCTCGCCCAAATAATCGCCAACTTTAAACCAGCTTAAATTATAGTATGCGTGTCACTGCAGACAGTTTGACATTATCCTTCCTAAATGAGTCATTTTCTATAAGTATATGATTAGTTACAATACAGGTATTGCATATTTGCAAAACAAATAATTTACCTTATTACCTCCTGAATTGTTGATTTTGTCCCGTCACAATTACAGACAATATATAATACTTGCAATTCGCACCGACACAGTTCGTCACTGAATAACTATTTATAGCGATCACGATTCGTAACTACCAAACAGGAGTTGACAAGTTCGTCCCAAGAATTAGTTTGCCAGTGATACCGTTACTGTATTTTCCCTTGACATGGCAGGGGCGTAGCTAGCCAATTTGAATCTGCAGGCCCGGTTGACGACTTCGAGCACCGTTGGTGTGAGTATGCTAGGGGGGTTTGGGGGCATCCCCCCCCGCCCCCCCCCCCCCCCGAAAAAAAATCGAAACTAGAAGGTAAATTATGCACTCTGGCACATTATTTTTTCCATTTTCTCGAAAATTCTGCAGGCCCGGGCCTGCAGTGCCTTAATGCAGCTACGCGCCAGCATGGGCATAGGAATATCATGCGGATAATACTAAACAATCGACAAATTGTACAGTTGCACGTATACAATTGATAAGTATGTGCATTAACGGATATGAACCGTTTTCAATATATGCAAGTGACCTTGAATAATTACACACATGGCTTAATGTATGCACCAATAAATGTATTCCATGCACAGGAGTGGGGTTGTGGAGAGGGTGGTGGGTGTTAGTCCTGTATTCAAGAAAGGCGAGAGGTGTTTAGCATCCAATTACAGACCGATCTCCATGTGTCATTGGTAAATGACCTGGACAGGAATCTACAAGAAGGTAAGCAGACTGACCTTGTGCTACTAGACTTCAGTAAGGTATTTGACAAGGTCAGTCTCCCCAAACTCATATATAAACTACACTCGTATGGTGTCAGAGGGGGTAACCTCGCGTGGATCCATGCATTTCTTGCAGGCAGGTCCCAGATGGTAGTGGTTGAGAACGTTGCATCGGATTCAGTCCCAGTAACTTCTGGCGTACCACAAGGATCAGTTCTCGGTCCTATTCTCTATTATATATACATGACCTGCCTCAGGATATTGACACTGCTGCATATCTATCCATTTCTCGCGAAGCAGACTCTAACACTGTAAAATGACCTCGATCGACTCCATCAGTGGGAGCTCCAGTGGGATATGGAGTTCAATCCAGGTAAGTGTAACGTAATACACATTACCAAAACCCGTTCTCCTATCTCAACCACATATACATTGCACGGACAGGTGCTTGAAGCAGTCAAGCACTCCAGGTACCTTGGTGTTGATATTAGTGAAGACCTATCATATAACCATCACATTGATAAGGTTACCACATCTGCAAATAAGGCATTAGGTTTCATTAAAAGAAACATTAAACCTAAACACCAGGGTATACGCCAGATTGCGTTTAAGTCACTTGTCCCTCCAATATTGGAATATACATCCCCTGTATGGAGTCCCTACACTAAGAAAAACATCCATAAACTGGAAATGGTACAGCATAGAGCAGCAAGATGGGTTACAAATAACTACTCCACATACGCGAGTGTCTCACTCATGATGTGTGCACTTGGATGGCGCACTCTCGAAAACAGGCGAGCGGATGCTCGATTATGTCTTTTTTATAAGATTGTCCATGAGCTTGTTGCCGTTCCAGTGCCACCACAACTCCAGCACCCGATAAGACCCACTCGACAGTCTCACCCCCTCGCATATAGACAGATACAGGCTACTGCAGACTACTACAAATGTTCATTCTTTCCCCTGGCTGTTGTGGAGTGGAATAGACTCCCGCATAGCATTGCTATGTTACCATCCATTGACTCCTTTAAAAAGGGAGTCGGTAACATATACTATAGCCCTTAATTTGGAACCACTGTTTGTATCCCTTTTTGATCTCACATTGATCTAATCGATCTTTTAACCTATATAACACTATCACCTGTACATTCCGCTCCACTACTTTCTTACTGTTACACTCTCCATTTTAACTAATCTCCACGAGGGGTGTGGCAGTAACAATAGATAGAGATAGATAGGGTGTGCTGGGAGGGGGGGGGGGGGGACGCTTACGGTGCGGAGGAAATGGCGTAATTAGACAGCCATCAAACAATTTTCCAGGTTCCGAGGATTGGACGGCAATAATTCATCCAGTTGTAGGTGATGTCAGAGGTCCACATGTGTGATGCGATAGTACTGTCCATTTTAGAATATATATAATGCCTGTTTGTTTCCTGTTGGTCCCCTGAGCGGGCAATACATGAAAAGGTGCATACTAATCTTATTAAATTATTTCCCGTTAAGGGTGCCTAGCCAAATTAAATTCCCCAAGTTGTCGTAGACCCCGATTATGCTTTGGTAGGTTCGACTGTATGCTGATATGCGGTCAGTAAGTTGGTCACAAACATCGTAATGTAACATGTTTTAGTCGTCGATTCATCTGTGCAATGCATGTGATTGTAGTGATACAGATGCTCAGAGATATGACGCATTTACATTACGCCCGATACGCACAATTTTTCCGATAACGGCGATAACAATAACACCCACATGGACCGATAACTGATCTTGAATGTCGTGACGACTTTGATCATTAACCCTGCCAACCCCACAGTCCATAGTAAACGGAAAATCAGAACGGAATATTTACATCGGGAAAACATATATTCAGCCCTAAAATTAGAATAATCTGACATGGTGTCAGGTCCATACCACCCCAAAGTCATGTGGCCCCTTCACATAAAAGTAAGGGGGAATACGAATATTCATTTTACTCATATAAGGCGTCTAACCAGATTCAACTCTCACATACAAGAATGCTGAAGACGTACCCGAGTTTGTGTACAGGTGTGTAACGGCCTATCAACAGCTACGGTCATGTAAGGCCGGGCAAACGGGTTCGATCCCGTTTTATGCTGCTGCATTGGGGGCCGGGCCAAAATCAGAACGGAATATTTACATCGAGAAAAATATATTCAGTCCTGAAAGTAGAATAACCTGACCTGGTGTCACGTCCATATCACATCAAAGTCACTTGGCCCCATCCCCTAAAATAGGATTACGAGTAATCGTAATACTCACATAAGGGATATAATCGTATTCAACTGTCACATACAAAATTCCAAAGGCGTATGTGAGTGCCAAACCGGGTATCCAGTCGGATCGGTAAGGATCATCCCGATCGCTAACTTACCCGTCGCATGCTCCCACCTGCCTACCAGTTTAGAAAGCTGCTTTATGTATATATATTATACAAAGAATAACTAGAAATGGACGCTTGTCGACAAGCGCATGTGTATCCCCTCAACAGATACACAAGTAGTTTGAAAAAAGGTGTTCGAGTTATGCTCCGGAGACAAAATCAGTGACGGAAAAACAAAGGGAGATAATTAAAGAATTAGTGATGCAAGAGTTGTCATTCTTGCGGGACACACCTTTAGGGTCGTGGTCTATGCATGTGTGAAGTTTCATGAAAATATTCCAAAGGGTGTTCGAGTTATGCTCCGGACACGAAATCAGTGCAATGAAACAACAAAGGGAGATAATTAAGAAATTACCGACGCAAGAGTTGTCATTATTACGTGCGACACACCTTTGGGTCGTCTTCTATGCATGTGTGAAGTTTAATAAACTAGAAAATGTGTTCATAGAACACGGATGTCCCACATATCGCTTTGATAATAAATGAGGCCAAATTCCAAGTCAAAATTTTCTTTTACCTGAGCGTTAAAGTTTTTGAAGCACCAAGTATGTGACCTTGACACTGGGCTTGGCGGGGGCAGGACGAACGTAGAGGCACAGGGCCGTAGAGGACCATTAGAGCAATGCATATATGAAATATGAAGCTGATCCGTGAAAGAAAACAGAAATTATAAGATATTTACCTGAGCGTTAAAGTTTTTGAAGCACTAAGTATGTGATCTTAACACTGGGCTTGGCGGGGGCAGGACGAACGTGTATTTGGCACAGGGCGGTAAAGGACCATTATAGCAATGTGTATATGAAATATGAAGGAGATCGGTCGAAGGATGAAGAAATTATGAGACATTTACCCGAGTGTTAAACTTTGTGACGGACGGACGGACAGGACGACGGGAGGACGGGACGCACGTTCCTACGAATGAATACTTGTTGGGTTTTTACTCTATAAAAATACCCAACAAGAGAACCCAACACTATCCTAACCCTACCCAATAAGATCCCCGTACGCTTACAACAAGTACCCATTCGTGTGTGCGGACGGAGGGACGGACAAGGGTAACACTAAATGCCCCCTCCACTATTGTGGTGGGGCATAAAAATATTCCAAAGGGTGTTCGAGTTATACGAAACAACAAAAGGAGATAAGTAAACAAGAATTCCGCGGAATCAAATGCCTCGCCTCGTCCCGCCTTGACCTGGAGCCTGGGCCTGAAAGCAATTTTCACTGGCCCGAACATATACAATTATTGACTAGTGAGCCATAGAATATCAGATTATATTCTATGGCTCACTAGTCAATAATTGTTTTATTATATGATAATAGTCTGTATATAGCACTTACGACCTTATGCTACTGGACAAAAATTGAAAAAGAATTTGAAAAAAAAGTGGAAAAACAAGAGGGCCATGATGGCCCTAAGTCGCTCACCTGACTCCATGAACACCAGAGGAGAATGTGACATTGAGTTCATGTGTTTTAAAAAAAGTGTGCTATTTTTAGATGACGGTCATCTTGAATTAAGCAATGACTCATTTTACCAAATCTGAAAATGCTTCACCCAAGGATCTTAACTTACTATCAAGTTTGGCCAGCATCGGCCATGTGGTTCCCGAGAAAAAGACGTTCAAAATCTCGAATAAATGGACCTTTTGGCGGCCATCATGGATGACATAATCATCCAATTCTGACAAATATTGCATCAGAGCAATCGCCTCATCGATACCTTCAATTTAATATATGACATGAGCATATTCGGTCAAAAATAAAATTTGAACCCAATTTGACCCCACGGGCCATGCCCATTTTTGACCCCAGGGTTACCATCTTAAAACCTTTGAAAGAGCATTCTACATCGATCATTCCTAACAAGTTTAGTTGAAATCCGGCTGCGCTATTTTTAAACGTCGGCCATCTTGGATTAGCGACGACCTCCATTTTAACAAATCTGAAAAGGCTTCACCCATGGACCATAACTGTGAAGTTTGGCCACCATGGGCCAAGTGGTTCGTGTGAAGAAGAATTTTGAAATCTCTAATAAAAGAACGACCTTTTGACCTGTTGGTGGCCATCTTGGATGACATGACCATCCAATTTCGACAAAAAATGTACCAGAGCAATCGACTCTTTGATACCTTCGATTTGATATAGACATGACCATATTCGGTCAAAAATAAAATTTGACCCCAATTTGACCCACGGGCCACGCCCATTTTTGAACCTGGGGTTACCATTTTAACAACTTTGAAAGAGCATTGTACATCGATCATTCCTACCAAGTTTCGTTGAAATCCGGCAAGTGGTTCATGAGAAGAAGATTTTTTGAAGAATTTATGCTATTTTTAGACGGCGGCCATCTTGGAATAGCGATGACCTCCATTTTAACAAATCTGAAAAGGCTTCACCCATGGACCATAACTTTTAAGTTTGGCTACCATGGGCCAAGCGGTTCGTGTGAAGAAGAATTTTGAAATCTCTAATAAAAGAACGACCTTTTGACCTTATATTTTCAACACAATATTTTCAACACAGTTTACGTAAATGTAATATATAAAAAAAATAATAATAATATAATTTTTGTTAATAGTTCTATATTTATCTACATATATCTACACAGGTCCACATACTGCCACAATATTGTCAACACAGTTTACTTTTCTTTCTTTTTTTTTAGCTTATATTCAACGGCGGCACTGGCTCTAGGACCTTGCATGCCGTCTCCCAAGAATGGGAGAAAGAACGGAGGTAGAGATTTTTTGAGAGAAGCCGGTAATTCGTATTTACAGAGCAACTACGAATTATCGGTACCCATTTACAGCTGGGTGAACTGGAGCAGTGTGGATAAAGTGTCTTGCTCAAGGACACAACGCACGCCGCTAGTCAGGCTCGAACCCACGACCCTTGGATCAGTAGTCCGACACACTAACCATTACGCCACGGCGCTCCACAACACAGTTTACGGAAATTAAATTTAAAAAAATTTAAAAAAGAAAAAAAAATAATGCTCCTACTGGAGCCCAGAATGTTTTTTAAGTCCTATATTTATCTACATATCATATATGCACAGGTCCACATATTGCCACAATATTTTCAAGACAGTTTACGGAAATGTAATATAATCATTTACCTGTATAAATTACCTGTAAGTGGTCAGTGGTCAGTTGCACATGCAAGCACATGCACAGGTGAATAGTCTGTATATAGCACATACGACCTTATGCTACTAGACAAATATTGAAAAAGAATTTGAAAAAAAAAATGAAAAAAAAAAGTTTAAAAATTAAAAATAATAATGCTTGCTACTGGAGCTCAGAATTTTTTTTTAATAGTCCTATATTTATCTACATATATCTGCACAGGTCCACATAATGCTACAATATTTTCAACACAGTTTACGGAAATGTAATATCCAATGTAGTAATTTACCTGTATAAATTACCTGTGGTCAAGAGTGGTCAAGACTGGACATTTGCACATGCTAGCACATGCACAGGTGAATGGTTCTCCCAGTCTCTATTGTTCTCTCTACAGGTAAGGTGTACAGAGCACACGAGAAAAGGTGTACAGAGCAGACGAGGAAACAGGTCTTCATGCATTATTGTCCAGATTGTAGAGTGCGCAAAACAAAAAAGGGAGATAAATAAATAATTAGCTACGCAAGAGTTGTCATTCTTGTGCGCGACACACCTCCGGGTCGTGGTCTATGCATGTGTGAAGTTTCATGAAAATATTCCAAAGGGTGGTCGAGTTATGCTCCGGACAGGAAACAGTGCGCGAAAACAAAAAAGGGAGATAACTCAAAAATTAGCTATGCAAGAGGTGTCATTCTTGTGCACGACACACCTTCGGTTCGTGGTCTAATTGAATGTGTGAAGTTAAAAATATAAAAATATTCCAAAGGGTGGTCGAGTTATGGTCAATCAGTGCGCGAAACAAAAAAGGGAGATAACTAAAAAATTAGCTATGCAAGAGTTGTCATTCTTGTGCGCGACACACGTTCGGGTCGTGGTCTATGCATGTGTGAAGTTTCATGAAAATATTCCAAAGGGTGGTGGAGTTATGCTCCGGACACGAAATCAGTGCGAGAAACAAAAAAGGGAGATAACTAAAAAATTAGCTATGCAAGAGTTGTCATTCTTGTGCGCGACACACCTTCGGGTCGTGGTCTATGCATGTGTGAAGTTTCATGAAAATATTCCAAAGGGTGTTCGAGTTATGCTCCGGACAAGAAGTGTCTGCGGCGGACACGGCCGCTGTCAAATCCATAGTATCCCCCCGACGGAGTCCAGGGGATACAATTAACAATCCAAGACACGTTAAAACTCCTGTAATCGGGATTTGACCTGTACACAACTCTCATTTTAACAATTCGGAAAGGCATCGACTAAGGACAATGTTTCTAAAGTGTCATGACCATAGGATCACCGGTCCAATAGTAGACGCGAGCCAAAGTTTATCACTTTCGGACGGACAACAGACGATCGACAGACAGAAGTGGTAACAATGGCTCGCTTGAGTCTAGCTCAGGTATTGCATATGTCAACGTGTATCAAGCGTGTGAATATTAAAGTCATCCATACAGTAATATTGAAGTTATGGCATGATGGAGATACAATCTTTGTAAGCAAACGACCACGGACGGACATACCGATGGATGGAACCTCAAAAGCAAAACAATATGCCCTATGCCCTTGTTATCACATAAACAGAAATTGTGTGAAAAATTATCACATATGGAGGAATAAACGCCGGAAGTGAGTATATAAGAAATACCTTTATAGCTATATAACAAACATAAGCCTCATATTGATATAACAATCATAACCCTCATATACAGTATAATATATGTACATACATACTATAATGTCCTCTCTGTATGGTGTCGACAAGTTAGTGGTACCATATTTGTGGCTGTGACTGGAGAAATTAGGATAATGGTTTTGTGACAGGTGTAGATCCGCTGATCAGGAACTGCACTGTCCGCCATTACACCAATGAAACACCTGCCAAGCTTCTAACAAGCAATATAGATCGTTATCGGGCTACAATAGTGTGCTATTTGATCAGGAGCTACACTGGTCACAAAACCCATAAGCCCCAGTTCTCCAGTCACAGCCACAGTGACATATAAGCGTGAATCTGATAAAAACATGCATCAAATATTTGCTGTTGAAAATTACTACGAAGTGTAGTCTAATTTTCGATGAAACATTAAATTATACGTTTCAGAACAAAGCACTTCTGAAGATTTTGAAAGTGTTGCCAACATTCAACAACAGTAACAGTAAATATGTATTTCCCATTGCAAACAAAAAAAAAGAGAAATGTAATATATGGCAGTGACTGGAGAAATGGGTCTTATGGGTTTTGCGTCCAGTGTAGCTCCTGATCATCCAGTACAGGAGCGTGCTATTAAAACACAAATCCCATAAGTCCCATTCTACTGTCACATCACAAATAAGGACATACATGTAGTTTTATCAGACTCTCAGACAGACAACACAGGTGGAAGACTCGAACCAGTGACACAAACAAATGCCCATTAAAAAATCCCATTACCACACCCAATTGGTCTCGTATTGTGCTGTGCTCTTACTGTGCACAGTACAATACGAGACCAAGTGGGTGGGGTAATGGGGTATTTAATGGGTATTTTTTTCATGTCACAGGTCCGAGTCTTCCACCCGTGACAGACAATACATGTCAATCACATGAAGTAGCAGTCACACACGTGTTATATACCAGTCTTGTAATTAGGTTACTGAACATGGTAAACCATGAGTAGCTTTTTAACAACATTAGAATGGTCGGTTTAACGCCATGTTGCTTCTAACGCATATGTGCGTTGTTTACACTATAAAGCTAAACAACATAATGGTAAGCCTTAACGGCTTTGAAGCCGAAAGTCCACTATAGCGACGTTTGCAAACAATGCAGATCCAGATGAGCCTCATGAGAATCTACACTGTGTGTAATGAAGCATCATCCCTGGACAAAGATTGATGTGAAATATTATCAAAGTCTGGCAAGGGGTTAAAGAGATATTGTGAAAAAACAATAACTTCAACGCATTTCTGTTACAAAACCGGTGAACATTAAAAGTAAATAAATGACCTTGACCTTGATAATTTGGATGTGTGGGTGTGCGTAATGAAGCATCCCTAGACAAAGATTGATGTGAAATATTATCAAAGTCTGGCAAGGGGTTGAAGAGATATTGTGAAAAAACAATAACTTTAACGCATTTCTGTTACAAAACCGGTGAACATTAAAAGTAAATAAATGACAATGACCTTGAGAATTTGGATGTGTGCGTAATGAAGCATCATCCCTAGACAAAGATTGATGTGAAATAGTATCAAAGTCTGGCAAGGGGTTAAAGAGATATTGTGAACAAACAATAACTTTAACGCATTTCTGTTACAAAACCGGTGAACATTAAAAGTAAATAAATGACCTTGACCTTCAGAATTTGGATATGTGAGTGTGAAGCATCATCCCTAGACAAACATTGATGTGAAATAAGTCTGGCAAGGGGTTAAAGAGAAAACAATAACTTAAACGCATTTGCCTTACAGAGAACCGGACAAAAACGGACGGACGTACGTACGAACGACGCCGGTAAGACTATATGCCCCCCTCACCATTCGGTGGTGGGGGGGGGGGCATCAAAATCGGTGAAGCGGTTCATAAGTTATTGAAACACGAGATGTTACTAACCCATGCACGTACGTACATGGGACCAACGCTATATCCCATTATGCCTATCAAGGAGGGGATAATAATTAATAATGTTCGTTCTAACCTTCACCTTGTTGCAATGTAGGCACTAATAATACTACATGTACATGGATGCAAATGCTGATCCGGCGTTACATTGCAGGCCCGTAGCCAGGGGGGATCGGAGCGGTCAGACGACACCCCCGCCCAGCCTCGAAGTCCACTTTTTTAGCCCGAGGTCCATTTTTTATACCCCCCTAGATACCTCAGGCCTTTTGGGCCTTCAAAACGACCCCGCCCCTTCAAACAGGTCTGGCTACGGGCCTGCATTGTGCATAAACTTAATTAAATATTACATGTAGTACACAGGTGGAAGACCTATGACACCAAAAAAATGCCCATTAAAAAATTCCCATTACCCCACCCACTTGGTCTCGTACAGTACCATCTTCTATAGAGAAGATGGTACTATACGAGACCAAGTGGGTAGGGTAATGGGCATTTTTTTGGTGTCATATGTCAGAGTCTTCCACCTGTGATGTAGTACTGACAAATTAAAGCAGTGTACACAATCACCATGATAATCAGATTTCAAACTGAATAATGTTTGCCTCATACAGACAGGGACAATCGTGTATTTATTGATATATTTAATGGTGTTTAAAACGGCCTGTCAACAGCTGAGGTCATTTTAGGCCGAGTCAACGGGGTCGCATCTCATATTTCACCATTACAGATGGGGGGGATCCCAAAATCAAAACTGAATATTAACAGAAAAAAATATATATTCGCCCCTGAACATGCTGAAATTAGAATAACCTGATCTGGTACCAGTTCCTCACAAGGTGACAGTCACTAAGCCCCACTCCCTAAAAGTTGTATGATTAACATTAATCTTACTACTTTTATAATGGGTATAACTCAACTCTCAAGTACAGTGACCAGAAATCCAAAAATAAAATGTACCCGAGGGCCAAACCAGGGATATGCGCTAGGATTTCGGTAAGGATGAATGCCATTGTTACATTTACCCTTTGCATGCTTCGAACCAGCCACCCACAGGGTTAATCATGTAATAATAATATGATGGATTTTTATATGGTATATATTTTCTCTACATGACGAGACAAACAGTGTTTGTTTGTTTGTTGGGGTTTAACGGCCTATCAACAGCTACGGTCAATTTAAGGCCGAGTCAATGGGTTTAGTACTAAATCACATTATATTACCTGTACAAGTACATGTACAAATGGGGAGGGGGAGGGGGAATCCCAAAATCAGAACTGAATATTTACAATAAAACAACTACATATTCAACCCTGAAATCAGAATAATCCTGATCTGATGCCAGGTCCTCGCCACAACAGAATCACTTGGCCCCCTCCCAAAAGCAGCAGGATCAGTAATAATCTTACTACTTTTATAATGGGCAATAACCCAATTCAACTCCCAGGTAACAAAAGAGCCAAAGATAAAAATGTACCTGAGGGCCATACCAGGCAAATCGTGATTCCTATAAGGAGGAACCCCTACCGTTAATTTACACCGTCACGTTCTCCCGACCACCACCCACAAGACAAACAGTGATACAAAACTTGTACTAGGCAAATTACAATGTACTTTGTAAAACAATGAATTGTATGTTTTCTTTTTACTTTGTTCATGTTATTTCTCTATGAAATGGTTATAACTGGAGAAATGGGGCTTATTGCATTTGTAACAAGTCTGACTCAAGATCACATTCCTGCAGCAATCTCTATACTGTTTGTTAGATACATGACAGGTGTTTCACTGACTGTCTGACAAACGTTGCAGACCCTGATCAAAATGCATATATACACTGGTCAAAGGTCTGCCATAAGCCCAATTTTTCCACTCATAGACACACATGCATGTTAACATATCTTTGATACCAAATTTATCAGACAATACTAGGATAAGGAAGCATGCATTCATTAAGAGGCTTAACTAGCAATTACTAGCATTCCTGGCCGAGCCTGATAACTGGATTTAAGACAATTGTCTTGTATTCTATTTACATGTATCAGGTAACTTTTCATACTATTGAATGTGCACACTAGTGCTTATAAAATGCTACACGTCGAAAAATACACCAGTTTCCTGACGAGATGCCACTCAGCTCTACTTAGAGCTATGGCATAAACACATTTTTTCGTCCAGTAATCGTTACAAAATTCTTGCCCCGGTTACTATTCAAAAATGTGTTTATGGAGTATCTTCTGCATGCTCAGTGGAAATTCATCAGAAATCTAGTGAATATTTTTTACTTGAAACATTTTATGCCAGCAGGGCGTGCAGCATCAGCGGTACAAGAATCAAGTGATTTTCACTGTCACAAAAGAATGCGGATACGTATTTCCATTGCATCATCACAGTTTGTTTGTTTATTGGTGTTTAACGGCCTACCAACAGCTAAGGCCATTTAAAGCCAGGCAAAAGCAAAACGGAATATGTACATCAAAAAAATTAATACATATTCAGCCCTGAAATTAGAATAACCGGACCTGGTGCCAGGTACATACCACACCAAAGTCACTTGGTCCCTTCCCCTAAAAGTAATATGATTACGAATAACTTTTCAGATTAAGCCAACAATATTCCTCAGATGACTAATGAAACAGTACGAAAATTAGAATGAACCAGTCTATGCTAGTTATTTAGGAGTTAAAGTAGCACTTTAGAAACATTTCCATGGGAAATGGGTGAACAATATAAATTTCTAAATACTCAAAGTGTATATGGCCCTGGATATATTGACAAACACAACTGTAACAATCCCAAAACTGAATATTTACAGAAAAAAAATAATAAAATAAACCTAACCTGGTACCAGGTTCTCACCACACCAGTCAGTTAGTCCCGCTCCCTAAAAGCGGATTCAACTCTCAAGTAGCAAGAAAGCCAAAAATATACATGAACCAAAACAGGGATATCGGGATTCCAGCAAGGACGAACCCCACCGTTAAACTGACCCTTCGCATGCTCCCAACCAACCAACCAACTACTATTAACATGACCTAAATAATTGAAACACCATTTGACTTCAAAGAAACAAACATCACAGATCAGAACAAATATTTGCACCTACATGTACATGTAAGTATTGCATTACGAAATGACAGGAGTAATAATTGGCAGTAAGCCTATTAACCCTTTCAACACTGGAGACATCTGTCATAATATTTGCAACCAGTGTAGATCCACAGGTGGAAGACTCGGACCTATGACACAAAAAAAATGCCTATTAAAAAAAATCCCATTACCCCACCCACTTGGTCTCGTACAGTACCATATGCTAATATATATTAGCATATGGTACTGTACGAGACCAAGTGGGTGGGGTAATGGGATTTTTTTTAATAGGCATTTTTTTTGTGTCATAGGTCCGAGTCTTCCACCTGTGTGTAGATCATGATGAACCGGCTCGCAATGAGCAGTCTGATCAAGATCTGCACCATCTGTGGATATTAAATTTCACTTTTACAAAATGACCCACTTTTCTACATAATGGACAATCTCAAACTTATCATGAAATGGTCTATGTCAGTTGCTTAGGGGTTAAATACAATAGTTGGTGTAAACATTAAAAATACAACTGCATACAAATTAAAACTAATACAGACAGTAAGATAGCACTAGCTTACTCTAAAATTGCATGTAAAAAGGTGACATTTGTAGGATCTTTGAAAAAGTGATTATTAAACTAGACACAATTTGTTAATAAGTTCTATAATAGAAAATGGAAGTTTGGTGTGTTGTTTATGAGCGATTAGGTAGGAAATAGGGTCTCCATAAAAGTAAAAATTATCAATATTTTTAACATATAAGCAGGCTCCAGATAAGGAATTTTAATTGGGTAAAATTAAATCACACTACTGTTTACACATCAACAGACAGCAATTATTGAATAGTTTGTTTTGAAATGAAAACATATCTTGGCATTTCATTAGAATTGTCTCCTTGGATGTGTTTTCATGGAAAAATAAGAAAAATATGCTATATTGTGGTCTGTTTATTGTTTTCTGCAGCATGATAAAGGTACCACAATTGTTCTCATTGCTTTTTGATACTCACTACTTCTGATTTCAATTGGGGTTTTGGCAATTTTAATTGGGTATTTACGCAAATACGCCGCTTTTCTGGAGCTCTGCATATAAGCATGTGGTTTCAACAATGGAACACCAATAACTATGTCAATGTTTATTATATGTAATTGATTTATCAGTCAAGTAAAAACATTGTACAGCTGTCACTTAAAATTATAACTGTAATATAAACTTTACTCATGTTTCATGCAAGAGGTTTAGGTGTTTACTGTTAACTACTGAATATCTCTATTAAAATTAGAGATACTTCATGAAAAATACACACATTTCTATAGTATATACATACATGTACAACTGTATCTCTGTTTTAGATAGTTTTCCCTTTTATTTTAAATAGAGCACTCCATTTTATATAGAAACATTTCTATTTATTAATAAAGATATCTAATTTCTGAAATACATATATACATTATATATGTCTGTATTTACATACAGCTTTATCAATTTAGTTAAGAAACAATGACATATTTATTTACAATATAGTATATACCATATATCAGGACCGTAGCCACGTTGAGGCGAATCGAGACAGTTGCCTCGGTAGAAATTTTGCCGATTTTTATTTTTACGATGTGGGTCGCGCTACATATTTCCACTGGATACATGTTTCATAAGATTTGCCTCGGTAGATTTTTACCTCTGGCTACAGCCCTTTATATGGTATAGTATATACCATAATTTCTGTGTTTTTATGCAATTACCAAAACTGATTAAAAAATTGCATAGCTGTTGGGGGGTTTATTAGAATATTTATGTACATGTTGGTTACATCAGTACAACAGTACATCATTGGTTACTTTGTTCAGCTCCAAGAATGTCATGTGAAGCACTCATGTGGAAGATAGTCACATCAAATTATGCTCTAAATAGAAGTTGGAGACCAAATTGAACACCGTGTTATGAAATACTGCATGATGTTGTCTGCTGTACATGTAGGAATGTGTCTCTTGTCTTGGCATCTACTTTCTTGTTGTTGGAAAAGGGACTTGTATTGTTTTTTCTTCATTGTTGTATCTGTTAAGTTTGTTTAATAATTTAAAATGAAGCAGTGACTCATCCATACATCTAAATACATGTTCATAATATGTCACACTGCATGCGTTATACAAATGGATTTCAGTTTCCTCCCTTGGACTTGGTTGCGATTTGATGTCACTGTTTACAAGCTATTGGTCTCCCGCATCACATATTTTGCTGGTAGTGATTTTAATTTACAACGCTACAAATAGTCGTCGGCTTTGGAATGCGAAATATAAAATGTCATCTGATGTCATAAGAAATAACGCCCACAAATGGTGAAAACATCCACAACACAGAATTTACGCTCATGACGCTCTTCTTCTCGCGTAGTAACCTAAACAGGCACATATTCCCAATATCCCGATTACAAGTCCGAGTACCAGAGCAATGGCATCGCCGGCATCGAACGATGCTGCTACTCCTGGAAACAGGAAAGACAAAAATATTGTCACCAGCTGAGCGAAATACATGCTGTCTGCCATTTTGACTTCTCACGTGACCAATCATATGACTTGTACCAAGGGGAGCAACTCTGGATCCGGTATGACTAAAGGGGTATGACTAAAGTGCGCATTGCAGACGCATTAGGCGCATTGGAGTTTTATATGTTATGTATAATATCTTCTAAATAATAGCATAACATTCTTTTTTTGCTTGTTGTATATAATATACTGTAAAATATATATACTATAGAAGTAGTAGTAAGGGAGTCAAAATGATACCACCTACCGTGATATCATTTATAACCCTCTATAATACCCCCACCACCCCCGAAAATCAAAAAATTTGTTAACGAGGAAAATTGGGTCTCCCGACAGCAAATTTATGCATTTTTGGAGAAAATAATTTTGAAAAGAGGGAGTCCCAATTATATTGGTAATTGACTTTTGAAAGTATATATTGGTGTCATAAATACATCATGTTTTTTTCACGTCCAATTGAACAGAAAAAAACAATACAAATATTATAACAAAATGGATAATAAAATAGAATGGGAATTGGAATTTTGTAATGTCTTTGGTGAAAAATATTACTATAAATTGAAAACATCATAAGAGTGTAAAAATCGCTCCGATAACAACGGTTTTCGACAACCACAATCCATAGAAACCACAGCAAGCGTTTCTGCAACCAAATTCTAGCTATTTGTAGTACTTTTTTTCTCACATGGGAGGGTTTGGAAGATTCTATCGAAACAACTTCCCACCAACATCGAAATATTCTAGAACAACCAATTGAACATATGTTGTTGTATATGTATTCGACAACAAAGTTTGAAAAATGGCATATACGACAACTTTCCAAGAGATGGGTATCCGAGCAGCGAAAAGTGTTTCCAAGCATTTGCTCTTGGAGAACGCATTCGAAAACAATCTTGTGTCCGACATTCGAGGGGTAGACTACCTCGAAAGCCACGAGGGACAAACAAATTTGCAACCTCTAGAAGGTTTGCCAGCATTTGTAGACGATTTGTACGTGTTTGGCTATCTAGATAGAGAAGAATGTGTAGTAGTAGGAAACAAAGCATCTTGCACAACAGGGGAAAAGGGGTCTGCGAAAAATTGCGTGGGTAGGATAGCAATTGCATCTAGAGAAACAATTGGAAGGGATAGCAAACCACTGCACACTACAATCGTGCACACAATTCGACGCGGGGAAGAGTTTGGAAATGTTCCATTCGAAATACTGTGGAGCGCATAGAAGAAGCTAGCGGAAGCATAGCAAAAAGAAGGTGGGTAGAAATACACCAAGGGGCAAACCCCTTCGCATTGTTTGTTGCAAAAATAGCAGTGTCCGAAATAGCAATAGAAATTCTAGAAGAGCAGCTGCAATCTCTGCAAACTAGACTGCGAGCAGCTGGAATGGAAATCTACTGTGTGGACTACACGAAAGACTTTTCCGGTACACTAGATAGACCGGCTTTGGTAGAACATCTAGAGAAAGAGAAATACTTTGCGATGCAAGGGAAAAATAGAGGATGGGGAGGGTTCGAAGAAGATGTAGGAACAATTCTAGACAACACAGGTACAGTAGGGAACCATGTTTGCTCTTGGGTACAAACCAGAGACAACAGAACCACTAGAACGAAATTGTACAACAAGGTAGTTTCCAATTTCGAGGAAGGAGAAGTACGAGCAAGCATTGGTGGGCATCTAGCAGACTACGCAGATTGCACAAACGACCATCTTCGGAAAACATTCCAACATGCGGATGTACAACGAAGAGGTTGCACTAGAATCGAGGTTTCGGTCTACGGTTCTCCAGATATTTCCAAAGAGACAGCACTAGAGGTGCTTGCAGAAGCAGAAGAGAAAGTGTCGGGGGCAAATCTATTCGTCGTACAACCTCCGTACAAACAATGGGAAAATCTAGCAAAATCCATCGATAGATGTTTTGTGCTAGGAGACAAACCATGTGGAGAGATCTTTGTAGCATGGTATGTGCACACAGGTACAGGTAGGATTGCTGGAGTTCGTGTACGACCAACTGCGGCCACTATTGCAGATCCTTCTAGATGGAGTAGAGCAATGGAGTGGGCAGCTGCAGATTTTGGGTTCCGGGAATGTCCGATCTTTCTAGCAGAGATTCTGTCTGTGGAAGATGGAGATATAGAAATGTCTCCACTACGGTGTTTTGCAAAGGCAAGCGATTCTTTCACAATACTCTGTGCTTGCAGTCGTCCAACCGAAATTCGTGCTAGAAGCAAGGAAATAGATCTAGAAGAAGTACTTCCATCTACAAAATACATCCAATGGAAGTGGAGAGAGGAAAAATGCCAAACGGTAGGTGTAGGGAAATCCAAATTCGAAATTCTAGAAGTTCCGGAAATAGCAGCTACTAGGTGTGTTTCCACGCTCTCCCCATACAATAGAGCGAACAGAATGGCACAATTGCAAGATGCCGAGGAAGCAGAAAGTTGGAGAAGGGCAACCCTTGCAAAAGAGCTAGAAAACTACTCTAGAGAAGAGCACAATAGACGAGCAATCGAGCTAGAAAAGCTTGCGGGAGCTGCCAAGAAACATACAGAATACATTTGCCAAAAGGAAAAACTCCGTATAGCTGTTCGAAAAATGCTAGGAGACAACAGAACATACAAAATTTCGGACCTACCAGAAGGAGAAAACAAAGTGTGGCAAATTCTAGGTTTCCGTAGTAGATCTGGTGGGAGTTTGGAGATAGTACGAGAGTAGTTTTGTGGGGAGATTCCATACGCAAAACTGGCACAAAACATCTTTGTGTTTGGACAACCAGAGGAATTTCCAAAGTTCTAGATAGTTGCAAGGAGGCGTTCGAAAGGGAGGGTGGAAAGCATCTAGATAGGGAAACATTCTGGCTACCACCACGTGTTTCTCTTCGAATTCTAGTATGCCCTGGGAAGCAGTTCTGGAGCCGAGGTAGGACCATTCGATGGAACCCCATAGAAGTTGTAGAAACCCCAGATCCAAGAGAGTTGGAGAGAGTACAAAAATTGGCTAGAGAGACGGAAGAGTACAATTCTACAGAGAGATTGTGCGTAGAGGAGGTTGTATTGCAAACGAAAATGGAAACCCACAGAGTATAGATGTGGAAGCAGGTTTGTACGATTGTAGTAGGTACTGCAACACACTGTACAGAGGATGCGAAAGAACAATTCTATTTCTGGTAGCCACAAACGAAGACGGTACTCCAACAACAGGAGTGGAAATTCCTACATACGGGTTTTTCCTACAGAAAGAAATAGATAGCATTGGTGTACCTCTTCGGGAACTACAGAATCCACTTCGATGTAGAATGGGGGAGCCTCGCACTACACCATCCAAAAGAAAATCTAGAACATTTGTAATGTGTCCTGTAGATTCTTTTTCTTTGGAAAAAGTATAGAAACTAGAATTTCCGGTGGCAGTTCTAGCAGTTTTTCGGAAAAAAATAAAAAAACTACAATCGAAGCCCCTAATAGGGGTAGTTTTCCAAAGAAAATAGAAAACTGTTTGAATACTTTTTTTCCCAAAGAGAGCTACTCCATGTAGAAAGGGTCGCCAGGGCGTATGGACTCGCTAGGAGTTTTCTTTTTTTCCTCCGGTTTGGCGAACTGTTTGGCGGGGTGCGCGAACTGGGCGTCAGGATCTCCATTCTTCCAGATTCTAAAAGACTCTAGGTACATGAATGGGAACAGTGGTTTGCAGACCGCGTACGCCACCACGAGAACCCCGAGCCACCACTTCGCATTCTCTACAGTTTTCCAAATGTCGTGCACGTCCCGCTCGTCTTTCTTCGGACACTCGGAATCGATAGTTTTTCCAAAACTGCTGGCATCGTCGGAAATTGCGTCCAACAACAGTCTACGTTCCAGCGCGTCCAATCGTCTCTCCATGTCGGACAGGCGCGTCGATTCTTCGAACGAGCTGGCGTTTCATACGTCTTCGAGTAGATCCCGAGGGAACTCGGTGGGACCAGGCGCGGTCGCCCTTTGTACTACGGGGGTAGGGGTTTCTTGTTCTTCCGGTTTTGTACTACGTTCCGCATCGACGGTGTCCCATATTCTTCGAAGACGAGTTGTACCGATCCTATATTTTTTCTTCGTGTCGTCCGCAGACTCGACACCTCGAAGATTGCGAATATCTTCTATATCCTGCGCAGACAAATTTTGTTTTTGTGGCATTTTGTTGGTACAAAATATGCAAGCAAATGTATATATATATATATATATATTTGCCCACTGTACAAGAAGAAAAACTAGGCAAACCTAGACAAAACTTTCCAAATAGAAGTCGACCTGGGCCAAATAGAAGTCGACCTGGGGCAACTAGTAGTCGACCTAGGCCAACTGCCGGTATGCCCGGGCAGACGGTAGAAAATACAAAACCATGTATATAGACATTCTAGAATATTTTGAACTACTATTTCGAAAACTTGCCGTGGTCGGTTTTGTATTTTCTACCGTTTGCCCGGGCATACCGGCAGTTGGCCTAGGTCGACTACTAGTTGCCCCAGGTCGACTTCTATTTGGCCCTGGTCGACTTCTATTTGGAAAGTTTTGTCTAGGTTTGCCTAGTTTTTCTTCTTGTACAGTGGGCAAATATATATATATATATATATACATTTGCTTGCATATTTTGTACCAACAAAATGCCACAAAAACAAAATTTGTCTGCGCAGGATATAGAAGATATTCGCAATCTTCGAGGTGTCGAGTCTGCGGACGACACGAAGAAAAAATATAGGATCGGTACAACTCGTCTTCGAAGAATATGGGACGCCGTCGATGCGGAACGTAGTACAAAACCGGAAGAACAAGAAACCCCTACCCCCGTAGTACAAAGGGCGACAGAGCCTGGTCCCACCGAGTTCCCTCGGGATCTACTCGAAGACGTATGAAACGCCAGCTCGTTCGAAGAATCGACGCGCCTGTCCGACATGGAGAGACGATTGGACGCTCTGGAACGTAGACTGTTGTTGGACGCGATTTCCGACGATGCCAGCAGTTTTGGAAAAACTATCGATTCCGAGTGTCCGAAGAAAGATGATCGGGAGGTGCACGACATTTGGAAAACCGTAGAGAATGCGAAGTGGTGGCTCGGGGTTCTCGTGGTGGCGTACGCGGTCTGCAAACCACTGTTCCCATTCGTGTCCCTAGGGTCTTGTAGAATCTGGAAGAATGGAGATCCCGACGCCCAGTTCGCGCACCCCGCCAAACAGTCCGCCAAACCGGAGGAAAAAAAGAAAACTCCTAGCGAGTCCATACGCCCTGGCGACCCTTTCTACATGGAGTAGCTCTCTTTGGGAAAAAAAGTATTTGAACAGTTTTCTATTTTCTTTGGAAAACTACCCCTATTGGGGGCTTCGATTGTAGTTTTTTTATTTTTTTTCGAAAAACTGCTAGAACTGCCACCGGAAATTCTAGTTTCTATACTTTTTCCAAAGAAAAAGAATCTACAGGACACACTACAAATGTTCTAGATTTTCTTTTGGATGGTGTAGTGCGAGGCTCCCCCATTCTACATCGAAGTGGATTCTGTAGTTCCCGAAGAGGTACACCAATGCTATCTATTTCTTTCTGTAGGAAAAACCCGTATGTAGGAATTTCCACTCCTGTTGTTGGAGTACCGTCTTCGTTTGTGGCTACCAGAAATAGAATTGTTCTTTCGCATCCTCTGTACAGTGTGTTGCAGTACCTACTACAATCGTACAAACCTGCTTCCACATCTATATCTCTGTGGGTTTCCATTTTCGTTTGCAATACAACCTCCTCTACGCACAATCTCTCTGTAGAATTGTACTCTTCCGTCTCTCTAGCCAATTTTTGTACTCTCTCCAACTCTCTTGGATCTGGGGTTTCTACAACTTCTATGGGGTTCCATCGAATGGTCCTACCTCGGCTCCAGAACTGCTTCCCAGGGCATACTAGAATTCGAAGAGAAACACGTGGTGGTAGCCAGAATGTTTCCCTATCTAGATGCTTTCCACCCTCCCTTTCGAACGCCTCCTTGCAACTATCTAGAATTTCGGAAATTCCTCTGGTTGTCCAAACACAAAGATGTTTTGTGCCAGTTTTGCGTATGGAATCTCCCCACAAAACTACTCTCGTACTATCTCCAAACTCCCCACCAGATCTACTACGGAAACCTAGAATTTGCCACACTTTGTTTTCTCCTTCTGGTAGGTCCGAAATTGTGTATGTTCTGTTGTCTCCTAGCATTTTTCGAACAGCTATACGGAGTTCTTCCTTTTGGCAAATGTATTCTGTATGTTTCTTGGCAGCTCCCGCAAGCTTTTCTAGCTCGATTGCTCGTCTATTGTGCTCTTCTCTAGAGTAGTTTTCTAGCTCTTTTGCAAGGGTTGCCCTTCTCCAACTTTCTGCTTCCTCGGCATCTTGCAATTGTGCCATTCTGTTCGCTCTATTGTATGGGGAGAGCGTGGAAACACACCTAGTAGCTGCTATTTCCGGAACTTCTAGAATTTCGAATTTGGATTTCCCTACACCTACCGTTTGGCATTTTTCCTCTCTCCACTTCCATTGGATGTATTTTGTAGATGGAAGTACTTCTTCTAGATCTACTTCCTCGCTTCTAGCACGAATTTCGGTTGGACGACTGCAAGCACAGAGTATTGTGGAAGAATCGCTTGCCTTTGCAAAACACCGTAGTGGAGACATTTCTATATCTCCATCTTCCACAGACAGAATCTCTGCTAGAAAGATCGGACATTCCCGGAACCCAAAATCTGCAGCTGCCCACTCCATTGCTCTACTCCATCTAGAAGGATCTGCAATAGTGGCCGCAGTTGGTCGTACACGAACTCCAGCAATCCTACCTGTACCTGTGTGCACATACCATGCTACAAAGATCTCTCCACATGGTTTGTCTCCTAGCACAAAACATCTATCGATGGATTTTGCTAGATTTTCCCATTGTTTGTACGGAGGTTGTACGACGAATAGATTTGCCCCCGACACTTTCTCTTCTGCTTCTGCAAGAACCTCTAGTGCTGTCTCTTTGGAAATATCTGGAGAACCGTAGACCGAAACCTCGATTCTAGTGCAACTTCTTCGTTGTACATCCGCATGTTGGAATGTTTTCCGAAGATGGTCGTTTGTGCAATCTGCGTAGTCTGCTAGATGCCCACCAATGCTTGCTCGTACTTCTCCTTCCTCGAAATTGGAAACTACCTTGTTGTACAATTTCGTTCTAGTGGTTCTGTTGTCTCTGGTTTGTACCCAAGAACAAACATGATTCCCTACTGTACCTGTGTTGTCTAGAATTGTTCCTACATCTTCTTCGAACCCTCCCCATCCTCTATTTTTCCCTTGCATCGCAAAGTATTTCTCTTTCTCTAGATGTTCTACCAAAGCCGGTCTATCTAGTGTACCGGAAAAGTCTTTCGTGTAGTCCACACAGTAGATTTCCATTCCAGCTGCTCGCAGTCTAGTTTGCAGAGATTGCAGCTGCTCTTCTAGAATTTCTATTGCTATTTCGGACACTGATATTTTTGCAACAAACAATGCGAAGGGGTTTGCCCCTTGGTGTATTTCTACCCACCTTCTTTTTGCTATGCTTCCGCTAGCTTCTTCTATGCGCTCCACAGTATTTCGAATGGAACTATTTCCAAACTCTTCCCCGCGTCGAATTGTGTGCACGAGTGTAGTGTGCAGTGGTTTGCTATCCCTTCCAATTGTTTCTCTAGATGCAATTGCTATCCTACCCACGCAATTTTTCGCAGACCCCTTTTCCTTTTCCCCTGTTATGCAAGATGCTTTGTTTCCTACTACTACACATTCTTCTCTATCTAGATAGCCAAACACGTACAAATCGTCTACAAATGCTGGCAAACCTTCTAGAGGTTGCAAATTTGTTTGTCCCTCGTGGCTTTCGAGGTAGTCTACCCCTCGAATGTCGGACACAAGATTGTTTTCGAATGCGTTCTCCAAGAGCAAATGCTTGGAAACACTTTTCGCTGCTCGGATACCCATCTCTTGGAAAGTTGTCGTATATGCCATTTTTCAAACTTTGTTGTCGAATACATATACAACAACATATGTTCAATTGGTTGTTCTAGAATAGTTCGATGTTGGTGGGAAGTTGTTTCGATAGAATCTTCCAAACCCTCCCATGCGAGAAAAAAAGTATTACAAATAGCTAGAATTTGGTTGCAGAAACGCTTGTTGTGGTTTCTATGGATTGTGGTTGTCGAAAACCGTTGTTGTCGGAGCGATTTTTACACTCTTATAATGTTTTCAATTTATAGTAATATTTTTCACCAAAGATATTACAAAATTCCAATTCCCATTCTATTTTATTATCCATTTTGTTATCGTATTTGTATTGTTTTTTCTGTTCAATTGGACGTGAAAAAAACATGATGTATTTATGACACCAATATATACTTTCAAAAGTCAATTACCAATATAATTGGGACTCCCTCTTTTCAAAATTATTTTCTCCAAAAATTCATAAATTTGCTGTCGGGAGACCCAATTTTCCTCGTTAACAAATTTTTTGATTTTCGGGGGTGGTGGGGGTATTATTGAGGGTTATAAATGATATCACGATAGGTGGTATCATTTTGACTCCCTTACTACTACTATAGAGGATATTTCATCGTACATTTTGAATAGCGGAAATAATACACGAGTGTGCGTCGGCTTCCGCGTAAGCAGCGAGTTTTCGTAGCGAATGATCGAGTTGCTTGCACGGACGCCGATGCACACGAGTGTATTATTTCCGCTATTCAAACATGTACGATGGAATATCCTATTTATTACACTTCCACGTCGGATACATATGTACATTTAGTCTATTTTTGAGATTATAATCAATGAATTGTGATGTGCGCATGAATAGTTATGCAATGACGTGTTTTCCCCCGTGACGTCATGTAAACTTTTTGAACTCCAAATTACTCAGCTGTTTCTATGAACCAGATATATTTGAGTGCATGTTTGGAATGTGTTCAATCACATTAACATTCTCGATTAGTCGATCGAGACCCTTTCCAAATTTTCAAATAACTTTAATATTTTCATTGTAATAAAATGGAGATGTATATGTATATAAGCATATTTTTTTTCTTGTTGTATATAATATACTGTTAGATATATATATAATATATATTTAAGTCAAGTGAACTACGTGTAAATGAATGTTCGCCCCGGCAATATTCGACTGGGACGGTTCGTCCATCAATTGGATCTGGAGGGGGGGGGGGGTTCCGCGGTTGCCCCCCCCCCCCCCACCCCGTTCAACCACGGAGTTTAAATGCGTAAAATACAGGAAAGTGCATTTCGAAGGGCTCGAAAATAGGACAACCCTCCCCCCCCCCCCACACACCCCTGTTCCCCAAATGCTGGATCCGCCCCCTGGATGAACAGTCATGTTTTTGAATGTGATTCCTCATGTCGGACCAACTGCGGTATAGTTTATATCCCGCCCAGATTACGCGATAAGCAGTCTGATCGGGTGTATGCTTGCCTCATATGTTTAGGACTGGTTTTGCCATTACATGCATGATGGACACTATGGGTATAAATACCTTGGGTCGATGGCGGCACATTTATACTTACATTTTTGCAGTCGAGGCCGTGGTTTGATAGCGGATCTCTGCCAGAAACTATAGCCATCTTCACTGCCGTTCACTGTATATCTACTCTTCTCATTTCTACATTTACATGTGAGTAATCACCAGTCTATAATATATATATTGCATTCAATTACCGGTAGTTTTGTTCCCTTCTTTAGCCCTCCAAATGTAGCAACGTACCCTCTCCCGCTCATACTGTCCACTATATCACAGGGCAATCTCTTAAAAGAACATGGGTTGCAAGTTTAGAGTCGCGGCATAACAGACCCCCATTAAACATTTTTTCATACATTATCAGATTGGCCCCGTTCTAGGAATAACGTCACGTTTTCTGCACCCGTTCTGGGATTTGCCCCCGTTGTGGAACTGACCCCGATCTGAGTTACCCCAATAAAATGTAAAAGTTAACGCTACCTTCGTCGAATTGGTTGAAACTGAAATTGAAATAAGTCAAATATTAGCTATATCGTTCCAGTTACATCAACTATATTTTATATTGAACATTGACACTTTTCATAAAATACATATATGGCCTATGATATTCCAGTAAATTTTCATACATATACTTGAAACTGACCTTGCTGGCTTCGTGGATTTAATATATACAATGGTAGTCGTGCTCAACGACACCGATAATCGGTAAAATAACAACATAACTGAAAGAATACACGTGGAGATTTGCTACATCCACGAAAACGCACTGAAGTTCAACAAGAATCGCTCATGTTATCCTTCTCCAATCATAGCCTTCGTTTGAAGCATTGTGAATGAATACCAACATGAGTAAATGACACATATATGTACAAGCCTGGTCAACAAAAGTTTGCAGTATTTAGTCTTTTAGGCGCGTAGTGGTGCCTAAAATATCACAACGGCGTTTTGAGGGGGATGGGCTTGGGGTGGGTGGGGGCGTCCACCAGAAAACAAAATCAACTTAGACCCACAAAATAGCGTTTCATACATTCTAGAAGCTATCGTCGGTACCGTCGCTGGTGGTGCGTACGGTGGTATATAATATGTGTTCGGAGAATCGGGTATTATGGTATGCGACGTCGGATTCAGAAAATTACTCGTAAAACTGATACTGTATGATTTGTTTTTGTCTGAACTCACATAGTAGGGGGGCAAGCACCCATACAATGAATTCTGTTCAACCCGAGAGAGCAAAAGCAACGACTACTTTAAATCAATGCATTATATCTTCCTGAACACGAATCCGGTGTCGGTCAATCAAATCAGGTGGGATAATGTCATTGTTGGGGTCATTAAGTGCAAATGGGTCAAATGAGTGCAAAACTCACTCTATTTTGATAATACAATATGTACTTGCATACCATTACAGGACAATCCGATAAAGTATGTTTTATTGGTGATTATTGTTTTATGGGGCATATACTAAGCAATTCGGTTTGCTCGGACGTCTCTGTCGTTAAGACTATCAACATATTCAAGATGGCCGCCAAGCATCAATATTTAGCCTGAAATGTGTACTGATTTGATGAATGAAAACAAATAGGCACTTGGATCTTGATCGGACGGACGCAGAAAAACCTTTGGATACCATGCATTAATTTTAAACATAGATGGAGGCTATCAAATCAATATGAATCCAAGATGGACGCCAAATAGTCATCAAGATCAGGCAGCATTATCTACGCTGTGGTGGACCATATCTTGGTACTAAGCTAGATATGAACATATTAGTTTGATTTTCATCTGAGATACGATATTAACAATATAGATCAATATCTATGCTCTTCATAAAGAGCGTGTTTAATTCAAAATGGCCGCCATATTTTCCAAAAACTCGAAAGTTATTGAATATAATGTTTACTTTTGCTTTACTTATGTATACTACTGCATTTTGTTAGGCGGTTAAATCAGTAAGTTGGAAACACTTGATTTGGAAGTCATTTGTAATTTTGTTTATTCAAAATGGTCGATTCATTTAGGCTATTTTAATATAGTGTACTACTGGCAGTTGCGCGTTGCTTTTCATTTATTAAAAAAAATAATTTATATGACAGATTCACATGTGTTCAGACTAGTAGATCGCTGATAATACACTTGGTGGTGCTCGAATTAGGTTACACTCGTTGTAGAGTCAGAATATTAAAATATATGTACTGTTTGTTTTACATATTGTATTTTATTGAGTCTTACGTTATCATATACGTTGTAAATTGCACTATAATGCCATATATGTATACACTATGTATTGCGATTGGTACATATGCTATAGTTCGGCCGGCCATGTTCGAATTACAGTCAGCTATTGAACTGTTATATGCTGGTGTGCGCCTAAGTACCATGACATTTCAATCACCTTAGACTTAATTATAACCAAAATAAAACAATTCATGTAAAATACAACATTTATCGAATAGTATGTATTACAGTTTCTGTTTCCGTGAATATTCATACATTCACAAGTGGATGTACCCAAATGCATACATTTAAATTAAACTGAAATATTTAATATTGTCCCATATAACAATACGTCTGGATAAGGCAGATCAGCATATTCTATTTCAGCAAAACTTTCCGCATGACTGCTTGTATAATCATCGCTGATAAATGGAAATATATTCTCAATTAACATATATTCTCATCAACAAAAGTCCCGTCTCCTGCACTGAAATCAATATTGACAGCGTCTATGCATGCGTGTCACATATATAAAACACAATATGCTGTAACGAATTCTCATGATTTAGAAGCCTCAGGCCAGCTATGTGTCAATGTTTAGCTTTACACGTTTCGCTTCCAGGTTAGCTCAAACCCGGTTAGACGATGGACTGATATAATTCTAGATTAGCATAGAATAATCAACCATGTTCATTTTAATGCATTTAAAGAATTATATATTATATTACACATATGGTTGTGATATTATAATACACAGTTATGACACTTACACATACCATGTAAGGACATTAATTTAAGACCATATGAATACAACATATAAGACCATATGACTACAACCATGTACAACCATACCATGTAAGACCATATGACTACAACATATATGATTACAGTGTATGGTATTCCCCTGAAACAGTGCCCATCATAACTATGATACATATACATGTACATGCATATGCATTCAATATAGTTTGCATTATGACCGCATTATACATTTTTATAACATGTATTAGTTCTATGTACCAAACAATCTCATGAATGACCTTAACATATGTTCCATCATGAATTCACAATATATTAATCTTGATCGCATTATAGTTAGATATCCATACTTATATGACTCACAAATACTGAATCATTAAATCCTTGCTATTTACATAGTACCTACCTGCGTATGACTTCCTGATATTATAGGTCATCCAAACGCGATTTTATTGTTAATAAGCACAATATATGCCATTTATGAACAGAGATGTAATGGTCTGGATGACACCATGCATTGCATTCGTAGACTATAGAGTAATGTAAATATGGCTCACACACACTGGTTATTAACTTATTCCTACATGTACTTACATGGCTACCGGCATATGACTACTGAAATGATACGCCATCCAAAGTTTATTTTATGTTGGACAATAACAACATCATATGTCGTATATCAACTGAGATTCGATGACCATGATCACACCATTGACTCTACAAATATACGATATGTATATGTTATATAATTCCCCAATGTTCAAGTAATTGTTTATGTCTCTTGCTACACCGACAAGCACACTCGCAGTGTACATGTGCAGTGTTTCGAAGTTATCGGTATACCATGTTCATGTTGCTGTCGCCAACAAAACGACTTTGTTAAAATAATGAATGTGTCGATAAATACTTTTCAAGTATAAATGATGGGAATAAAACGTATGCAAATGCATATCAGTGTCTCCTATAGCTCACTAATGGGGACATTAGCATAATACGTATATAGCTCAAGTTGCGATGGCGTGGTTTTCGTTTTCATATTCAAAAAGATAAGCATACTTCTTCGCTATGAAAAAAACGTTGCTTTCATTATGTGGGAAGTGAATAATTGTAGTTGTTACGTAGCCAGTCAAGTTCAGAATTCTTCACCTTCCCTTTGATATGTCAATCGCTGTGTCTACCCTGTCGTGTACCGCATTAATAAATTGATTATCGTTTTTCATAGATAGATAGTGGGCTTCGTTATAATGGAAAATGACACAATATCCGCATCCGCATGGAATGTACAGGTATCTCATGGTTTCGATGTATGCAACAGACCTGAAACCATACTTTTATGAAGCAATGCGTCTTTTCGAGGGCTTGAATGGCCCGATGCAGCTAGAGTTCCGGTTTAATGTTTAATTGCCTTAAACGGACTACCGACAGCTCATTTCATCTGCATGGATGGGGCGGGTAACTGAATATTTGCATACAATTTCCATCCAGCCCTGACATTAGACAAACTGGATCTACTGTCAGGTCTTCACCATACTATAGTAACTTGGCCTCCCTCCCCATAAACGTAGTAGGATTACCACTGATCATATTACTCTTATAACGGGGTTAGCCTGATTCAACTCTCGCCTACAAGAAAGATGAACATGCGAATAAGGGCCAAGCCAAGGATATCGCGCTCCCCGGCAATTATCAACCCACCATCGTTAATTATATAATAAATTACCATTCACATGCTCCCAACCAGCCACTGTATTTTATTTCTATCAGAATACAGGTATTACACGCGGACATTATGTTGATTCATTCAAATGCATGAATACCTAGATGTAATTATAAATATGTTCCTGTTTCTTTTGACATTGTCAACATGTATTCAGAATTATGTTCACTTGAAATCCAAGATCGTGACTATGTAGTCGTTTACTATTCATTACCATGCTACAGCTAGAAACAATTGTTATCCATGAGTTGCATTAATATTTTGTTGATAGCTCATATTATAAACTACGCAATATAGAATATAGTAGCCATCTTGGTAATTAAAATGGCGGTCATAACATATTATTCTTGATGTTGTCATCGGAAACACTAAAACATTGATTGTATGGTGTGGCATATGCTATGTCGTTGATGACTACTCTACTTAATATAGATGTGTCAGAATTGTATCCATGTTGGTGGCCATCTTTGATTTACCTTTGTTTACAGCGACAGACAATTCGGTACAGTTTGGAACACAAGCCTCGCACTTTTAAAACATTACAAATATGATTTCAAATTATGTTTCATTTCTTTACTACTTTGTCGATCAACAGCGCCTAAGAGCTTAAGCGATACTTAGCCATCTTGAATATTCCAACATGGTCAAATAATAAGTGTATTAGGTGGACTCATTCATTTTTGCAAAGAACACATTCAATAATAACAAAAAAGGCAAACAACTGAAATATAAATGTGCATGAAAGTGTAGCTATATATTTGTGTTATTCCATACACATTTACTGCACGTCTGTGTGAATATTTGGCGGCCATCTTATATGTATATAAACTTGTCAGTGGTGAATTGTTTTTATAAGTTATCAAAATATATGTCTATGTATGTAAACGCATAATGTAAGTATCAAACGCCATATAATAATCAAGTCAGAATATATTTAAGACAAAATTTTGATACCTGGCGGCCATCTTGAAAATCGCAAAATACACACCGGTTTGAACCACCATAAAAACGAATCGTCTCATACATGTCCTAAGGAAGAATATTCAACAATTTGAACAACTTTATCTGATATTTGAAGCATGATATACACGTACATGACCATCTACTGATATAAAATAAGTTTTGAACTCATTTGACCTCTTTGCACTTAATGACCTCAAAAGTGACCTTGTCCCACCTAATTTGATTGACCGACACCGGATGCATGTTCATGAATGTATGATGTACCAATATAGCATAGTCGTTGCTTTTGCTCTCTTGGGTTGAACAGAAATCGTTTTTAAGCCACTTCTCCTCAAAGTGCCCCTCCACTAATACGTTTACATGCAATTTATAGTCGGTGTAATAAAAGTCTACGAATTATTTAAACAGCACATGTACATACACTGAGCCAAAAAAGACTAGGCTAGGCGTACGGTGTCTCGGGACAAACTATTGCATCACAACGCCGAGCCAATCAGAGCACGGCTCCCATAAACATCGGTCAAATAATGACGTGACCTTAACGCGCGATCAGAATCATTTAAACTGGAGGAGAGGAGATTTAAACCGAGTTTTATTTACAGGCGAATCTCGATTCACCGTCAGTCATGCAGACGGAAGATTACGTGTGTATCTAGGTGTAAGAACGAACGATTCCGCGGATTGCCGTATTGTGGAGATGGATAGGTTGGGTGTGTAGTGTTTGGGGTGAGATCATGGAGAATCGCGAGTAAAGCTAGTAAAGCGAGAGCAAACAAAGAAATTAGTGTTATTCGTGATCTGACTCGAGCGTTACAGTGCGAATGGCTGAACTTGCCTAACGCACTAATTATACATTACGTTACGTCGATGCACCGTCGACTTGTAGCATGCATACGTGCAAATATGACCACACACGGTATTAACACTATTTAAATTCAGATTAGATCGCTATATTCTTGGTCAAATTGACACATTAAGCTTTAAATGGGTTTGTGATTGGTTGTGTTTTGTTTTTTTGGGCCCTTACCAACTTCGCAGGGGTATCACACAAGCACATTTCGTGATAACAAAATTAGTCTGTCAATTGATGGATTCATAAATTAATAATGTTTCAGTTGTTTTCCGATTGTATTACTTTATCTCTGGATCTCTGGATCTGGATTGTTACATTGCAGGGCCAGTTACGGAATTAATTAACTTGCAATGGGAGAGAGAGGGCTGTCCTGAAGCTTCATTGCATGTCCAATTAGCAATGAGAGGGCTGTCCTGAGTTCATTGCAAGGAGAGAAGATTGTGAGAGAGGGCTGTCCTGAAGCTTCCGATTGACTTTGCGCACACAACACTGTCACCTAACTTATTCCAGTCCAGAACAGTTTGTGGAAAGAATGAATGTTTGTACTGCTATGTTTTACATTGAAAAGGCCTAAAACATTTACTATTGTTTGTCACCTGTTTTACTAGAATTTTTTTCCCACACAGTCACTAAATTGCTTTGGTTTGACGTACGTTACGCCTGGCACGAATGGGTGTTAGTATGTCATGGCTGGGTAGAGCTGGCACCTGCCCCTGGACAACCGTGTAGAGGAACGTCAGCCGGTTGGCCTTCTTCACGGGACTTGTAGTCGCCCGTTATAAACCATACGTGCTGCTTGGCGTTGTACCTTCTCCACGCGGTCAATGTCCTTGGTGTAGTATGGATCCCATAATATGGAGTTGTATTCTAATGTAGAGCGGACTAATGCTAAGTAAGCTGTTTTCCGGCAGGTAATTGGGCAGTGTTTTAGGTTCCTTTTGATAAATCCTAGTGAGCAGTTTGCTTTTTTCGTCACTTTATTAACATGTGTGTTCCATTTCATGTCAGCAGAAAGTGTCACTCCGATGTATGGGTTTTCTTGTACTTGTTGTAGAATTTGATTGTTTAATTGGTAGAAGTGAGATGATTTGGCGTTTACATTCATGATGTAACATTTGATGGCATTAAAACGCATCACCCAGGTAGATGCCCACATCTCCAAGGCTTCAATGTCTTTCTGCAGGGTAATGTGGTCTTGTATGCTGTTTATAGAGCGGTAGAGCAGGCAATCATCTGCAAACAAGCGGACCTGAGATTTCACTGTATCGGGCAAGTTATTTATGTGGCATAGAAATAGTAATGGGCCGAGAACGGTCACATGCGGCACTCCAGAATCCACTGTCACTGCATCTGAGGCATCACCGTCAACAACAACCTTCATGTGGCGATTTGTTAGGAAGTCACGAAGCCAGTCATTAATTGGACCGTCAATGCCGTAGTGCCTGAGTTTATGGAGCAGCTTCATGTGTGGTACTGTGTCGAATGCCTTCGAGAAGTCGAGTATGGCAATGTCAATCTGTGGACCTTGGTCGTAGTTTTGGAGAAGGTCGTACATGGTTGTTGTCAGCTGAGTCTCACTTGAGTAGCCTGATCTGAAGCCATGGTTGAGTGATGTCCTGATCTTGTACTTATCGAGATGGTCGAGAATGTGTTTGCAGATTATATGCTCTATCAGCTTGCACGTGATGCAGGTAAGGGAGACGGGTTTGTAATTTTCCGGGAGATGGACGCCACCATTCTTGTAAACTGAAGCTATGTTGGCGTTTCTCCAATCAGTTGGGAGTAAACCAGAGTCAATCAATCTTTGAAATATATGTTGGAGGGCTGGCGACAGTTGCGCTGTACAGTTCTTTAGGAGTATATTGGCGATGTCATCGGGCCCCTTCCCTTTGCTGGTGTTAATATTTCTGAGAAGCTTTTCGACTCCGTTTGTAGTTATCTTCAATGGAGGAATAGAATTATTGCATCGGGTCCTGGTTTGAGGTAAGTCGCTGTCTATGTTTCTTTTGTGAATACGGACTTGAATTGGTCTACCAGTATATGTGTCTTGTCTTTACTTCCGGTCAGCAGATGGCCCATTTTCCTTAGGGGAGATATTCTAACGTTGTCTTGTCGTCGGGACTTCACGTACCTCCAGAATGGTTTTGAATTGTTTTCTTCAATGCCCTTCTGGATAGTGGTGTTTATATGGTCAATTTCTGTTTTCTTGAACGCTCGTTTACACTCTTTCTGATAATCTTTATATGTATTCCATTGTTTGGTCTTTTTGGCATGCTTAAATAGCCGCGATTTTCTCCTCGTCATCATTTTCAGTGTCCTGTTAAACCATGGGACAGACTGCCATTTCTCGCACATCTTGGATGGTACGTGTTTGTCCAAAGTGCAGGAGAGCCGACCTTGAATTCCTCCCATAACTCCTTGACAGTAGTTGATTCATCATGGCTTACAATGGAATCTGATAGTGCGTTGGCATCGGTGTAAATACCATCCCAGTCTGCTTTGGAGAATAAATATATCTTTCTGGGAGTCTGTTTGACGTAGTTTGGCATAGCTTCAATGTCAGTGATGACCATGGCGTGATCGCTGATACCTGGGACCGAGGTGGATGTCTTGACCAGGGATGGATTATTGGTGAAAACGAGGTCCAGTATGTTGTCGTTTCGGGTTGGTTGATGGTGAACTTGGGTGATTCCGTGTTCAATTGACAGGTCAACGAGTGCTTGCTGTACTTCCCTCTCAGGAGCACCTCTCCTAACTGACGACTGGGACCAATCAATGTCAGGGCAGTTGAAGTCCCCTGCTAGGACTATGGTTTTGTCTCTGCTTTGTTTGGTTAATTTGCTGAGGGAATCTCCAAGCTTCTTTATGTCATCCAGGTTTCTGTGGGGCAGATAAAATCAGTATAGGTAGAGGTCCTTCTTGTTTTTCAACTTAATCTTCGACCATACAATCTCGCAGTCAGTTCCAATTTCTGGTTGGGCATCAGAAGTGATGTCATTTCGAGCAGCAGTGAACACACCTCCCCCAATACCGGATGGTCGGTCATTTCGGTGGACAGTTAGCTGGTCTGGGAAAACCTCGCTGGTTTTGATAGCGTTCTTGGCTGTGTCTTACCCCAGATGAATTCCACGAAGCCAGGATTCTGTTCCGCATATAAGGTCTGGTTTCAGGTATTCAGTAGTAGCTCTAAATTCTGACTGATTTGTACGGATACTGCAACAGTTTATGGTGAGGAGCCTCATGTTTAATAGTTTCTGTGGAATATTAGCATCTGATGGCGTGTCGGTCTGTGTGCTATCCTGGTTTGGTTCTTCGGATAAAAGTCTGGATTTGCGTTTTGGTTTTTGTCGCGGGCTGCTGGTATGCAGTGGGCTGAAGCACAATGATGGTACAGAGTATATAGTATTGTCTATGTATGAGAGCGGTGTAAACATAGTTGTGGTATGTAGCTCGAAACTGTTGAAACTAAAACTGTCTACATTGATGCTGTCACATTTACAACAGTGCCATACAACGTGTAATTTTTCCAGGTATGGCATGTTTCTGGAACTGATGTCTTCACAGCTTTTGCGATACCAAACACTACAGTTGTTACAACACACTCCTTTCTGTGTCCATGTGACTGGTGTCTCGCAGGTACCGCACGGGAAAATTGAAGCGTTTCTAGGTCCAGGGTTCATTTGTATGTCGCCTGATATTAACATCATGAGGGTCAGTAGACACTGGCGGTTTCTGACAGGGTAACAGGTTGTTTCTTTCAATGAATTATTTATATTGTTCGCAAAGGAATAATGTTTATCATGGGTTGATTTGAAGCTTATCCCTGTAAGTACAACGCTGCTGTGTACGTCAGTGGAAGGGCCATGGTCTCGCAGAATGTATAGAAGGAGTGAACATGCCAGCAAAACTTCAAGGAACAGAGGCCTGTTGTTTGTTTTGGTCGCCATCTTGGATTTCACGCAAGGGCACATTGGCTGATCGAGGGGTGGTTAATTACCAGCCTACTAGAGGGTTAGCCGGACATAATACCCATATTAATAGTGAGCAGTAATGTTTAAACAGATAATAGTCCTGAATATAACACCAGATTGTCTCAGTAGTAATTGTTTTTAGTTATTTTGTGTGAGTAGTCACAATTTTAGAAAAAATAAGTCTCTTCCGGTTGCGCGCGCACTCTCTTTTAGATTTCTGACAGGCTTCACATAAACAGGGAGGGACTTTCTTTATTTTTTACTCAGTATATAGTAAATACATGGTTAGTGCCGTCGAATATAAAATCTATTCGGTTGAGCCTTAGAAAGCTTTATTGGCGCGAGCTTTAGCGAGACCCTATAAAGTTGTCGGGGCGAAACTGAACATATTTTATATTCGACGGCACTATAATCATGTATTTAATTTATACCGCATACCAAACTTAATCGTTTTAACGTGTGTGACGTCATGTTTTGACGTCATTCCCTCACCATACGTCACAAATCTAGCGACGTCATTCAAAGCAAAATGGCGGCGTCCACGCTAGGTAGATTCGGTATAGTATCTGATTAAATCTCCGATTTATTTACGATGAGCTTCAATATTGGCTGGTTTTAGCTATCGCTATATAGACTACACGTACAGTTGTCATAATAAGCATTGCAATTATAATGGACATATCCATGTCGTTGGTTACGTCGCATATACTGTAAAAATGGACAAAATTCAACTGAACAGACAGCGATTTCGATTTTATAATTCGCCGCCATCTTGAATTTGCTGTTCAGACTGACCAATCAGAGACCGCGATTAGCGGTCAAAGGTGAAAAAAAAGAGACAGAAACGGCACTTCATGTATATTAGGCTACTTCAGGTATATTAGGTTACTTCAGATATAAACAGCATTTATTCAACCCCCTTTATTATACTACAATACATGGTGCAATGGTTGTGGTATAAATATATATACTCTGATCCGACTAAGAGGGTGGCGTAATCCATGTCTGATCATGATTCGATTGGTCACAAAATCAGCAACATTTTGAAAATAATACACACAAAGGATATGATCATGAATGAGCACATTTAAACTACAATCAAACTCTAAACATGTCCATGATAAACACTTACCAAGTGCACAGCAGTGATTGAGGAGCCTTTAAGGCAGCAAAACCATGCGCACCAAACAACTTATAATATACGTGTGCAGTTTAAAATTACTTTGTTAACATACCTCACATATGTACAAGCTATCGCATATGTTGACATCAATCCTTTTTGTTTACGTTTAACGAGAAAATTCCGTAGATATTTATTGTATTTTATTGTTTTTTGTTTGATTTGACCAGAATTAGGCATGTGGTTTGCTGACCCGAATGATCTATGTGTAACGCAGACAGATAATTCGGGTTAACGGTTTGCATAATTTTATCCTCTGCGCCCGATCACGATCTGAGATACCCCGACATGAGGTTAAATTTAAGTCATTGGTGCTGCACTCCGCGCTGGCGTAAAATGTTTCACATCGAAATAGGCGTGCAACGGATTACTGACGAATTCCCATCCAGTTACACGTAGAAGATACCGCATAAGCACATGCTCGTCTAGTAACCGGCGCAAGAGATTTGCACCAGTCACTCTATACGAAAAATGTGTTAATGCGACAGCTCTAATTAAGCAGAGCTGAGTGGCATCTCGTCAGAAAACCGGTGCATTTTTCGACATGAAACATTTTACGCCGGGGCGGAATGCAGCACCAGTGAAAGTGTGACAACTTATCATATTATGGCTGTGTCGCAACGACTGGTGGACTTATGGACAGATCAGCTATACTGGCGGACAGGTGATGTTTACCAAATAACACTAATTAAATTAAATCATCAGATATTAATGCGCGGTGTAGTAACAGCAGAACGGTAAATTTAAGACACTCGTTGCTTACAGACACCGGTCAATTGATGTACACATCTACTTCACATGAATGTTAATGTATCATTTACATCAGTTGCAATCATATGTTATTGGGGATTATTTTTGTAAGTCTGAACATGTTTATCATAGTACCTGGTCAATTCGTACCCAGTTTGGTCATTTCGTACCCAGTTTTGATCAATTCGTACTATGGCACGCCGTTCTTATATTTATTCCCGAAACAAGATATCTACTAAACTTTACTAGATATCTTATATATTATATGAGATATCTACTAAAGTTTAGTAGATATCTTATATAGTTTATAAGATATCTTATATACTTTTTTATATAAGATATCTACTAAACTTTATGAGATATCTTATATAGTTTATAAGATATCTACTAAATTATACAAGATATCTACTAAAGTTTATAAGATATCTTATATAAATGCAAATTAATTAAGATATCTTATATGTTTAGTAGATATCTTATATATTTTAGTAGATATCTTATATCTTTTAGTAGATATCTTGTTTCGGGAATAAATATAAGAACGGCGTGCCATATCGTACCCATAGTCAATTCGTAGCCATACTTAATATTTTAATAGAACTGCCTAGTATGAGAGTTTTCTTCATCAAATATGCAGAATAATGTAGGAAATGTAAAGTAAAGGTATATGCCAACTCAGTAAACACAAAATGTTCTTTATATCAGAGACATCATCTGAGACATTTTCTGACAAAATAAACATTCATTCACCCCACGTATTGATTAGCATTAGTATAAAAATGTATATCAGACGTACCTCAGACGTACTATTTATACTCTGTATTTATTTTTTGTTTTTGATTTGCAATTATCATACTCTATAATCTGTCGAAAATATTATATATTTGTTCAGGTGACGCATTTAATTAGTATAAATAATTAAAAAATACCATGCCTCATTTGAATATGAAAATAGTCTGATACCAACGCGCGTCACTATCATTAAAATAAATATTACTTAATGATTAACACAATTATTCGCTTATTTGTTTCCTATAAAGAAAAGTGTTTGCCTACTGAGTGGGCATGTAACTTTACGAGACTTTTGATTTTTTTTTCTGTTCCTTTATAATATAAATGAATGGGTTGCAAATTAGTTGATCTCACGTTATGTTTGATTATTATAATGTATGTATATTTACATAGTTACATGCAAATATATAATAATATGAAAACTAACAACGTTTTGTGTTTGTATCGTTTTGTTATTATTATGTATATAACTTACTAGTGAACACGATCCATATGCCAGATAGTGCACAATGTGTTGATTAACAAAACATATATTATTACTTATTAATATGTGTCAACATCACATGTATTGATAGTTTGCATTTGATAATAGTATATGCCCAGATCATGTCACGATGATGTAAATTGCTAGCTGTGAAGCCACATCTGCGTACTGGCTCGAGAATACAGAGTTTATGCAGTGTTTTAATAATCTGTTAATTAATGTAATTGCAAATAGGGTACGTCAAACAATTTGCATTGTGCGTTATATGCGCGATGGGCAATTGTTCATCATTTGTATATAGTTAATATATGTTATAATGGTATAATTATGTGTACAATTGGTGAGACGTAAATAAATAAATATATTGCAATCCCTATACATATGGAGTATTAATGTAATTGTAATTAATGTGTATAGATCCTGATTGGCATGTGTAAACTGTAATTATATTAGTTGTGACCGTATTCATATTTATTGTCTTTCAGTGTATGTCCAGATATGTTAATACCTTGTTTGCCATTTATAACAGTTGCCACTGGCAGGCCCGTAGCCAGACCTGTTTGAAGGGGGTGTCGTTTCGAAGGCCCAAGAGGCCTGCGGTATATAGGGGGGCCTAAAAAAGTGGACATCGAGGCTAAAAAAGTTGACCTCAAGGCTGGGCGGGGGGGGGGGGGGGGGTCGTCCGACCGCTCCGACCCCCCTGGCTACGGGCCTGACTGGTGTGTACCCAGATAGGTATATTTAAATCACTGAATGATTAGTTATTAAATTGTCATTACTTACGCTTTGCCAATATTGTATACCCAGACTGTCACAGAGAAATACAAATGTATATAGCGATCTAGGCTGGTGAGGATCATAATTCAGCAATAGTATATATGTAATGAGTATGGGAGATTTTTTTTAGCTTATATTTAACGGCGGCACTGGCTCTAGGACCTTGCATGCCGTCTCCCAAGAATGGGAGAAAGAACGGAGGTAGAGATTTTTTTAAAGAAGCCGGTAATTCGTATTTACAGAGCAACTACGAATTATCGGTACCCATTTACAGCTGTGTGAACTGGAGCAGTGTGGATAAAGTGTCTTGCTCAAGGACACAACGCACGCCGCTAGTCAGGCTCGAACCCACGACCCTTGGATCAGTAGTCCGACACACTAACCATTACGCCACGGCCATGGGAGATAGGTGCTGTAGGATTAGCTTACAAGATACAACAGGGGCTTGGGGGTAAATGACCAATTTTGATTGAAGAGAAATCTTTTGTTACTGGTCAAGGATAATCCGTGGTCAGTGAGCTATTTTAGTACTTGTGGGTAGTTCGCAAATGAGATTAAATCTTGTAGAACAGTGTGTGTTGGATGTTTGTGAGAGATGGTTGTGTGAATAGGCATATCTGGCAGCTTGGTCAGAGAGAGAGAGAGAGGGAGAAATACATACAATCTCATTGGATTATGTCATGCTGATGGAAGATGATCAGGTATGTTTAATTAGATAATAAATAGGTACTCTGTATTGTATACGCGTGGAATATTGTTCGTCGCATGGAGATTAGTAGAGAGGCAGATGGGATATCGGGCTCGTTCTTTAATAATTTCAGCGGATGGACGATCCAGAGGGCATTTGAGTAGTTAGAGCGGGATCCATAGATGTAGTCGATAGAAGAGTCGGGAGGGTGGCGGATATTAGAGATAGCGGTCTACGATGCACGCAGTTGCATCGCCTATCTACAGTTGGATATTAGAGGTATTAGAGGTAGCGGTCTACGATGCATGCAGATGCATCGCCTATCTACAGTTGGATATATTTATTAAGGTTTCCTGACGTGACTCTCGCGAAGAACGGCATTATAGGGACGTCAGCGGCGATATAAATAGACAGCAGTGAACTAAATATTGGTGACTGGGGTGTACTTATACTTCAGTCATTGAAGCACATGTATGTAAAACATTTACTTCGGACGTGGACTTGGACGAATGGACGAACGTGGGACATTTAACGGTGGTGATAGGTGGTGATAGTAGTAAGGGGGTCACTTTGGGTACAATTTAACGTATATCAAACATTCAAAGGAACTGTGACTTGTGCGTGATTAAATTACATGTATTTTGATATATAGTGTTACCATGTGGAAATACCAATTTCAATGAGCATTACTTGTGACAATAGTGAAACATAAACATACTAAATTGTATTATATCTGTGATATGGATGTATGATATGTATGAATGGTGTGTGCGTGTGCGTGTGCGTGTGCGTGTGCGTGTGCGTGTGCGTGTGCGTGTGCGTGTGCGTGTGCGTGTGCGTGTGCGTGTGCGTGTGCGTGTGCGTGTGCGTGTGCGTGTGCGTGCGTGTGCGTGTGCGTGTGCGTGTGCGTGCGTGTGAATTCTGTATTGTGTAATACAGCTGTAAATAACATAATTGTACATAAATACATGAAGAAGAAAACCATTGGCTCAATATCCTAAATCCACTTGAATTCAGACAATGTAGAAGAAGGTGATATATGGTTTCGTAATTCTGTACTACTTATTTCCCTTCGCAACTCATTCATGAAATATCTATAGTCTTCGTCATTCTGTTATATGAAGTTCGTGAAGAATTATGTGTACAAATTTACTGTTTGACTACAAATGGCATAATTCCGATTGCAGTCCACAAACACCGAGTGTATGTATCGCATCCGGGCTCTAACGCAGACAGTTATATTGAATTCACTGAATGATCAGTTATTTATATACATTGTCATTAATTAGGCTTGATAATAGTGTATACCCATATCAGTTATATTTAATTCACTGAATTAATAGTTTCATTTAAATATTACAATGATTCCTACATTGGTCTACGTCGATGATCGCAAAGCAATCCAGGGTTTATTAAACGGTATCATTTATGACACCTCGTACGCTGATTATTGTATCGACACATGCCACCGTTTATTTGGAATCAGCAGAATGCTAAGTTAATACGTTATAATTAATAACGCTGGCCAATAGTGTATACCCAGATCAGTTATATTAAATCACCGAGTGATTTATACTATATTATTTATTGACTTTAATATAGTGTCATTTAAATATTCCAATGATTTCTACACTGGTCTACGCCGATTGTCGCAAAGAAAACACGCCACCGTTTATTTGGAATCAACAGGTTTTATGGACAGGTGCTAATTAACAAAATAGTAAAGTTAAGAAAGTTGATTGTTCTGATATTGCACTTGACTTACACGTGATTGGTCATTTTGTACCTCTGCTAGTAGCAAAAGTGTAATCATAGACATATAATACAGTATGCTATGTCTATAATGGGGAAATGTGGGGTTGTGGGAAAATGACCATGCAGTATCAAGTATATTAAGAATATCAAAATGCGTGATAAATGGTTAGGCAGGGCCGGATCCAGGGGGGGGGGCGTGGGGGGCGTACGAAGCAATGATTTTTGTACTCATTTTGTTCTCAAATGCCAGGAAAATGCATCTGAGGCACTTCAATTTTCTAAATTTTCTGGGGGAGGACCCCCACACACCCCCCCCCCCCCCCCACCAACCTCACCTACGCCCCCTCTTTATTCAAATTCTGGATCCGGCCCTGGTTAGGTTATATCGGGGTGGGGGGGGGGGGGTAATGGTTGTGGCCCACCTGAATGGACAGATAGGTCAGAATAATTCGGGTGGATTGAACTTATTGTTTGAAATCTACCGGTCAACATACATCGCCAATCGGCATATATTTCAGGAAGTAAAATTTGATGACGCACGAGATCTTGTGTTGATCACGTGACTTCACTCTGGGGTTCAAAATGGCGGTCTCCAGTGTCGAATCGAAAATTGAGTGTCAGGAAAATGTTGCAGTTCCTAGTCCGAAGCTCGAACGATCCGCAATTAACGAGATAGCAACGTCCGAAGAATCGGGTGTCCCTCTGAATACACCGTGGACATTTTACTTGGACAAGTAATGAGCTGACAGATAGACTCTTTACATTACTTTTTGCTTCAATTTTCCACTTTGAGCTCCAACTCCCAAATGATTGAATGAAAGTGAAACCGAAAGTAGCTTTCTGTCAAAACGTCAGCTTAGAACTATCAAATATTTCAGAAAACATATAGACAAAGTTAGACCTAACAATTAATTCAGTAGTAGCACCAGCTAAAGTGTTGTTTGAAAGAATGTAAACAAATTATCACAATAATGTCAACAATTCAATGTCAATGACTGAGAATAAAAAACAACATTTATCATTGTTAAAGGTCACATAACAAACTATCACTTATTTTTTTGCAAATGCTCTAAAAACAACAAAGGTGACCATAATAACCGATTTCCGGTTTGTATTTTTCGTGATTTTCAGATTTCTCGTATCAGTGATTCTATATTTTATGTATCTGGTGTCCCGGTGTAATTTACTGACAAATCACACAATTTATAAGGAAAATTATATTTTTTTTCAGTAAAGAAACTATGTATCATACCAATCCATTAAGAAAACAATATTTACAATTCTTGTTATGTGCGTTTAGTTATTATTTTCTTTGGTTGGTTTTACTGTTGTTGGCATACATATGGTGCACCAAATGGGCATGTCCCGATCATTAATCAGCACAGTTCACAAGCCCGTAATTCTCAAATCTTGTCCATTTATACTTTACTATACATTGCATCTCAATAAAATAGTTTAACATTGACATTAAACTTATTCTGCAATAAATTTGCCTTTTGTTGTAAAAAAATACTGACGTTAATGTATCTGTCCCGCGAAATCGAATCATTACCGTTACGCTGTACAAAAAATGTAAAATCAGAGTAACCTCCCTTTCCTACTCTCAGCTACTAATGCAATGAACACTGTTTATGGGCGCCCGATTTATAAATAAACACGGTGGTAACACAACTTAAGTCATTGCCGAGAACGAGGCCGGTCTGTATTCGGAATTTTAAGGTTACACATTACATACATCATTACCGTTCGGGGTTTATACACGTCCATATGTATGTAGGTCGACTGAAACCAAAATGGGTAGATAGACACACTTACAACATTGCCTTTGCATATTCTACTTTCATGATGCGTCGTATACAGAGGGGTGAAAAATGGGAGTTTTTAAATAAAAATCATTACCGTTACGGTCATTTCCGTAACAAATTGTGTATCGGTAATGAAAATCGTGTAACGGCAATGATAAATTACCAAACTAACCAGTCAGTTCATACATCAATTAGATATAAACCAGGTCCCATCAGTTGTCGGTCAGTAATGGCACATTTATTCAGACCTACAACATTTATATATCAGGATTTAATTAGTAAAAGCTCTGAAACAACAAAAAACAGACACAGCTTCAAGGAGTGTGGGTTTCTATTGGAAATCACATTAAAAGTAAACACTAACTTGAAGTTATATTGTACAGCATATTCAAAGTATAAATATGTTTGTGATATATGCTGTATTAGTACATGTATTTTAAATAAATGGAAAGTCATTACCGTTACATTTTGTCATTACCGTTACATAATCATTTCCGTTACACCCATATTTTTGGAGGCTGTGCTATTAATTAAATGTAGCCTTATAACGATGTTTGGTACATGTGGTAAAACACGGCATTCTGTTACGTGCCAAGCTATTTTGTTTTGCTTAACTTTACTGATTCATATTAAATACATGTTGTTGGGTTACCATAAATGAGAAATTCCACGACTTACTACTAAATTTCTCTGTTTCAAACTAATACAATTAGCTTACCATATTCTTGACAATTTTCTAAATATATGCCCCTTCAGTTTTATGCCATTGAAAAGAAAAAAATGTAAATGTAAAGCTATATTTACGTCATGTAAATGTACGTAACGGAAATGACATTTCTGAGACCCCTGGTCCCTTGAAGTGGAAATAAAATATATAAAATGACGAGAACAATTGGCTAAATGTAACAACTGGACTGTCACCCAATGGAATAAACACAGTTTAATGAATTATTGGTTCTACATCGAAACTAGAAAAACGGCACCAATATGTACATAAAATATAGAATCACTGGTATCTGAAACCTATACTGGTAGGCGACCCATTTCCGGCCAAAAATCAAGGTTTTTTCGCAATAATTTAAAAAGTTTACATCTGACCGTGATTGTTCTCACATTAACAAATACGTCGGCTCGCCTTACATATAATAATATAAAATTAATTAGTATAGTGGGAGGTAACGGCTGACAATGGGGCCCGACAAGGGGTAATTAAAAGGCCAATTAAAATACAGGAGGAGACCCATTTTTCCGGACACTAGGATTTTCCGCAATATTTACTTTTTGTGAAGCTAACACTGCAAAATTACAGTGAAAGTAATTAATACTGTATGATATTGATCAAATGATAGCAATTATTGCGTGTATTACTTCAAAGTTGCTGTTAATTCCTTTATTCTGTACGTTTTCCCCACGTCATACAGGTGTCAACAAATGTTGGCAGGTATGAAAACAGTTCAATTTAATAGTTTTACTCATTTTTTTTGGGAAATCTTCACACCTGACAACTGGAAATGACCACCTTAATGACCAGGAACAAAAATCTTGTGTGAAAATGCAAAATTAAGCGTTTACGAGGGTGTCCGGGAAAATGGGTACGGACGAAAAATGGGTCGCCTACCAGTACAGAGCCAGGCAATGAATTGGTCGTAGCTTATCTTTCCTGTTACTGCGACCTACTGGCGCGAGGTGGCGCTGTAAAAATAACTGCTATGACGTAGCAATAGTACAGCTTACCTGACTGGTGGATAAAGGTTTCTTATGTACTATCGTTTGGATTTACGGACATCATTTATTTGTTGCATAATTTCTTTGTTTTTGTCGTTTAATATATATATACGGTAATCATTATTTTTCCTTCGCCTAGTTATACTTGGATTTTTATACGTTGGTTGCAATCATCTGCAATGATTATCTGTGCAGAAGTCGGTTGCAATTTAACGATCAAACAGACAGCCGAGCCAGAATCAGAAAAAAATATGGAATTAAATGTTATTTATTTTTATTTTTTTACGAAATACATAATCTCCGACATTTCGTAAATTGATTTAGTCGCGTCAGCATACTTGTGATTTGACAATTTCGAGTTGAAATTAATTCTTTATTTTGAGGTGAAATAATTAGTGATACGCGTGTGTAGATACATTCAAATGGATGCCGCCGGAGGTCATTAATAGTTTGGCATAGCAAACAACTTATCCGATGATTTTAGGACAGCTGTATTCTGAATTCAACGAAGCCACGATCCATTTTGTTTATCTGTCCTAGTCAGTGACAGACGTGTGAAGCTACGTTCAAACGGTTGCCCGCCGGATTTCAACAATAATGCGGCAGGTGTATATTGAATCCGCGAGACCACACCTATGTCCAGTTTGACAGACATGGAAGAACAGATACACTGTGCACATCAGGATGCTTTCTACAGTTCTGAAAATCCAATCTTGATGTGTTTGATTTTACACATGGATGATTGTTATATTACAGGACTAAAATTATGTAACTTGAATAACCCCTCCCTTATGTTTCCGTAAATACTGTTTTGAATACTAAAATATAACTAGATCACATATTTTGTTCTTTGACAGATAAAAATAATTAAAATTATATATTCAATTTTCATATGGACAGTAAAATTCTTTACTATTCCTAATCTATTTGCCTACTGACTTATTTCAAATAAATTTAAAATGTTTGGACTTGATGTTAAAAACTAAAGATGTTTTCCAGAAGAAAATCGTTGTTTTGGCAAATTTGAGTTACATTGATTAAACATAGCTTGGTCCTATATGTGGCTGTGACTGGAGAAATGTTTTTTTTTGTGATTTGTGACCAGTGTACACTCCTGTAGTCTAAATACCATCTAAATTGCTTGTTAGTGTGTTTCATTGAAGGAATGCCGAAAAGTTCAGATCCTGTTCAGACTGTGCGGAGGCACAGGCTGAACTGGATCTACACTGGTCGCAAACGCCATATAAGCCCCGTGTTGTGTTTGGTTTATTGCACCTTCTCAGTCGCAATGCCCTGTGGCAGGGACCATTGGCGGGGCAATTAATCGCTCTGATAAGTACAGCGGATGTTGACACAATCTTCAAACAACAATGACCTCGGGATATAGCCGTCATGTACATTTACCACTTACCCTGTGGCAATTAGAGCAACCACTGCTATCATCCTGGGTATTTGGCTTTCGTTAATTGACCCCATGTACAGCATTGTTTCATTGGAAGTGGACAATGGCCTACGAGAATGACGTTATGACAGTTTTACCAGCATAGTACCAGATCCATATATGCACCTGACAGCTCTGATAGTTGTCTACTCTGTTGCCCGTTTGATTTAGCATTATATATAAGTACTATCGGGGGAAACATAGATTGTAACCTGACAATGTAAATATAAATACATGTATATACAGACTGGGATCCTAGAGCTGTTGAAAATTGCACAGTATGTCCATTTTGTCACCCACTGTCTAACATTCCAGTATGTAGTTTGTAACTAAGTCATTCTTATATTAATACAGCTCCCATATATTTATATCAGCGTTCTAATTAATTGAAGTTCTAAGTAGTCTGTTCAACTATTAAGTGTAATAATCGTATTATGCATACATTTCGGAAGTACTACTGATACGTCATATACGCACGTGACCCCAAAGGGAAATAACTGTGGTAAGTAAAATAAGGGGAAGTATGTCATGCAGTGATGGCTGGAAAAACTGGCTGTCCGGAATATGAAATCCGTAAAAGAACGGCACATACTGGTCGGATTACTGTGAAATTTGTTTTATTTGATATATAGATGATGAATACATAAGCGTACCGCGAAAACAGAACCTGGTTATATCTCCTTTAAATTAAATAACTTGCAAGTTATTACAATATGCATGTAAATAGTAGTTGTGAAATATTTTGAGCTTTTATTGTTTATAGAAATCTCATTATCTGAGAAAAATAAACATTTTGTTTGGGTAAAAAATTGTATTGAAATCAACAATATAATGCTGGTGTAAGTTTGTGTGACAAAAATGCCGGTTTGTGCGAAACCGATACGGGATGACAATGCAGTGTCATCTGGCCTTCATTATCTCCCTTCCTGCAAAGTTGAAAAACGTATGCCGGTGTCGTAGTATTGAGGTTTTTGTAATATTCGTCCGAAACGGCTGAGTAAATCAATGTTTTCTATTTCCTTAATTGGCTTTAGTATTGTAGAACAGAATATCACTGTAAAACCGAGGACTTGATGGTATAGTTTAATACAAATAAACATTCGGCTGCGGGTTAAGAAACCCCATAAGTTAAATATGTTTCTCGGCTTCTTTAGCTGAATTTCGATCAGCGCTCGGCGGTCTGGTATTTTGTCTTTGTTGCATACGCGTCGGTATAACAGAGACCGGGAACCTTTCTCAGAAAGGGTCCCAGCTGTGGAAAGCGTCTCGCTGCCCAAATTGGGAGTGCTTGGCTTTGTGTCTCGCACAGTCAACATAGCAGAGCACCTTCTGTTCGCTTGGACAGAATCCATCGGCAGTAGTTCAGGTATTATGCCGGCATTGCGATCGTATAATGTACAAGAGCTACGGGTGGATTAGGACTGGGAACCGTTGGTCGCACGCTTAGCCCAGCGAGCAGTCTGGTATAACTGGACGGTGCATCGGCGAGCATAGCGTTTGTCGAGCCCTTACAGTGTTCGGAATGCGAGCAGTGCTCAGCACTGTGTTGAAACACTTCGCTGAGGCGTACGCCCAGTTATACAGCCGAACACTCTCCATTTGGGCTGAGCAAGTATTAAAACTTGACACACAGCCCAGCTGCTGGTCACAAGCAGTTCGGCGTTGTTTAGACGAGCATTGCGTTTGTCAAACCAGACCCATATTCCCAGACCCATGGAACAAGCCCCATGCTAAGCTATTGCTCGAGGATAGCCCAGCATGATCCACCAGGCTCATCGCCCACCTACAGCCTGAGATGTCGGCATATGCCAGGCTGTGAGCTGGGGATAGCATAGCGTTCATGTAGACAGCTCAGAACATCGATGAGCTGAGTGGTTCAGGATGTAGCTCAGCTCATATAGTCGCTCAGCTAAGCAGTTCATAACATTGCTCAGCTAGGTAGCTCGGTTTGTTGGTGAGCGGTGTTTCCCGGACACATATAGGTTCAGCTTCAATTAAGATATACTATGCTGATCCACAGGACTGTCATCAGATAGTTAGTCCAGAGTAGGGTACAGGCATGTTAGCTCAGAATTGAGACGAGCTACACTCCCGTCAACACATATAGGTTCATGATAGGATGCCCAGCTAGTGGTATTGCTCATACCACGAGATGAAAACTGTGTGGAATTAATATACAGCTACAGTGGCATAGCCCATGCCAGAGATGGGAATCACATTAGTGTTTCACCACTGTAGCCGAGATACTCCGCCCATAATATTGCTTCTAGTTGATTGTTGTTAAGTTTTATGTCTTGATTATTTGTGCTCATCCAATCATTGTAACGATCAGTGTCCATAATCATTGGTAACCAATCATTGGCGAGGTACGCCCGAGGAAAATCTATATCTGTATATATATTGTAAATAGAGCCCAGCTATATATAGTCTCAGCCTCGTCGCATGAGACGGACTGAGAAACCAGTTATACCGGCCCAGCTTGATACCAGGAGTAGTAGAATTCTATTATTCGGATGCCAGGCTGGACCCGACTTATGAGAATATTAGTTAGGCTGCTGAGTGCCATAACTTCATATAACTTGGTGCTCAGCATATTGATAAGTTGATAGCACGGCTGATCAGACTGGTGACAGCTGATGCCAGCCGTTGAACGCCGGTTGAGCAAGCCGGACCAGCTGATAGGTGAAAATACGTTACATAAATAGAATATACCCTTGTGTTCAGCATGCTGCATACTCGGCGGCTGATTACGCCGGTCTCGTGCTTGAGCTAGCCGGATCAGCTGATATAGGCAAAATACGTTACATTTGTAAATGTAAACTACTAGGGTTCAATCCAAGTGTTTATACAGTTAGATGCTGTATATATTCAATTTTATTGAAAAATATAAAATGCCAATACACAAATAGCAGCTATCACAACCCAACTTGATTGGGTCGGTGATGTTCTCGACAAAGTTTCTTAGTCAATGAAATACCTAGTATCATGATAGTAACATCGTGAGTGTATTGATAACAATATTGAATAGACTCGTTTATCTAAATTGTTCATCCGCAGGACAGTGCCTGGGACATCAGCCGCAGAGTATGCAGCATGTTTGAAGAAACTCTACACTGTCAGTACTGTACAGGTAAATCTATCATCTCATCACACCCATGCTTTGACCTCACTTTAGAATCATTTCCAATGGAAAATGATTCAAAAGTGCTGTTAAACCACATAAAAACAGCAGGTGGCAATTTTCGTTTCGTTTCCCAATTTGGGAAACGAAATGAAAATTGCCGCCTGCTGTTGTTATGTGGTTTGACAGCACTTTAGAATCATTTTCCATTGGAAACAAGTGTTAAGTGACTTCACACCTAAGTGAAGCCTAAGTGTTAAAGGTACATGCCCACTCAGTAGGCACAAACTATTCTTTATAGGAATTAAATAAGTGTATAATTGTGTCACTATTCCACCAGTTCTAAAAATTACGAGTGCCCGCTATACAGATATAATCATTTAATAATATTTATTTTGCTGATAGTGACTCACGGTGGTGTCAGGCATTGATTCACCAATGGTTGGCATTATTATACATTTTGTATCAAACGTAAAATTTACATACTGATATCAGGGGCGATAACCTTGTTTCCTTAAAATGTTAACGGACATTACTATTTATTTTCTGTATTTATTTTTTGATGTGCAATGATCATACTTTATAATCTGTCTCTACTATTATTTTTTCAAGTGACGCATTTAATTACTATAAATAACTAAAAAATATCATGCCTCATTTACATATGAAAATAGCCTGATACCACCGTGCGTCACTAGCAGTAAACTAATATTACTAAATGATTATAAAGGTATAGCGGGCACTTGTCATTTTTAGAACTGGTGGAATAGTTTAGTATTTATTTAATTCCTATAAAGAACATTTTGTGCCTACTGAGCGGACATGTACCTTTAAGCATTTTATACAAGAAATTGACATGGACTACCGGTATTTCATGTTAAGTTTGAGACATTCCATTATGCAGAAAAGGGTGTCATTTGATAAAAAATATCCAAAACTGGTGCAAATCTTGATGAGATGGCTCGTTACGAGCCGGCTCATCATGATCTACACTGTTTGCAAGTACAATGCATTACGAAAGACATCTCTTGTGTTTAAAGGTTTACCATCTAGAGCCTACATGTGCAACCAGATGAGTCAGAGCCACTTTTTATATGCCCATTTTGAAAAAAATGGGACATAAATTATTATATTTTACCATTCGCCGGGCAGAAAATAATTGTTTGGAGCATAAGTCATATACCACTTGGACTATCTTCATGAAACTTCACAGTTGTGTTGATATCAATTGAGTGAACACACCTGTTGAAGGTGGGCTTCATCTGCTCAAGGTTAAGGTCACCAGTGATTGATTAATTTCACATTGTACTGCATATTTTTTTTGTCTAGCCCGCTTTGCGGAAAGCGAGACATAGTGATCACAATGACTTCCGGGTGTCCATGCGTCCATCACGTGCGTCCGTCCGTTCGTGTGTCAGTCTGTCCTGTCTGTCCGTCCGAAATCTGCGTTAAAGTTTTTAAATGCCTTATATCTCTGCAATCATAAGTCACATTGACTTGAAGTTTCATATGCGTATTAGTCATCATCCATATATTCATGTTTTATCCCACTCATGCGGCCCCTGTGCCCAAGGTCAAGGTCAAATGACTTAGAAGTTTGCGTTACACTTTTGTCAAAATTTGCGTTAAAGTTTTCAGATACCTACTCTCTCTGTAACTGCAATTCGGATTTGCTTGAAACTTTGTATGCTTATTGGTCATCATCCATATATTCATTCTGTATCCCACTCATGCGGCCCCTTTGCCCCAACGTCAAATGACTTAGAAGTTTGCGTTAAAGTTTCTGTCAAACTTTGCGTTAAAGTTTTCACATACCTACTATCTCTGTAACTGTAAGTCGGAATTGCTTGAAACTTTGTATGCTTATTGGGCATCATCCATATATTCATTCTGTGTCCCACTCATGCAGCCCCTGTGTCCCAAGGTCAAGGCCAAATGACTTAGAAGTTTGCGTTATTATAAAATCTGAGTTAAAATTTTTACATACCTTATACATGTATCTCCACAATTGTTACTCCAATTTACTTCCAATACTTTCTTTTCATCATCCATATTGTCATTCCATAGCCTGCCCATGTGGTCCACATGGTCAAGGTCAAATGACTTTGAAATTTGTGTTAAAGTCATACCTTATATCTCCACAACACTTACTCAAATTTCAATAATTCTTATTATCATCCATATTTTCATTCTATAGCCCACCCATGTGGCCCACATGCCCAAGATCAAGGTCAAATGACTTTAAAATTTGTGTTAGAACTTTTACATACCTTATATCTCCACAACCCTTAATTCAAACTTCAAATAAATACACTCTGAGACCATCAAATGCCTCAGCGGGCTCGACATGCGGGCCGCAGCCATCTGTTTTTACACAAATACCACTTTGAACTTCTTTTGTCTACACTATCACAGATCAGCTTTTAATTTGTATAACTTTTAAACCGTACTATGTTGATACTAGGTGTGCTGCTTCATTACTGTTTATTCAATCCCCAGGTTATGGATTATCTCCCCCTTTTGCACTGTTGCCTTGTAGCTTGTAAAACTCATAAACCGCAACTAATAGATGGAGGCTTCATAATTGATATGTAGCTTTCTTATGTGTTCGGTGGTTGGTTGGGAGCATGCAAAGGGTACGTTTAACGGTGGGATTCCTCTTTGCCAGAATCCCAATATCCCTGGTTTGGCCTTCAGTATATTTTTGGCTTTCTTGCTACTTGAGAGTTGCATCAAGTTATGCCCATTATATGAAAGTAGTAAGATTAGTACTAACCATATTACTTTAGTGCAGACTTTTTTCCCCATTAATGCTGGTTTTCACTACCATATATCCCTAACTAACTATGTTTACAAACCAGCAGAAAATCAGAAAAATGAGAATAGCAATACAAATAAAAAAGCATCACCATATGTCTCTAATATTAAATCTTCTAATGTTTCCTCCTGTTTCTGATAAGACACTTTTGGTTTGCAGGCTACCTTTCATCTTAAGTAACTGGAATGGATTTTGATATGTTAACTGTGCAATCAATCCAACCGTCACAAAATGGTTTTCAGATGAGTCCACTTGTGAAAAAGGTGTGTTTTTGTTCTCAAAAATTACTTGCAAAAAGTGCAGATCCTGATGAGACGGCTCGTCACGAGCCGGCTCATCTGGATCTACACTTTTTGCCAATACCACTATACAGGCCTGTGGTGTTGAAAGGGTTAAATGTACATTTAAAACATGACTTTCAGGGGTTTTGGAGTGTATACAACAATATACCAGATGTGTCGAAACTCTGCTGCAGATACAGCTACCATCTCATGAGGCATGAAAGACGGCCTATCTGGTATGTACAAGGGGTGTTCAAAAAGTAACGGTGGGTGGAACGTTTGTAATCATTTAATGTTCAACATCCTGAAGGTCATTCAAATAAAATGCTCTTATATATAGTAGTGGATCTTACCTGTCAGAGTGATCTTAAAGGTACATGCAGGCGCGGATCCAGGATTTTGGGTTGGGGGGGGGGGGCGTAACTATTTTGCAATACTTGACTATATTAGCGAACGAGCGTAGTGGAGCTCGGGATAGCGCTAGGGGGGTCCGGGGACAATTTTTGAAGTCTACATCACATTTCCTGCGTTCTGGCTCATTTTTGAGCAAATAAAAACCCAATAAATTCACAACGCGAACGTAGAAACGTGCCTTGTAAATTGTAAAAAATCTTTACTTGACAAATTCATTGACCATTACATATGCAAACATATTGATTGGCATTGTTATACATTTTATATCAGGCGTAAATTTCCACACTGATATCAGGGGCGATAACCGTGTTTCCTTAAAATGTTAAGACATTACTATTAAATTCTCTGTATTTATCTTTTGGTATGCAATGATCATACTTTAGAATCCTGTCAAAAATATAATTTTTTCAGGTGACACATTTAATTAGTATAAATAATTAAAACATATCATGCCTCATTTGCATATGAAAATAGCCTGATACCACCACACTTCACTATCAGCAAAATAAATATTACTAAATGATTAGATTTGCATAGCGGGTACTCGTAATTAGCCAGTTTATTTTGGGAAAAAATCCAGGCTATTGGATTGGCGAAAGCCGGTCGGGCGGGTGGGCGGACGGCGTCCACAATCAATGTTAAGTGTTCGTATTTGAGTCCATTTCTTTGTTACTGTACCACCTAGGACCACCAAACTTTCACAGCTTCATAATCAAGGGGTGCCCACCACATATCACTATCAACATCTTTTTTTTTTTTTTTTTTTTTTTTTTTTTTATTTTTTACTTTTTAGCCAGGTTTTTTGAAAAAAAAATCCAGGCTATTGGATTGGCGAAAGCCGGGCGGGCGGGCGGCGGGCGGGCGGCTGGAGCGGGCGGCGGCGGGCGGGCGTCCACAATCAATGTTAAGTTTTCGTGTTTGAGTCCATTTCTTTGTTACTGTACCACCTAGGACCACCAAACTTTCACAGCTTCATAATCAAGGGGTGCCCACCACATATCACTATCCAACATGATTGCTTTAACTTCACCCATTTTTCCGCGTAATCGACTTAGCCATTTTCAATGTTAAGTTTTCGCGTTTACAATGTTAAGTTTTCGTGTTTAAGTCCATTTCTTTCGTCTGTCCACCTAGGACCACCAACTTTACGCTTCATAATCAAGGGGTGCCCACCAAATATCACTATCAACATGTTACTTTTTTTTTAACTTACCCATTTTTTCCGCGCAGTCGATTAGCCTTTTCAATGTTAGTTTTGCGTTTAATGTTAAGTTTTTGTGTTTAATCCATTTCTTTGGTACTGTCCACCTGGACCACCAAACTTTCACAGCTTCATAATCAAGGGGTACCCACCACATATAACTATCCAACATGTGACCATTTTTTTACCTTCACCTATTATTTCTACGTAATTGACTTAGCCATTTTCAACGTTAACTTTTTAACGTACGTCTGGTTCGAGTTTTTTGGTTTTTTGGTTAAAAACATTTTCGTTATACTATATCTCTGCAACTGCTTCGCCCATTACCTTGAAACTTCACATGGGTGTTTATCATCATCCATATTTTTCATTCTAACCCCCAACCGTGCGGCCCCTTGTGTGCCCAATGTCAAGGTCAAATTACTTTGAATTTTTTTGTTAAAGTTTTTTTGTGTACTATATCTCTGCAACTGCTTCACCCAATACCTTGATACTTCACATGGGTGTTTATCATCATTGTCGCACCTGCTTGCGGAAAGCGCGATCCTGTGCCAATGTCAAGGTCAAATTACTTTGAATTTTTTTGTTAAAGTTTTTTCGTGTACTATATCTCTGCAACTGCTTCACCCAATACCTTCATACTTCACATGGGTGTTTATCATCATTGTCGCACCTGCTTGCGGAAAGCGCGATCCTGTGCCCAATGTCAAGGTCAAATTACTTTGAATTTTTTTTGTTAAAGTTTTTTCGTGTACTATATCTCTGCAACTGCTTCACCCAATACCTTGATACTTCACATGGGTGTTTATCATCATTGTCGCACCTGCTTGCGGAAAGCGCGATCCTGTGCCCAATGTCAAGGTCAAATTACTTTGAATTTTTTTGTTAAACTTTTTTCGTGTACTATATCTCTGCAACTGCTTCACCCAATACCTTGATACTTCACATGGGTGTTTATCATCATTGTCGCACCTGCTGCGGAAAGCGCGATCCTGTGCCCAATGTCAAGGTCAAATTACTTTGAATTTTTTTGTTAATGTTTTTTCGTGTACTATATCTCTGCAATGCTTCACCCAATACCTTGATACTTCACATGGGTGCTTATCATCATTGTCGCACCTGCTTGCGGATAAAGCGCGATCATGTGCCCAATGTCAAGGTCAAATTACTTTGAATTTTTTTTGTTAAAGTTTTTTCGTGTACTATATCTCTGCAACTGCTTCAACCCAACCCAATAACCTTGATACTTCACATTGGGTGCTTTATCATCATTGTCGCACCTGCTTGCGGAAAGCGCGATCCTGTGCCCAATGTCAAGGTCAAATTACTTTGAATGTTTTTGTTAAAGTTTTTTTGTGTACTATATCTCTGCAACTGCTTCACCCAATACCTTGATACTTCACATGGGTGTTTATCATCATTGTCACACCTGCTTGTGGAAAGCGCGATATCGTCAGCATTTTGGCATACGTCCGTCCATTCGTCCGTGTGTCCGGTTAAAGTTTTTTGGTTAAAGTTTTTCCATCTACTATATCTATTTTTTTAGTGTCCATGCCTCGCCCCAAGGCGCGACATGCAGGCCACGGCAATCTAGTCTACAAAAAGTGTTTTCCGCGCAGTCGACTTGGCCATTTTCAATGTTAACTTTTCGCATTTACAATGTTAAGTTTTCGTGTTTAAGTCCATTTCTTTGGTACTGTACCACCTAGGACCACCAAACTTTCACAGCTTCATAACCAAGGGGTGCATACCACATACAACTATCCAACATGTGACCATTTTTACCTTCACCTATTATTTCTACGTAATTGACTTTTTCAACGTTAACTTTTTAACGTACGTCTGGTTAAAGTTTTTTGGTTAAAATTTTTTTGTTATACTATATCTCTGCAACTGCTTCGCCCATTACCTTGAAATTTCACATGGGTGTTTATCATCATCCATATTTTCATTCTAACCCCCAACTGTGCGGCCCCTATGCCCAATGTCAAGGTCAAATTACTTTGAATTGTTTTGTTAAAGTTTTTTCGTGTACTATATCTCTGCAACTGCTTCACCCATTACCTTGATACTTCACATGGGTGTTTATCATCATTGTCAGCGCAATATCGTCGGCATTTTGGCATACGTCCGTCCGTACGTCCGTGTGTCTGGTTAAAGTTTTTTGGTTAAAGTTTTTCCATCTACCATATCTATTTTTTTAGTGCCCATGCCTCGCCCCAAGGCGCGACATGCAGGCCACGGCCATCTAGTCTACAAAAAGTGGGTATAATTATGTTATCCAAGTGTCTATGCTTGGAAAAAACCTGGCCTTCGTGGCTTTGCCTCGTTTCTTGTTTTTAGCTCGCCTGCACGAAGTGCAGAAGAGCTTATGTCATACCCCCGGCGTCGTCGGCATCGGCGTCAGCGTCTTCCACAAACTTAACGTTGGGTAAATGTCTTATAACTTCTGTTTCCTTTCACGGAACACCTTGTTATTTCATACATGCATTCCTCAGATGACCCTCTATCATGCAGTAGCAAATCCATGACACACCACCCAGCCCTTACCCCAAGGTCAAGGTCACAAAATTGGCACATTCATAAACTTAATGTTGGGTAAATGTCTTATAACTTCTGTTTCCTTTCATGGAACACCTTGTTATTTCATACATGCATTCCTCAGATGACCCTCTATCATGCTGTAGCAAATCCATGACCCACCACCAAGCCCTTACCCCAAGGTCAAGGTCACAAACTTGTCACATTCATGAACTTAACGTTGGGTAAATGTCTTATAACTTCTGTTTCTTTTCATGGAACACCTTGTTATTTCATACATGCATTCCTCAGATGACCCTCTATCATGCTATAGCAAATCCATGACCCACCACCCAGCCCTTACCCCAAGGTCAAGGTCACTGACTTGGCACATTCATAAACTTAACGTTGGGTAAATGTCTTATAACTTCTGTTTCCTTTCATGGAACACCTTGTTATTTCATACATGCATTCCTGAGATGACCTTCTATCATGCTGTAGCAAATCCATGACCCACCACCCAGCCCTTACCCCAAGGTCAAGGTCACAAACTTGGCACATTCATAAACTTAACGTTGGGTAAATATCTGTTAACTTCTGTTTCCTTTCATGGAACACCTTGTTATTTCATACATGCATTCCTCAGATGACCCTGTATCATGCTGTAGCAAATCCATGACCCACCACCTAGCCCTTACCGCAAGGTCCAGATCACAAACTTAGCACATTCATAAACTTAATGTTGGGGTAAATGTCTTATAACATCTGTTTCCTTTCATGGAATGCCTTGATATTTCATACATACATTCCTCAGATGACCCTCTATCATGCTGTAGCAAATCCACAACCCACCACTTAACCCTTACCCCAAGGTGAAGGTCACAAACTTAGCATGTTCATAAACTTTACATTGGGGTAAATGTTGTGTAACGTCTGGTTTCTTTACACTTTGAACGCTTTGATATTTCATACATGCATTCATCCGATGATCCTCTATTGTGCTACAGCAAATCCATGACCCACCCCACCCCTTTCCCCAAGATCAACATCATAAACTTAACGTTGGAGTACATGTCTTTTTATAACTTCTGTTTCTTTACAGGGATCACCTTCATATTTCATACATGCAAATCATCTGATAATACTCTATTGTGCTACAGCAAATCCATGACCCCCCCCCCCACCCCTTTTGCCAAGGCCAAGGTCACAAACTTAGCACATTTATACATGCATTCCTCATGTGAATAGCTATCATGCTGTAGAAAATCACCAACTTAGTGTGTTCATAAACTTAACGCTGGGTTAAATTTTGTTTTCCTTCTCATTTCAGGGAGCGCATTGATATTTCATACATGCATTCATCTTAATATGCTATATCATGCTATATCAAATCCACCTTCCACCACTGACCTCAATGTCACGGTCCACCGCACACCCCTTATCCCAAGGTCAAGTTATATAATATTCATGTTTTTTATACAACTGACAAGTTTGAATGAAGGCTGCCAACAGGCGAGCTTCGTTGTCTTCTGACAACTCTTGTTAGAACTGGAATAGTGACACAATTTTACACTTATTTAATTTATATAAAGAACATTTTGTGTACTGATGGGCATGTACCTTTAAGTGATTGATGATTAGCCAGGGTTTTTTTTTTGGATAAAAAAAATCCAGGCTATTGGATTGGCGAAAGCCAGGTGGGTGGGCGGGCGGGCGGCAGCGTCCACAATCAATGTTAAGTTTTCGTATTTGAGTCCATTTCTTTCTTACTGTACCACCTAGGACCACCAAACTTTCACAGCTTCATAATCAAGGGGTACCCACCACATATCACTATCCAACATCTTACCTTTTTTTGAACTTGACCCATTTTTTCCGCGGAGTCGACTTGGCCATTTTCAATGTTAACTTTTCGCGTTTACAATGTTAAGTTTTCGTGTTTAAGTCCATTTCTTTGGTACTGTACCACCTAGGACCACCAAACTTTCACAGCTTCATAACCAAGGGGTGCCCACCACATACAACTATCCAACATGTGACCATTTTTTTTACCTTCACCTATTATTTCTACGTAATTGACTTAGCCATTTTCAACGTTAACTTTTTAATGTACGTGTGGTTAAAGTTCTTTGCTTAAAAGTTTTTTGTTATTCTATATCTCTGCAACTGCTTCGCCCATTACCTTGAAACTTCACATGGGTGTTTATCATCATCCATATTTTCATTCTACCCCCCAACCGTGCGGCCCCTGTGCCCAATGTCAAGGTCAAATTACTTTTAATTTTTTTGTTAAAAGTTTTTTCGTGTACTATATCTCTGCAACTGCTTCACCCATTACTTTGATACTTCACATGGGTGTTTATCATCATTGTCGAGCCTGCTTGTGGAAAACACGATATAGTCGGCATTTTGGCATACGTCCGTCCGTCTGTACGTCTGTGTGTCCGGTTAAAGTTTTTTGGTTAACATTTTTCCATCTACTATATCTATTTTTTTAGTGTCCATGCCTCGCCCCAAGGCGGCATAGCCTTGTTTCATATGAAATCTGCAAATTTGATATCATAAATATCATATTAAATTAGCATAAATGTTATTGCATAAGCACATCATCATACATTTAAGCTGTACTGATCACCTACTGTATTTTATGTAGCAGCCTCATTGATTTTTGTCAAGCCCGCTTGCGGAAAGCGCGGCATAGTGATCACCATGACGTCTGTGCGTCAGTCTGTGTGCACACACAACGAGGTACTTATGTGGCTAGAGAACAATGGGTAACTGTAAATGCTATTCATTTCGTTCTCTTACGTAGCTATATTTTTCTCTTAAACAAAAGAAAAGCCACATAAGTATCCATTTGTAGGAACGTCCGTCCGTCCATCCGTCCATCCATCCGAAATATGCGTTAAAAATTTTTAAATACCGTATATTTCTGCAGTCCTAAGTCACATTGACTTCTTCATATACTTATTAGTCATCATCCATATATTCATGCTGTATCCCACTCGTGCGGCTCCTGTGCCCCACCAAGGGCAAGTTCAAATGACTTAGAAGTTTGCATATTATAAAATATGCGTTAAAGTTTTTACCTACCTTTTATCTCCACAATTGTTACTCCAATTTACTTCAAACTTCCAATACTTCCTTTTCATTATCCATGTTTTCATTCTATAGCCTGCACATGTGGTCCACATGCCCAAGGTCTAGGTCAAATGACTTTGAAATTTGTGTTAAAGGTTTTACATACCTTATATCTCCACAACACTTACTCCGATTTACTTCAAATAATTATTTATTATCATCATATTATTTTCATTCTAAGCTTTACATACCACAGCTCCACAGCTCTTAATTCAAACTTCAAATAAATACACTCTGAGACCATCAAATGCCTTGACATGCAGGCAGCGGCCATCTGGTTTTATTGTCGAGCGTGCTTGCGGAAAGCGAGACATAGTGATCACAATAACTTCCGGGTGTCCGTCCGTCCGAAATCTGCGTTAAAGTTTTTAAATACCTTATATCTCTGCAGTCCTAAGTCACATTGACTTGAAACTTCATATGCTTATTAGTCATCATCCATATATTCATGCTGTATCCCACACATGCGGCCCATCTGCCCAAGGTCAAGGTCAAATGACTTAGAAGTTTACATTCCGATATCTGCGTTAAAGTTTTTAAATACCTTATATCTCTGCAGTCCTAAGTCACATTGACTTGAAACTTCATATGCTTATTAGTCATCATCCATATATTCATGCTGTATCCCACTCATGCGGCCCTTGTGCCCAAGGTCAAGGTCAAATGACTTACAAGTTTGCATTCCGAAATCTGCGTTAAAGTTTTTAAATACCTTATATCTCTGCAGTCCTAAGTCACATTGACTTGAAACTTCATATGCTTATTAGTCATCATCCATATATTCATTCTGTGTCCCACTCATGTGGCCCCTGTGCCCTTATGTCAAGGTCAAATGACTTAGAAGTTTGCGTTAAAGTTTCTGTAAAAATTTGCGTTAAAGTTTTCACATACCTACTATCTCTGTAACCGTAAGTCAGATTTGCTTGAAACTTTGTATGCTTATTGGGCGTCATCCGTATAATCATTCTGTGTCCCACTCATGCGGCCCCTATGCCCCAAGGTCAAGGTCAAATGACTTAGAAGTTTGCTTTAAAATTTTTGTAAAAATTTGCGTTAAAGTTTTCACATACCTACTATCTCTGTAACCGTAAGTCAGATTTGCTTGAAACTTTGTATGCTTATTGGGCATCATCCATATAATCATTCTGTGTCCCACTCATGTGGCCCCTGTGACACAAGGTCAAGGCCAAATGACTTAGAAGTTTGTGTTATTATAAAATCTGCTTTAAACTTTTTACATATCTTATATCTCCACAATTGTTACTCCAATTTACTTCCAACTTCCAATACTTCTTTTTCATTATCCATATGTTCATTCCATAGCCTGCCCATGTGGTCCACATGCCCAAAGTCAAGGTCAAATAACTTTGAAATGTGTGTTAAAGTTTTTACATACCTTATATCTCCACAATACTTACTCTAATTTACTTCAAACTTCAAATAATTTATTTATTATCATCCATATTTTCATTCTATAGCCCACCCATGCGGCCCACATGCCCAAGTTCAAGGTCAAATGACTTTAAAATTTATGTTAAAGCTTTTACATACCTTATATTTCCACAACCCTTAATTCAAACTTCAAATAAATACACTCTGAGACCATCAAATGCCTCGGCGGGCTCGACATGCGGCCATCTGGTTATACTAGTGTATTATGATTTTAATGTACTTTGTTATTACCATCCCTCTGTGTGTGTTTGTGGGTCTGGTTAACCCTTTCTCTCCTAATATTTGCAAACAGTGTAGATAATGATCAGCCAGCTCGTAGCGAGCCGTCTCATCATGATCCACACTGTTTGTGGATATTTTTATCACGCCCCCTTGCGGACAGCGAGATATAGTTGGCTCATTTGGTTATTTTTTTTGGTTAAAGTTTTTCGGTATTCTATCAAAGCCTCAGCGGTCGTGACATGCAGGCCGCAGTCATCTCATTACACAGTTACCCCATTTTTGTCTCGCCCGCGAAAGCGGAAAGCGAGACTAAAATTTTGCGTTTCCGGAGTCGTCGGCGGCGGCGTCATCATTCAATGTTAAGTTTTTGTGTTACGGTCATTACTTCATCACCTACAGTCAAAAAACTTTATACGTACCTTTACTATGATATGTAGATGAATATAGGACTATTCTCGGGGTCAAGGCCCCAGGGTCAAGCAAGATCAAGGCGGAACAAGGCGAGACATTTGATTCCGCGGAATTCTTGTATGTATAATACAACTGTCTTAAACTTTCCATGAAATAGTCCATGTCAGTTACTAGCTAGTACTTCGGGGTGAAACGGTTTGCTGGAATTTCTCCAGTCTGCCACTGGGGACATTTGTGTGCTGCAAGGCCTCATTTTCTTGTAATAATGTGAAAATGTGGCTTACCATCGCCTTTCTGTAAGTTTTGTTTTCTGCTCTTGTATTAGGGAGGATGCAGCCAATGTCCAAGGTGGAAACTGGAAAATGAAATGTCACAAACACGACACAGTAAGTTGGCATTTATACAGACACGGTAATCATGGACATTATGAGCAATTATCCATTATACAATTGAAGGGATCGATGGAAGAAGTGGGTAAGTTAAAGGACTTATCCCCTTCTTCCACTGACCCGTTCTATTGAACTGTTATACATTGTATAGATGATTGTTAGACAAGTGATAATTAAATACACCATTGCCTGCACTAATATTTGTCAATTTCTGTATTTCAAAATACTTGAATATTGTGCTTGAAATCAAGCAGCTTGATTGTTTGTTTGTTGGTGTTTAACAGCCTATCAACAGCTACGGTCATTTACCGTAAGGCCGGGCCAACGGGTTCGATCCCTTATTCAACCTGCTGCATTAGGGGGAAAATCCAAAAATCTGAACGGAATATTTACACCTTAAAAAATATATATATTCAGCCCTGAAATTAGAATAACATGGTCAGTTGCCAGGTCCATACCACACCAAAGCCACTTGGCCCCTTCCCCTAAAAGTAATAGGATTACGATTAATCATCTTAATTATATAAGGTATATAACCGGATTCAACTCTTGCATACAAGAAAGCCAAAGACAATCTCGGGTCTGGATTCCGGTAAAGGATGAATCCCGATCGTTAAATTACCCATCACATGCTTCCACCTGCCACCCACCCAGCAGCCACTCAGCCAATTAAACTGCTTGATTGCGAGTTGAAATTGCCAATAGATGCTCAACGACATCTGGGCAAGGTTAATGCCGGCGGTTGGGTTTAATAATCGTTAAACAAGTTTACCATTTCATAAAAAATAAGGCTATGCCTCGACAAAAAGCTCGCCCATCCCCTTGCCAGAAACTCACATTTTCACATTTATGGCACTAACCTACTTTCAGCACAAAAATATTTACACAATTCCCTAACATTTGATTGTCCCGTAGCAAGTCTCTGTCCAAAATTTATATCCCAGTAAACTCCCACGCCAAACTACTTTCCGTAACCGTGAGGCGCAGTTAAAATAATTCTTAATAAAACGGAAAATAAACACATTTTCTTGATGAATTTATTTCAAATGCTGGAATTATAAGGAATGAATGGCCTTTTTGTGGAATTTATGGGGGATATAAACTTGGAAAAGTTGCGGGAATACTGGACGAGGCCTTCCGGCCTTCGTCCAGTATTCCCGCGACTTTTCCAAGTTTATACCCCAATAAATTCCACAAAAAGGCCATTCATTCCTATAGTAAAAGGTTCCATGAACATTCAGCTGTATGAACACTCCAAAACACAAAACATTACCACAGTGAAATCCATCAAATTAACACATTGAGGTTGTCCGGGTGTTGTGTGTAGCAAGTTTATTTTTTAATTTACTGTTTGAATTCATCCATTGCAGTCTATAGCATGGAAGGAATTGCTGCTGGCAGCAATTGGAGAGAATCTCTCCGACACCATGGCTGAAGGTGAGCACATTTACATTGTCTTGTTATGCTCCCCGAAAATTTAGTCACCGCTTTGTCCGACGTCTGGCGTCCGGTGTGCGCCATCCGCGTTTTACGTTAAAGTTTTTCAATCTCTTTCACTGCTAGGGATATTAACTTGAAACTTCATATACACATTGATCACCATCCATATTTTCATTGCTGCCCAGGAGCCCAAGGTCAAATTACTTTTTGTTAAAGTTTGACATTAAATTTTTCAAATTGCAAAATCTGTGTGACTGCTTCGGATATCAACTTCAAACTTCATATATACATTGATCACCTTCCATATTTTCATTGTATACCCTACCCATGCTGCCCAGGAGCCCAAGGTCAAATTATTTTTTTAAAGCTTACGTTAAAGTTTTTCAAATTGCTATATCTCTGTGACTGCTTGCGATATCAACTTGAAACATCATATATACATTAATCACCATTTATTGTGATTAATAAGCATGCTACACCAATACCCAGTGTCAAGGACTTTGAATTTCAATGAAGGCATCATCGGGGAGCATTTGTCGCATTTACCGACCATCTAATTAAAGTAGGACGGTAGACATATGTGGCTGTATCTGGAAAAATATGGTATATTACATGAATGGCCTGTCTTAGAATTGCTAATCCACTATCACACTGCTGCAGCTTTGTTTGTTGTTAAATGCATGACGGCTGTTTCACTGACTGTATGACAAACAATGTTGACCCTGATCAGACTGCGTAGATGCGCAGGCTGATCTCGGTCTACACTGGTTGCAATTTACTCATCCACATTGTCTGATCGGATCTGAAACACACACTATGATTGTTCCTGATCAGGCCACAAATACCATATCCGAAACCATTGCCTCAGATGACCTTAATTTTATCCACTGATGATGTCTACAGCATACTGATAAACCAGCATAAAATCAGAGAAATGAATACTGTTGGTATTACAGTATTAGGGGAGTTGTAACACATCTATATTGTCGGTGCCATATGACTCTCGGACTTTCTTGATAAAATGTTTAAATATAACTGCCACATTGTTCATCTTTATATGACATTTACATGTGGTCAAATTAAATTGTTTCGAAATAAAAACATAACTTTCGACAAACCATTTGCATATAATTCCAGCACAAAAATATTTACACAATTCCCTAACATTTGATTGGTCCGTAGCAAGTCTCTGTCCAAAATTTATATCCCAGTAAACTCCGACGCCAAACTACTTTCCATAACCGTCAGGCGCAGTTAAAATAATTCTTAAGAAAACGGAAAATTAACACATTTTCTTGATGAATTTATTTCAAATGCTGGAATTATAAGGAATGAATGGCCTTTTTGTGGAATTTATCGGGGATATAAACTTGGAAAAGTCGCGGGAATACTGGACGAGGCCTTCCGGCCTTCGTCCAGTATTCCCGCGACTTTTCCAAGTTTATACCCCGATAAATTCCACAAAAAGGCCATTCATTCCTATAGTAATGCGTGTTCATACTAGAGAGCAGTTGAAAAATCCAACGTTTCATGAAATACCTATGTTACTCTTGTTCCATAGTTGTGCGAAAGTATAAGCAGAGCTCCAGATAAGGTGTGTATTGGCGTATTTTACTTACACACTTATCTTAGCAGAATACGCATTGATTATCAAAAGTTGGAGTACAAAATACTCACAGAAATGTGGAAATACACAATGATTTTCAAATTGAGTAATAGAAATACTGTAATAAAGTGGAAAATTTACTTACAGTGTTTGCTTCTTGCAGCTCAAATATGTGAATTTTTTAATTTGGTTTTTTTTTTCATCATTTGTTCCCTATTTAATAAGGAAGATAACCAAAACCAATAATCAGACCTTTTCCCAGAAACAATTTAAGGCGCTGGGGTATTTCACCGTGAACGTCATATTTTGATGAGTCATATTTATTAAATTGGGAATATACCCATATATCTTGTTTAATACTTGTTTAAACCTTATAATACACTCTTATAGTGATTTCAAGGATCAAATGGAACTGAAACTAAATGAAAAAACTATCAAAATTGGAACCTTTTTATATTCTATCTGAAATTTATAGCGCTGGGGTACCTTGTTTTTGAAATTCAGGCACTGGGTGGGTGCCCCAGTGCCTGAATTTCAAAAACAAGGTACCCCAGCGCTATAAATTTCAGATAGAATATAAAAAGTATAATATGCTATAATGGGCTGGGGAAAGGCCTGATAATACAATTGTAAAATTAAATACTAGTAGGCATTGAATTCAAAATCTGGGAGTATACTACTCTTTAGATACAAAACTTATTCTTGGAGCTCAGTAATATGGTGGGGCCAAGACTCTAACTGTATTTTCATTTTACCCCCACCAGAACAAACTATGAAACTATGTTACTTTGCTCAATTCCCGACTTTGTTCGTTTTTGAAAACGTTTTGAAAACTTACTTTTATTTAAACAAAACAGGCAGGTTATGGGTAAAGGAAATTCAAAGTAAAAAATGTATTATGACATGACGTTCAATGGGCAGAATGCAACGATTTTGTTGAATTATTTACCTGAGTTTTTTTTTTACATGGTGTACTTGCAAACTCGCCACCGTGTTGTATTCTGACACGGTGGTGGTGAAATATCAGTACAGATCTTATCAAACATGTATAATGAAAATATAATGCAGGTTATTATTAATCTTATGATTGGACATAATCAAGTGATAGAATAACATTATAATATAGAAAACAACAACAAAGAAAATCAAACCTGCACTAAATACCGTACAATCAAATATGCGAAAATGACAAACCCTATCAAAGTTATTTAGAGCATTTGAATGAAAAAACCTCCATTACAATTGAATCGGTTGTTAATTACAATAAAAATCGAAAATCAAATTGGTGGCATGTGCGATTGAAAAATTGTATTTGAGCTTGCAGAGAGAGGCACTCTGAAAGTTGAAAAGAAAAATCAGTTCTTATAATAAATTTACGGTAAATTTTATCATAACGTTAAAAACGACGAGAAAGAACTTGCACCGTGGCGACATAAAGCTGCATGCGTAATAATTTGACTACTGTACAAAATTTTGAATTTTTGTTTATTGGAACCCATTATGTTATTTTGACTACAAGCACATAAAAAGCTATTTCTCATTACAATATTTCCACAACTGATTTTGGGGACCAAAAATTGGGCTCTTTATTATATAAACAGAGTCCTAGTTAAACTTATATGTTTTATGACTGCACCCCCGTACATGTTTAGAATTTCATGTTCATTTCCTATCAGTTACAAGAATTGTCTCCATAACTCAAAAGGCTCTGTCAAAAATTGAACATGGACAAAAAATGAAAAAAAAAACTGCAATCAACAAACTTTAATTCAAGCATTGTCGAGGTTCAATTGTCTTATAAATGTATGTTGCCTGTAAATTTTTACTTTTTGATTGATTGTTCTTGGGTTGATGGGAATTATAGGAATGAATGGCCTTTTTGTGGAATTTATCCGGGGTATAAACTTGGAAAAGTCGCGGGAAGGGAAACTGGACGAAGACCGGAAGGCCTCGTTCCAGTATTTCCCCGCGACTTTTTCCAAGTTTATATCGCCGATAAAATTCCACCCAAAAAGGCCATTCATTCCATTATAATTACCAGCATTTGAAATAAACTTCAATCAAGGAAAATGTGTTTATTTTCCGTTTTTTTCCCCCCCTTAAGAATTATTTTTTAACTGCGCCTGACGGTTAACGGAAAACGGAAAGGAAGTTTTAGCATGGAGTTTTACTGGGATATAAATTTTGGGACAAGAGACTTGCTACGGGACCAATCAAATGTTAGGGTAATTGTGTACAAATAAGTTTTGTGCTTTAATTTTTAGTGGGTTTATAATTTGGCACTGTTGGGGTTCAATGTCTATCAAATGTTTTGCATGTACCGTATATTTTACTAGCTAACCGGTAATGTTGTTTTATAGGTGATGAGATTAGCGGTATAAAAAGCGTGAGTATCCGTGACAGGGACGATAAATAGTACAGATATGGAACACCCAGGCGAGTCTGGTCTGGCCGAGAAGAAGGCAACGATAATGAAACACGGTTTAAGGCATCTCGTACCCCACCACCGGGTTTCTTTCACTGCTTATCTTCTATAAAGGTTGGGGGTAAACTGGATAGACCACAACAGGCACACCAGGACTACATAACATGAAACCACAGATTATTGGAATTTTCCCACCCCCCATTCCGGCCATTAGGACGGGTCAAACTGGGCCGACTATCACTACGTTTTATTTCTAATCAATCTAAAGGCCCCGTGTCCAGGTACCCCGGGCTGGGATCAAACCTGAATCCCAGAGGAATAGTTGCTAGGCAGTAAGCCATTGCTATTGTCGTAAAAAAGGCGACTAAAACAGGCTTAACGATTGGGTTCATACTTTTCCTTTCCGGGGAAACCCCAACTATACCAGAATTTTGGCCCTCCATTGTACATTTTTTTTTGGCTTATTTTCCTTGTATGTGAGAGTTGGGATTGGTCGGGCTAATGGCCCCATATAATAAAAGTAAGATTTAGCGCTAATCCTAATTTACTTTTAGGGGATGGGATAAATGATTAAGCTGGTTGGTGGCGAGGGCCTTGGCCCACTCAATCAGGGTTGTTCATAAATTTCAGGACTGAAATAAATATAATTTGATTGTAAATATTAGAGTTCTGAAGTTGGCGGGATTTACCCCCCACGGACAGGTTGAGTTACGGGACACGACCATCCCGGTTGGAGCCCCCGTCTGCGTTGTTTAAGACTCCTCTGAGGCTCTTTATTACCTCCATGTCAGAAAATGCAGACGTTTAAAACCCAATTTCACACCACTCACTCACTTCAACAATCTTAACTATTACAGGATCAAGTTTGAAGAGGGGAGGGACTTAAGTCCATAAGGGATCTCCCATTCTTCCACTGACCCTGTCCTATAAAAGTGGGTAAAAATTTGGGTTAAGATTAACCATTGCACAATGGGGACTAACATTACATGAAACCAACCACAGGTTAAATGAATTTTCACCGGACATTCCGCCTAGTTAGTCATGACCAACTTGGGACCGACTATTCACTATGTATAAATTCTAACTAGTAAATTTGGATTGCAGTGGAAGAAGGGGCCTTTCCTTTTCACTGACCTCCTTCTTAATAAAATTCACAGCATTAACATTTCTAGCATCAACATGAAAAATTATTTACACAATTCCCTAACATTTGATTTGGGTCTGTAGCAAGTCTCTGTCCAAAATTTATATCCCAGTAGTAAACTCCACGCCGAAACTACTTTCCGTATCCGTGAGGCGCAGTTAAAAATAATTCTTAATAAAACGGAGAAAATAAACACATTTTTCTTGATGAATTTTATTTCAAATGCTGGAATTAATTAAAATGGAATGAATGGCCTTTTGTTTTTGTGGAAATTTTAATCGGGGATTATAAACGTTGGAAAAGACGTGGTAAAATATGGACGAGGGCCTTACCGGCCTTCGTCTAGTGATTTCCCGACGAGCGTATGCCTTTTCCAATGTTTATGCCCCGAATAAAAAAAAAATTCCACAAAAAAAGGCAATTCATTTACCTATAAGTAAATAATTACAAAAGGTAAGTTACAGTGGGAAACCTCCACGAACGGATCCACCTCTCTACAACAAACCCCCCCCCCCCCCCCCAAACCCACCAGTCTTGTGTAACAGCCGATATTTTATATATAAATTGGACAAATCCCTTCAATTTTATCTGCATACAACAGCCGCCTCTATAACAGCCTGGGCCCGGTTGCTCAAAGCTTCTGTTAGCTTAACAGACTGTTAAATCCTTAGCATTGCTAAGGACTTAACAGTCTGTTAAGCTAACAGAGATTTTGAACAACCGGGCCCTGTTTTGTTTCTTCTCATGACTGGCTGTTGTAGAGGTTGCACTGTATAGGGTTCACGGAAATCACCGGTGATGAAGCATACCATATTTATTCTAATAATGGCCACACTGTCTAAGAATTCACTTCCAACATGCTCAAGTATCAAAATTGCAATATCGTGTGCCATGATACTGCACAAACCCATTTCAGAGAATGGTATTGTCATGAGAATGAAGAATAAATATATTGTAACTACCCCATGTAACCTCATAATATGCTTCTGGGACAAACATATAGTGGCTGTTCAATTTGATTTTTAGCTCGACTATTCGAAGAATAAGTAGAGCTTATGTTGTCGCGTCGGCGTCGGCGTCGGCGTACGCCTTGGTTAAGGTTTTTAGTCAACCTTGTATATGGAATACTACTGGCCCTACACCCACCATACTTGCACAACTTCATCTCCTAGTGATGTACATCAATAACCCCTGATCTATATTTGACCTTGACCTACATTTCCTCTTGAATGACTTACTTAATTCCCCTTGGTTAAGGTTTTTAGTCAACCTTGGTTAAGGTTTTTAGTCAAGCTTGTACATGGAATACTATTGTGCATACAGACACCATACTTGGACAACCTTTTCTCATAGGGATGTACATCAATAACCCCTGATCTATATTTGACCTTGACCTACATTTCCTCTTGAATTACTTAATTAATTCCCCTTGGTTAAGGTTTTTAGTCAACCTTGTATATGGAATTCTACTGGCCCTACACCCACCATACTTAAACAACTTCATCTCCTAGTGATGTACATGAATAACCCCTGATCTATATTTGACCTTAACCTACATTTCCTCTTGAATTACTTAGTTAATTCCCCTTGGTTAAGGTTTTTAGTCAACCTTGGTTAAGGTTTTTAGTCAAGCTTGTACATGGAATACTATTGTGCATACAGACACCATACTTGGATAACCTTTTCTCATAGTGATGTACATCAATAACCCCTGATCTATATTTGACCTTGACCTACATTTCCTCTTGAATTACTTACTTAATTCCCCTTGGTTAAGGTTTTTAGTCAAGCTTGTACATGGAATACTATTGTGCATACAGACCTTGGACAACCTTTTCTCATAGGGATGTACATCAATAACCCCTGATCTATATTTTACCTTGACCTACATTTCCTCTTGAATTACTTAGTTAATTCCCCTTGGTTAAGGTTTTTAGTCAAGCTTGTATATGGAATATTCCTGGCCCTACACCCACCATACTTGGACAACTTCATCTCCTAGTGATGTACATCAACAACCACTGACCTATATTTGACCTTCACTTACATTTAACCTTGAATTACTTAGTTAATTCCCCTTGGTTAAGGTTTTTACTCAAGCTTGTACATGGAATACTATTGTGCATACAGACACCATACTTGGATAACCTTTTCTATAGCGATGTACATCAATAACCCTGATCTATTTGACCTTGACCTACATTTTCCTCTTGAATTACTTACTTAATTCCCCTTGGTTAAGGTTTTTAGTCAACCTTGGTTAAGGTTTTTACTCAAGCTTGTATGGAATACTATTGTGCATACAGACACTATTGGGACAATTTTCTCATAGGGAGTCATCAATAACCCCTGATCTATATTTGCCTTGACCTACATTTCTCTTGAATTACTTAGTTAATTCCCCTTGGTTAAGGTTTTTAATCAAGCTTGTATATGAATATTCCTGCCCTACACCCCACCTACTTGGACAACTTATCTAGTGAGTAACAACACTGACCTATATTTGACCTTCACTTCATTTAACCCCTTGAATTACTTAGTTAATTCCCCTTGGTTAAGGTTTTTACTCAGCTTGTACATGGAATAATGCTACAGACACCTACTTGGTACCTTTTCTCATAGCGATGTCATCAAAACCCCTGATCTATTTGACTTACCTCTTTCCTCTTGAATTACTTACTTAATTCCCTTGGTTAAGGTTTTTAGTCAACCTTGGTTAAGGTTTTTACTCAAGCTTGTACATGGAATAATTGTGATACAGCACCTTGGACAACCTTTTCTCATAGGATGTATCAATAACCCCTGATCTATTTGACTTGACCTCATCTTGAATTACTTAGTTAATTCCCCTTGGTTAAGGTTTTTAGTCAAGCTTGTATATGGAATACTCCTGGCCCTACTCCCACCATACTTGGACAACTTCATCTCCTAGTGATGTACATCAACAACCCCTGACCTATATTTGACCTTCACCTACATTTAACCTTGAATTGCATAGTTAATTCCCCTTGGTTAAGGTTTTTAGTCAACCTTGGTTAAGGTTTTTAGTCAAGCTTGTAGATGGAATACTAGTTTGCATACAGACACCATACTTGGACAACCTTTTCTCATAGGGATGTACATCAATAACCCCTGATCTATATTTGACATTGACCTACATTTCCTCTTCAATTACTTAGTTAATTCCTCTTGTTTAAGGTTTTTAGTCTAGCTTGTATATGGAATATTACTGGCCCTACACCCACCATACTTGGACAACTTTATCTCCTAGTGATGTACATCAACAACCACTGACCTATATTTGACCTTGACCTACATTTAACTTTGAATTACTTAGTTAATTCCCCTTGGTTAAGGTTTTTAGTCAAGCTTGTACATGGAATACTATTGTGCATACTAACACCATACTTGGACAACCTTTTCTCATAGCGATGTACATCAATAACCCCTGATCTATATTTGACCTTGACCTACATTTCCTCTTGAATTACTTACTTAATTCTCCTTGGTTAAGGTTTTTAGTCAAGCTTGTAGATGCAATACTCCTGGCCCTACACCAACCATACTTGGACAACTTCATCTCCTAGTGATGTACATCAATAATCCCTGACCTATATTTGACCTTGACCTACTTTTATCCTTGGATTACTTTCTTATTTCCCCTTGGTTAAGGTTTTTAATCAAGCTTGTATATGGAATATTCCTGGGCCTACATCAACCATACTTGGAAAACTTCATCTCCTAGTGATGTACATCAATAACCCCTGACCTATATCTGACATTGACCTACTTTTAACCTTGAATTACTTACTTAATTTCCCTTCGTTAAGGTTTTTAGTCAACTTTGGCTAAGGTTTTTAGCTCGACTATTCGAAGAATAAGTAGAGCTTATGTTGTCACCCCGGCGTCGGCGTCACCGTCACGCCTTGGTTTAGGAGTCAAGCTTGTATATGAATACTACTGGCCCACACCCACCACTTTGACAACTTCAACCGTCACGCCTTGGTTAAGGTAGTCAAGCTTGTATATGGAATACTACTGGCCCTACACACCATACTTTGACAACTCTCTAGTGATGTACATGCACAACCCATGATCTATATTTGAACCTTGACTAGATTTCCTTCTTGAATTGCTTAATTCCCCTTGGTTAACGTTTTTAGTCAAGCTTGTAGATGGAATACTCCTGGCCCTACACCAACCATACTTGGACAACTTCATCTCCTACTGATGTACATCAACAACCCTGACCTATATTTCACCTTGACCTACATTTAACCTTGAATTACTTACTTAATTCCCCTTGGTTAAGGTTTTTACTCGACCTTGGTTAAGCTTTTTACTCAAGCTTGTACATGGAATACTATTGTGCATACAGACACCGTAATTGGACAACCTTTTCTCATAGTGATGTACATCAATAACCCCTCATCTATATTTGACCTTCACCTACATTTCCTCTTGAATTACTTGGTTAATTCCCCTTGGTTAAGGTTTTTAGTCAACCTTGGTTAAGGTTTTTAATCAAGTTTGTATATGCAATACTACTGGCCCTACACCCACCATACTTGGGCAACTTCATCTCCTAGTGATGCACATCAATAACCCCTGATCTATATTTGACCTTGACCTACATTTCCTCTTGAATTACTTACTTAATTCCCCTTGGTTAAGGTTTTTACTCAACCTTGGTTAAGGTTTTTTTTCAAGCTTGTACATTGAATACTATTGTGCATCCAGACACCATACTTCGACAACCTTTTCTCATAGGTATGTACATCAATAACCCCTGATCTATATTTGACCTTCACCTACATTTCCTCTTCAATTACTTACTTAATTCCTTTTGGTTAAGGTTTTTAGTCAACCTTCTATATGGAATACTACTGGCCCTACACCCACCATACTTGGACAACTTCATCTCCTAGTGATGTACATCAACAACCCCTGATCTATATTTGACCTTGACCTACATTTCCTCTTGAATTGATTGCTTAATTCCCCTTGGTTAACGTTTTTAGTCAAGCTTGTAGATGGAATACTCCTGGCCCTACACCAACTATACTTGGACAACTTCATCTCCTACTGATGTACATCAACAACCCCTGACCTATATTTCACCTTGACCTACATTTAACCTTGAATTACTTACTTAATTCCCCTTGGTTAAGGTTTTTACTCGACCTTGGTTAAGCTTTTTACTCAAGCTTGTACATGGAATACTATTGTGCATACAGACACCATAATTGGACAACCTTTTCTCATAGTGATGTACATCAATAACCCCTCATCTATATTTGACCTTGACCTACATTTCCTCTTGAATTACTTACTTAATTCTCTTTGGTTAAGGTTTTTAGTCAAGCTTGTAGATGGAATACTCATGGCCCTACACCAACCATACTTGGACAACTTCATCTCCTAGTGATGTACATCAACAACCCCTGACCAATATTTGACCTTGACCTACATTTAACCTTAAATTACTTACTTAATTCCCCTCGGTTAAGGTTTTTACTCAACCTTGGTTAAGGTTTTTAGTCAAGCTTGTAGATGGAATACTATTGTGCATACAGACACCATACTTGAATAACTTTTTCTCATATGGATGTACATCAATAACCCCTGACCTTTATTTTACCTTCACCTACATTTAACCTTCAATTACTTGGCTAATGTTTATAGTCAAGCTTGTATATGGAATACTTCTGGGCCTACATCAACCATACTTGGACAACTTCATCTCCTAGTGATGTACATCAATAATCCCTGACCTATATTTCACCTTGACCTACTTTTATCCTTGGATTACTTAGTTATCTCCCCTTGGTTACGTTTTTTACTCAAGCTTGTATATGGAATACTCCTGGGCCTACAGCAACCATACTTGGAAAACCACGCATCTACGTCCAAGGTCAAGGTCACTGTTGAAGGTCAAAGGTCAAACCTATTGAAATTCCCTTCCGCTCTATATCTTCTACACCGATGCATGGATTATCAAATGGCTTGGCACAAATGTTTCTCATGATGAGAAGGTGGTGTGTCGCCATCAATAACCACGCACCTACATCCAAGGTCAAGGTCACAGTTGAAGGTCAAAGGTCAACCTATTGAAATTCCCTTCCGCTCTATATCTTCTACACTGATGCATGGATTATTCATAAATTGCTAACCACGCACCTACGTCAAGGTACAGTTGAAGGTCAAAGGTCAAACCTATTGAAATTCCTTCCGCTCTATTCTTCTACACCGATGCATGGATTATCAAATGGCTTGGCACAGATGTTTCTCATGATGAGAAGGTGTGTTGCAATCAATAACCACGCACCTACGTCCAAGGTCAAGAATTCAGTTGAAGTCTAAGGTCAAACTATTGAAATTCCCTTCCGCTCTATATCTTCTACACCGATGCATGCATTATCAAATGCCTTGGCACAAATGTTTCTCAGGATGAGAAGGTGTGTCTCGATCAATAACCATGCACCTACGTCCAAGGTTAAGGTCATAGTTGAAGGTCAAAGGTCAAACCTATTGAAATTCCCTTCCGCTCTATATCTTCTACACCGATGCATGGATTATCACAAATGCCTCGTTTTCTTTGGCTGCCAGTGGGGGTATTCGTGTGCCGACAGGCCACATTTCTAGTTTCCCTTGGTTAATGTTTTTAGTCAACCTTGGTTAAGGTTTTTATGTAGGCCGCAGCCACCTTCTTTGTCAAGCTATGTGTACATCGACACCCTCGTAGTCGAGCTATGCTGTTCTCCTACAGCTCTTGTTATGCAGGCCGCGGCCACATTGACCTACATTTAACCTTGAATTACTTACTTAATTTCCCTTGGTTAAGGTTTTAGTCAACCTTGGTTAAGGTTTTTATGCAGGCCGCGGCCACCTTGTTTGTCAAGCTATGTGTACATCGACAACCCTCGTAGTCAAGCTATGCTGTTCTCCTACAGCTCTTGTTTATTTACTGGTGTTCAACAGCTACCGTCATTTAAGGCCAGGCTTCGGGTCGATCCCGCATTTAACCTGCTGCATTTGAGGGAAATTCCCGAAACAGAATATTTACATCGAAATAAATATATATTCAGCCCTGAAATTAGAATAACCTGACCTGTTCCATTCCATTCCATACCACATCAAATTCGCTTGGCCCCTTCCCCTAAAATTAATATGATTAGGAAATATTGTATTACTCGTATAAGGGGTATAACCAGATTTAACCTACAAGAATGCCAAATACGTACCTGAGGGCTTTACTAGCAAAGTCTACTTTGAGGGAGAAATTTTCACTTTAGGATAAATTTATTAATTTTTATTACACTGAATGTATTACAATATCACAGCCAATTTGGCTGTGATAATGTAATAAATTCAGTATAATAATTCTTCATACTTTTAATCATGAAATACATGCATTTGTTAGTTCTATTTGAAATAATGCATTTCAGGAAAAATAAATGATTACTCCCTCAAAGTATACTTTGCTAGAAAAGTATACTTTGCAATTTTGATGAAATCGGCTACTGATGTGCATATCACCAAAACTGAAGCATGGCACAACCCCCATTCACAGAGCAAAACGCTCTGAGTAAATGACATTTTAACTCTACCCGCATATGCACAAACTGATCTGGGGTTACACTGGTCACTGCCATTGTAAGATACGATGTTCTCCACTCCTTTTGGAATACCAACTATACATTCCGGCTAATGTGCCATTTCATGTTTTCTTTTCTGATGTGTTTCAGCTTTCCAGTCACATCAAGCTTTTGAAGGCTACAAGAAGTCGTAACTACCACAATTCCAATCTCACAGGAAGCCAGTATCTCTATTTGTGGTTGTGATTTGAGAAAAGGGGCAAATGGGTTTCACAACCAGTGTAGATCCAGATCAGTCTGTGCATCCGCACAGTCTGATCAGGATCTACACTGTTCACCATTCTATCAATGAAACACCTGTCATGCTTCTAACAAGCTATATGATCGTTATTGGGCTACAGGATTGTGTTATTTGATCAGGAGCTTCACTGGTCACAAATCCCATAAGCCCCATTTCTCCAGTCACATCACATTTAATGTAGTATAAGCAGAGGTTACAGTGTCCATGATCCCGTATTCCAAATGGTAGATGAATTTTGTATGCACACTGAATACACGTGAGATTTTGACTTAAGAGCTCTATATAATGTCTCGGAATCAGCAATTTCGATGCTAGCATAGCAAAATTGCATTTGATAGAAATGACATCAACATTATTATGTATAACTGACATTATTTGCCTGGTCTTGTAGGTAATATTATTATAGACATATACCGAGAAATCACATACCAGCTGTAATATATTGTTATAATGCAGTTTCCAGTGTCCGAATGGCTGTAGTGTCTGCTTTACGGTTGTGTGTGATACCCCCAACACCCGTATTTTCTTACCTTGTGGTTTTTGCTCATCCTATTTGCTATGTCTTATTTCTATCACAGGTTGAAGTAACGGACCGAGGTCTATAAATACATTAAATATACCTAAAAGCACTAATAAGTGAGAAAAAAAAAGTTAAAAAAAATAATTCTTTACTCCCTCATATATGAGGGAGTAAAGAATATTTTTATTTCACTTTTTTTTTCTCACTTATTAATGCTTTTAGGTATATTTAATGTATTTATAGACCTCGGTCCGTTACTTCAACCTGTGATTTCTACATGAATATATGCCATGTGATCACGTTTGAAGGAGTTTGTGGTTACAACTTACCTTTCACACAGAAGTAAGGAGCTAAATATATACATGACTAAGAAGTTTGTAAGTGCCAAAAAAATAATTACAACAAAGTTTGCATTAACAACCGATGATGGGAAATCTTTGTAAAGATGTGTTCAGAATTAACGCTACATGTTGATGGTAGCATGAGTGAGCCACATTAATGTGTGAAGTAAATTTTATAAAAATCTTCATACTAACATTGTTTTGTGGTATAAAGTTTAGTGGAAGGGCACTAGTTATGTACAGACTGGACTGTTATTAGTGCATATTGTGATGGGATGTTGAGATCTATGTGATTAACTGTGATACATTACAATGTTGGCAACCCATGTAGACCTGGATCAATGTACTGGTTCCTCTGTGTCTACTGTGGTTGAGTATACATATAGTATTATATTCCTGTTTTTTAGGCTCATTATACCCCCCGCAACGAGTTGTGGGGGGGTGGGTATACTGGAGTCAGGTTGTCCGTCCATCCGTCCGTCCGTCACTAAATTTAACATCAGAGAAATATTGTTATAACTTCTATTTCTTAACAGCTTAATGCTTAATATTTCACACATGCATTCCTGTAAAGTTCTACTACCATGCTGTGCCAAATCCACGACCATCCAACCCCCGCTGATCCCAAGGTCAAGGTCAAATACTTAGTCTCTTTACAAAACTTAACATCAGAGAAATATGTTATAACTTCTATTTCCTTTATCTAAAATGCTTAATATTTCACACATGCATTCCTGTAAGGTTCTACTACCATGCTGTGCCAAATCCACGACCGTCCAACCCCCATTGATCCCAAGATCAAGGTCAAATACTTCGTCTCTTTACAAAACTTAACATCAGAGAAATAAGTTATAACTGCTGAAAATTCTTAATATTTCACTTGTGCATTCCTCTAAGGTTGTACTATCATAGTGTGACAAACCTACGACCATCCAACCCCCACTGATCCCAAGGTCAAGGTAACATACTTAGTCTCTTTACAAAACTTAACAGAGAAATATGTTATAGCTTCTATTTCTTTCATCGAAAATTCTTAATATTTCATGCATGCATTCCTCTAAGGTTCTACTATCATGCTGTGACAAATCCCCGCTGATCTCGATGTCTCTTTACAAAACTTAACATGAGAGAAATTGGTTATAACTTCCTTGCTCGGATCTGCTTCACATTTGACACCTGCATTGCTCCAATGGGCCTCTACCACCGTGTGACAAATTCACGTTCGTGCCCAGAGTCAAGGTCACAAGCCCACACACTTGGAATTTTTTTTACAATTTAGGGGTACATGGGCCCACGCGGGGGGTATTCCGTAAGTCTCGCTTACTGACCAATCTAGTTTGCAGTGACTAAGCATTCATCATTAGAATTGATTTTTGTCAAGTCCGCTGTGAAAAACAAGAAATAGTGATCACAATGACGTCCATCTGTGTTTCCGTTATTCCAAAATATGTGTTAAAGGTTTTAGGTTACTTTCAAGTCTGTAACCATAAGGTGAATTGGTTTGAAGTCTTATTCTTGTTTATCATTATCCATATTTTCAAGCTGTAGCCCACCTATGCAGTGCACATGCCCAAGGTCAATGTCAAACTTGTGCTGAATTCTTTTTAGAGCAGTCATGTGACTTCCATGTTGAAGGTCAAATGATTCTGAACGGCCTTGGTGCCTTAACATGTGGGTTGTGGCCATCAGGGCCCCGTTTCACTAAACTTTGTACAACTAAAATGTTTGTAAGTGCAAAATTATGATAGTCTGTAAATTTCACATTAACAATGTTTTCTTGTAAATAATTATTGGATTTACATTTATTGAGCATAGGCTGCATATGCAACATTTTAGTCGTAAGAAGTTTAGTGAAACGGGCCCCTGGTGTCCATTGTTCTCAGTGGTATCAATGTGTGTACTTGTCATTTCTTGGCTCGTGTTGACAATCCATGGCCATTAATAGTTAGGTTGCCAAAACTGATTTTTGGGCCTAACCCTGAGTCAGCTGTACAAGTTTTTTATTCGCTGAATTCTAGATCCTTGGGACCTCCATAATAAATAACAGGTGGATATCCTTAAGCAATCTGAGAAATCCAAGATGGCCGCCAAGCTGCCTGTTGTGCTCAAAGAAAAATTGACGTCTGCTATTGTTTCACATTTTGTCTTTCTTTGCAATAAAAAGTGGTCTGGCAGCACTTTAGAATCATTTCCATTGGAAATGATTCTAAAGTGCTGCCAAACTATGTGTGTTATGTTTCCATTTTGTGAGTCCTGAGCATGAAATGGGTTGTTCAACAACATACACACATTCTGCCACATGCTAGTAATCCAAAACTACAAGAAGTGATAATTAACAGCGAGATACACAAACATATATTTGTATTTGTTCTTGACAGTTGTGTGGTGTAAGTAAATCTAGAGTTATTCATGTAATCATGGTATTGGGTGTTGTTTATTGGCACATCATGACAAAAGTGGGCTTAATGCCTTTGCAGACAATGTAGAATCCTTATTGGCCACGCATCTGGGGGCCGTTTCACTAAACTTCGTACAACAAAAATGTTAGTAAGTGCAAATTTTGGATCGTCTGGAAATTTCAATGGATGGTTTTACATTTATTGAGCATATGCAGCATATGCTCAATAACTGTAAATCCAATAATTGTTTTATGAAAACATTGTTAATGTTTAAATTTACAGACTATCATAATTTTGCACTTACAAACATTTTAGTCGTACAAAGTTTAGTGAAACGGCCCCCTGGATTTAACATTTAACTAGTGAATCATCCTCAGTGCACAGACAGATCGGAGTCTATACTGGTCGCAAAGGCCATAAGCTCCATTTAATGTCCAGTCACAGAAACATTAATCTATCTGATTAATTAATGCCTTCCTTAATCCATTGAGTCTATGGATACATTACTTTTTATTGAAAAATATATTTCTTTCTCCATAAAAGTATATGTTTATATACTTTCAAAAATACATAGAGAAAATAGGGGGGGGGGGGGGTGTGAATTTTTCAAATTTTTCTATAACGTAAGGGGGGGGGGGTGTATATTTCTGGATACTACTGTATTGTACGGCACTGGGTTATTCCATAGTCTTCAGTTCTCGGTGGTTTAATTGAAATCTGTCCTCAAAAACAGATTACAATGATGTAAAAACTAATTTTGTTTATTTCTCCATTAAAGTATAATATGTTGTCACCACTTATTTGAACCGTCTCGGTTCATATGAGTGGTAATAACGTATACTTGTTTTATACAAATTTTAATACTACTGTAATTGTATCCAGCCTATCATGGGTTATTCCAGTCTTTAGTTCTCAGTGGTTTCATAGTAAACTGTATGCAAAAACAGATTGTTTATTTCTCCATAAAAAATATATGTTGTTACCACTCATATGAACCGTTTCGTCGAGACAGTTCATATGAGTGGTAACACCGTATACATGTACTTTCAAACAGAAATAGAGAAAATAACAAAAGATCTCCAAATTTTAATACTACTATAATTGTATCCAGCATACAATGTGTTATTCCATAGTCTTTAGTTGTCGGTGGTTTTATTGAAAACTGTATGCAAAAACAGATTACAATGCTGTAAAAACTTATTTTGTTTATTTCTCCATAAACGTATATGTTGTTACCACTCATTTGAACCGTGACTGTGGTAACAACATATACTTTAGAACAGATATAGTAAATAGCAACAAAAATCTCCAAATTTCCATTCTACTGTAATTGTATCCAGCCTATAATGGGTTATTCCATAGTCTTTATTTCTTTGACAGTGGTATATTGAAAACTGTATGCAAAAACAGATTACAGCAATGCAATGTGTTTCATCTAATGTTTTACAGTAGGTATGATAAAAAATTACCGCATCCAAAACTTGTACAATATCAGTGTTTAAAAGCTAGTGACACATGATAGTTATGATACACAGAAGGTTGTATAACATAGTCAACTGTTAACCCTTACTATGCTGAATTAAATGTTGTCGTCTGCTGGAAATGTTTTATTTCCAATATTTCTCGACAAAAACCTGGTTTTGACAGCACATGAGAATTGTCTCCAGTGGAGACGATTCTCATGTGCTGTCAAAACCAGTTTTTTGTTAAGAATTAAAGCAAAAATGAAAAACAGCAGACGGCAATTTCCGTCAACAGTGTAGGAAGGGTTAATGCCATACTGTTGATATACATGGGTGGGTAACATAATCTTATATATGTACCGAAGTTGATTCTTACAGTGCTGAGTTAAATTTTGTTGTCTGCTGTTTATTTTTTTATTTTACATTTTTCTCATCAAAAACATGCTTTCACAACACTTTAGAATTATTTCCAATGGAAATGATTGTACAGTCTGTCGAACCATATTTTAATTGTGAAAGAAGACAAACTATACAACTGCAACAGACCACAATTATCATACCCTGCATTGTATGGGTTAATTATAGTAACATAACTCGCCATGTGCTATCCAACAGTGTTTACCTGCCCTGTATTGACCGAATACGTACTGACTGGTAACATATTGTTGTATCAGGCATTGACCTGATACAAACATCCAGGTTACCAGGAAGTGAAAACTGACGTTCCATTGGTCGGATGACGTCACATGAAGTTATAGAATGATGTCAGTGTAATGACGCAACGTAAACAAGTCCGAGTTCTGTCCATAGATAACCACGTTATCTGTGGTCATTTTCGATCATGAAATGTTACCTGATAAATAAAATACCAGGCTAGTGTCTGTCGATACCCTCAGAATTCCTTGCCTTGCCTGATAAACTTGATATCAAAAGACAGTAGCCTGGTATTCTCTATATATCCTTATGAATATGCCTTTGGAGTTCATGTTATAGTTTGACTCGACTACACGGAAATAGATACTGCAACATTGTAGTCATTATTCTCTAGTTTAGTTGATTTTAAAAATATATTCCAGAGTAAGACGCTTAGTAAATACATATTAGTATTAATACTCTATAAAAAGCAGACATTGAAATAATCATGTTTATGACATTTTTTGGAAGAAAATGTTTGTTCCTGTTATTGTGAACAACTACATATACAACATTGGATCGGATTTTATGGTGTTTAATGGCCTGTCAACAGCTACGGTCAATTTAGGCTGGGTTAATTGGGTCGAATCACTTATGTTAACCGTTATGATGGGGGGGGGGGGGGGAGGGGGTGTAAATCCCAAAATCATAACTGAATAATTACAGAACAAATATATAGTCAACTCTGAGTAGAATAACCTGACCTGGTGCCAGGTCCTCACCACACCAGTCACTTAGCCCCACTCCCCAAAAGTAATATGATTAGTACTAATTGTATTACTTTTATAATGGGTATTACCGGATTCAACTCAAAGTAAAAAAATGTACCTGAGGGATATCGAGATTCTGTTCAGGATGAAACCAATCGTTAAATGTACCCTTCACATACTCCCAACCAACCGCCACATACAACATTGGAAATGTAATTAGTAATAATTCCAGCACAAAAATATTTACACAATTCCCTAACATTTGATTGGCCCGTAGCAAGTCTCTGTCCAAAATTTATATACCAGTAAACTCCCACGCCGAACTACTTTCCGTAACTGTGAGGCGCAGGTAAAATAATCTTAAGAAAACGGAAAATAAACACATTTTCTTGATGAATTGATTTCAAATGCTGGAATTATAAGGAATGAATGGCCTTTTTGTTGAATTTATCGGGGATATAAACTTGGAAAAGTCGCGGGAATACTGGACGAGGCCTTCCGGCCTTCGTCCAGTATTCCCGCGACTTTTCCAAGTTTATACCCCGATAAATTCCACAAAAAGGCCATTCATTCCTATAATGTCAGTAGTAGGGAGCTTAGTCCATAACATACTTAGCCACATTCTCTCACTGACCCCTTGAATTTCATGCTGATTTTGTTGTCATAATCTTCCAGATGATAATGCTAAAATGCCAATATTAAAAATAAAATTGATGTGTATTTTGTAACATGATTCAGATATGTGTCTGAAATTCACAACTTTGTCTGTGCAATCTTTGTGGCTTTTGAATTCTAACCTTGCTCTAAACTTTCTCTAAATTACGCACTGACCAAATACACGCTGATCATTATCGATTTTATCATTGATTGATTAACATCACATACCATTACCGAATGATTCCAGTGTAACGTCGCAACATATCCACATCTGTGTTGCTTTGAATTTTTACTGAGAACAATATTATACACTATATAGTTATAAATATGATAAAATTTAATACGAGGCTAGTGTCTTTCATATAAAATATTTCAGGATTTACTTGGAATGGGACAGAATTCTTTGACAATTTTCCTACATGTTGCTTGATAAACTTACCGGTACATGTAGTACCACAGGACATGAGCCAGGGTGCCGTTTCAATACACTTTGTATGACTAAAATGTTTGTAAGTGCAAATCTAGGATCGTCTGGAAATTTCAATTGATGGATTTACATTTATTGAACATATGCTTAGGCTGCATATGCAGCTATGTTCAATAAATGTAAATCCAATAATTGTTTACAAGAAAACATTATTAAAATGAAATTTACAGACTATCGTAAGTTTTCACTTACGAACGTTTTAGTCGTACGAAATTTAGTGAAACGGGGCCCCTGGCATTCAGTCCATGTGCCACAAGATAATGCGGTATTGCATCTGTTATTTATGTCGAAAGTGTATGTTTTCCACTCTGTTAAACCTTTTTCACCCCTGGTAACTGGAATGTAATTTGCTATGAATATTTTGCAACCAATCCAATGGTCACAAAATGATTTTCAGACTAGTTTATTTATGAAAAGGGGGTGTTTTTGTTCTAAAAAATATGAAAATACTTATGAGCCGTCTCATCTGGATCTACACTATTTGCCAATACCACTATACAGGCCTGTGGTGTTGAAAGGGTTAATAGTTCTGAAAGCTGGAAACACTCGCAGAACACATACAGTTTATAAACCTGCATTTACTATGAACTTATATGCAAACTTAGCAGTAATACTTACTGATGGATATGAACAGATCTTGAAAGTCATTTTGTACAAAAAAAACATGTGATTGAGCATAATATCCAGTTATTAATTTGTTTTTGATGGACCATACAATGGTTTACAATATGTAAATTTGTACATTGTATTTGTAATAGTGAATGTATACTTTTGTCTTTAGTAAGTACCACATTTTCTGAATGAAAACATAATTATGCGCCACAATCTGGCAATGCCAGGCTTATTTCCTTTGCGACCTGTGAAGATCCAGACCAGCCTGTGCATCTGTGCCGATCATGAACTGTACTGGTCAGAAATGGAATAAGTCTTGTTCTGTTACATTGTGGCACAACCTACGCATCCACGCAGTCTGATCAGACCCTACGCTGTTCGGCCATTCAGTCACTGAAGTAGTCTGCCAGCCATCAGCAAACGATTTTAACCGTTACAATGCTGAATTAAATTTTGTCGTCAGTTGTTTGCCTTTTATTTTTATATTTTTTCTCATCAAAAACTTGATTTGACACAACTCCCATGGAAATGATTCTAAGGTAATGTCAAACAATGTATTTATTGAGGAAACATTCTTATGGTTAATGCTACCGAGTCGACCGAGATCTACAAATGCTACACCTGTTGTAAGGTTCTATTTTCTCAGCAGCGTGAATGTGTTACCTCATGTGATACTTTTAACCTGTTGTTTATAATTGAAGCGGTCAGTGGAAGAAGGGGGCTAACTCCCCCCATCTTCCACTGACCCCTACACATTTGGAGAATGTGCTCAGTAAGATTTTTATGCACGTGTCCAGGCATATTTGCACAGTTCAACGACAATGAGTTCGGTTCATCTGTCGCTAAAATGACACCTAGGTAAAAACCTTATCTGTCACAACACTGGTCCCAAATGGTGGTTGGTTGGGAGCATGCAAAGGGTAATTTAATGATCAGTATTCATCCTTACTGGAATCCTGACTGGTTTGGCCTTCAGGTACGTCTTTGACTTTCTTGTATTTAAGAGTTGAATCTTGTTATACCTGTGACAAGAGTAATCCAACTGGCATTAGGGGAAGGGGCCAAGTGACTTTGGTGTGGTATGGACCTGGCACCAGGTCAGGTTATTCTAATTTTAGGGGTGAATATATATTTATCTCGATGCAAATATTCCGTTCTGATTTTGGGTTTTCCCCCCAATGCAGCAGGTTAAATGCAGGATCGAACCTGTTGGCCCGGCCTTAAACGACCTTAGCTGTTGATAGGCCGTTAAATACCAATAAAAAACAAACACTGGTCCCAAACACAGGTGAAAGCCTTGGATCTGTGATGTAAATTCTTTTTGGAAAAATCACATTACCTCACTCACGTTTCAAACTTCAAACTGTACACATTTCTATACCGTACGACCACAGGTTAGTGGGTAATGGGATTTTTTTTCAATGAGCATTTTTTTTTCACAGGTCCGAATCTTTCATTTGTGGTCTCGTGGTAGTTTAGATGAATTACTAATGCAAAGGAGCCCTCAGCTGAGGAAATGTGCTTATATATTCGTACCTTGAATGCTTTATGGTAATCGTCTCTTGTAATCTCCCTTCTGCCATAGCAAGTGGTGGGGGTATATTGCTTACTCTTGAAGTTCCATCCATCCATTCATATGCCCACGGTGATAATGAACTCACACATTTTCTAAATGCACAAAATGCATGGTAAGTCCACTTGAACGTGAATGTTATCTGGCAGGTGGGAGCATGCGATGGGTAATTTAACGATCGGTATTACATCCTTACCGGAATCCCAACCGGAGACCTGGTTTGGCTCTCAGGTACGTCTTTGGCATTCTTGAATGTAAGACTTTAATCTGTTTATACCCCTTTTAAGAGTAATATGATTATTCCTAATCCTGTTACTTTTTGGGGAAGGGGCCAAGTGTCTTTGGTGTGGTATGGACCTGGCACCATGTCCGGTTATTCTAATTTCAGGGACGAATATATTTTTTCTCGACGTAAATATTCCGTTCTGATTTTGGGATAACCCACCAGCAGGTTAAATACGGGATCGAACCAGTTGGCTGGCCTTAAATGACCTTAGCTGTTGATAGGCCGTTAAACACCAATAAACAAACCTCCATCCACTGATTTATGACTTAACTCTTTTAGCTGATTTAAAAAATAATTCTAGACACGAGAGTAAGTCTACTCTCATAATACAAAGGGGGCATATTCTCATGTTTTACAAATGCAATGTCGACTGTAAGCAGTTTATCAGAGAACAGGTGGCCGTTTCACTAAACTTCGTACGACTAAAATGTTCGCAAGTGCAAAATTATGATAGTCTGTAAATTCCACATTAACAAAGTTTTCTTGTAAACAATTATTGGATTTACATTTATTGAGCATATGCTGCATATCAATTGACATTTTCAGACGATCATAAATTTGCACTTACGAACATTTTAGTCGTACAAAGTTTAGTGAAACGGGCCCCAGCTTCATAAATGTCACAGAATATATGTACATTTACAGATTATACATAATAATATTGCTTAGTGTGTAGAATAACACAAGACTTATATTTCTGTGAATATGTCAAATGTATTACAAATTGAATGCCATTGAGATATGTATAGATAGGTATATCTGATTTTTGAACAAATTTATGTTGCTGTTATTTTCACATAAGAATAAGACGAGCTCTAGATGAGCAGATTATATGTGTTTACCAAAGAGGGTTGCGGGTACCTGTTCACAGTACATGCATGTATGTAATTTGGTGAGGGTGATAATTGAAGGAGTCGGTTGAAGAAGTTGAAGTCCACTGACCCCTCCAGTTTGTTTTCAGTAGACGATTTCATCAAAATTACAAAGTATACTTATCTAGCAAAGTATACTTTGAGGGAGAAATTTTAAATTTAAAGATACATTTATTAATTTTTATTATACTGTATTTATTACATTATCACAGCCATTTTGGCTGTGTTAATGTAATAAATTCAGTATAATAATTCTGCATACTTTTAATCATCAAATATATGCAGTTGTTAGTTCTATATGAAATAATGCATTGTGGGAAATATAAATGATTACTCCCTCAAAGTATACTTTTCTAGAACAGTATACTTTGCAATGTTGGTGAAATAGGCTACTGATGGATCAATTCATGGGATATCGGCCTTGGAGCGTATATGGGCCACGGGCTGACTTTAGGAATCTAAGAACATTTGTGACTGTTGTAGATTGTGATCATGTTCAGGTAGATAGTCAGAGATTATTACTGATCCTACTGCTTTTGGAGGGGGCCCCAAGTGATTCTGGTATGGCGAGGGCCTGGCATCAGATCAGGATTATTTTGATTTCAAGGCTGAATATATACATTTTTTATTGTAAATATTCAGTTTTGATTTTGGGATTCCCCCACCCCCTATTTGTACAGGTAAGAGATGGAATTTAGTACTAAACCCATTGACCCGGCCTTAAATGACCTTAGCTGTTGATAGGCTGTTAAACCCCAACAAACTAACTGTTGTGCTGCAAACAAGAATTATACATCTGTTCAATCTGCACAATTTTGCTAGTAGACCAGAAGCTAGAATGGACACAAATTTTTCCAGTCAGTTGTCATGTATTTTTGCAGTGGCAAAAAAACAATGTTTGACCGAATGGTGATTAGCACAGACCCTGATCAGATTGTGCGGATATGTAGGCTGATCCCGCTCTAGGGTTAGGCTGGGTCCAAACGCCATCAGGTCCCTTTATTTGGCAGGAGGGGTCCATACATGTATGTGTGATATTTACGATAAATGATATAAATCTATGATTATCAGACACGTTTCCAAATACTACCTGTAATTGTCTGAACTAAATATCCGAGTGATCACCTTCTATAGGACTATATTGTTAACTATTACGAGCCAGCTCACCTGGGTCACACATATTTGAACTATAGCCAGTGGACTTAACATAGTTACCCCTGCCAACATTACAGACTGCGCTACCCATGTTGGCAAACAGTGTATACCCAAATGAGGCGGCTCGTAACCAGCCAGGATATTTTCTGATGTGCAATTTACCCTTTCTGTGATTAATGGAATAGTCTCAAAATTAACTTGGAAGTGTCCAAACCAGCTACGTGTACTTAGGTGTGGAGAATAATCCAATCATGCAGTAAGGCTTACTATCTAATGGTCAGACATGTATACTGGTATGTGTTGAAATACATGTACATATATTTAAATTAATCTTTAGCTGAATACTGAAGATGAGCGAGACAGGGCTTATGTCGTTACCTATGCATTACCATCATACGTTTGAACCGCACAGGCTTTAAATCTATTATTGTTACATGACTGCCGTTGTTATACAACGCTCACAGCTGCGGCCCCGAAATATGCATGTGTAAATCAGCTGTTTGAATGGAACGGGTATTCAAAGTACCGAGATTACTGCATATATGCTCAAATTGTATATTTCCGACAGAAATGTAACAATAACGTTCGACCATATACAGCCGTGGGTAAACCGTTGCTGTGGCACTCGGGAACTGTTTGGACCCGCGGCCTACGGCCTTGGGATTCAAGCAGTTCCCTCGTGCCACGGCAAGCGTTTACCCACGGCTGGACATGAACTTTATATTTATTTGTGACCACGGTAGATTCAGATGAGCCAGCTAAGAAATCTCACTTGCAATGGTGACCAGCGTGGACCCTGATTCTGCTGTCTGATTTGATTTAATGGTTTATAATGGCCTGTCAACAGCTATGGTCATTTTTAAGCCCTTAAATTAGAATAACCTGACCGGGTACCAGGTCGTTACCACACCAGTCACTTAGCACTATGTCAGCTGATCTGGGGTTATGCAGGTTGCACACTTTATAAGGTATCATTTGTCAGCTGGGGCACAATTTATAGTGCGACATGGGACCAAGTATAATCTTGATGAGCAGCTTCTAAGGAGTGGTCATAACATATACCAGCACTTTTGGGGTGGTGAAAAAGTACTAAGTTTTCTTCAGCAATGGTTGAATGTTTGGATTAACCAAAAGCTTTATAAAACAAGGGCATCGTTATCACTTAAGCTAATCCCCTCGCTGGCAGCATTGATAATACAAAAATATTAAATAAAACTACAACATAAACAAAAGTCCTCAATGAACTCGACCTTGGGCGGTCAGACGTGGGTCATATGCAAAACAAAGCACCATCCCTAGGCACACATGGTGGCCAAATATTATCAAAATCGTTGAAGTGGTTCATAAGTTATTGAAAAATGAAAGGTATTACTAACGTACATACACGCGCATTCATGGCCGCACATACATGGACTTTACGATTATTCGTAATCCTATTTTAGGGGAAGGGGCCAAGTGACTTTGGTGTGGTATGGACCTGCCACCAGGTCAGGTTATTCTAATTTCAGGGCTGAATATATTGTTTCTCGATGTAAATATTCAGTTCTGATTTTGGAATTTTCCCCCCAATCCAGCAGGTTAAAACGGGATCGAACCCGTTTGCCCGGCCTTGCATGACCTTAGCTGTTGATATGCCGTTAAACACCAATAAACAAACAAACAAAACATACATGGACTAACGCTATATCCCTCTTGCCTATCAGCGAGGAGATAATAATCCAGCTATCCAATGGCTCTTGTATGTGTACTTACGTACCTGAATGAAGGATACTAGAATGTTGATACATGGCACTGTGGACAAAGATGAACCATTATGCGTCATGTATAACCTATGTATGTGTTGTGAGAATTTTTATTTTGTTCATTTCACGCATAATAAGGTGACTAAAGCACAGTTTACAAATGGTCTGTCTGGGTCCATTCGAAGTTATCTTTTTTTCTGGATAAATACTTTTAACAAAATAGGCACAAATAAGAGTGTATCCATTATTTTTCCTATATGATCAATTACAGAAACTTTGGCCGATGTATTTTTCAAAATTGATGTACATGTAGTGTACATGTCATTTTGGCTGTGATAATGTAATGCATTCTGTACAATAATTATGCATACTTTTAATCATCAAATATATGCAGTCGTTAGTTCTATTTGAAATAATGCATTTCCGGAAAAATGAAAGAGTACTCCCTTAAGTATACTTTGCTAGATAAGTATGCTTTGCAATTGAAATCGGCTACTGTACGAGATGATTGGAATATCAGCATGATCTGTGGCTACAATGGCAATGACAACACATCTGATGCATTTTGGTCATGGTTAGACTAGTCACATGCATGTATTAGATGGTGTTAAAGTGTGTTAATACTTCAGTACTCATAGTGGCAACATGTGTTACTTTTGTTTTTCAGTTTTACATATATTTTTGTATATAGCAATACATTACATCAAATGATGACTGTGAATTTGATTAACATATTTAGGATATGTCAAATTATATAGCCTGGTTTACATTTATGTTAGTTTTGACGAGCAAAATAAATGAAGTATGGTAGTATTAAAAGGAAGACTCCTGCCAAAAATGTAAAAGAACTGCATACCTTATATTATGTGTTTTATGTTGACCCATATTGATAATATTAATACGATGATATTGAAATATGCTTTTTGTTGATGTTTGTTTATCCAAAAGCTGAATGTTGCAAGCAGATTTGTGGCTGTATTTGGACAAATTGAACATGTGACCAGTGTAGACACAGCACAATCTGATCAGGGCATGCACTGTTCATCAGTGAAACATCTCTGCCATACTTCTAACAAACAGCATAGGTCCTTATCAGGCTGCAGGAGAGTGCTAATGGAATAGGAGATGGACAGGTCACAAATGCTGCAAGTCCCATTTTGTCAATCACAGCTACAATTTGTGTTGTAAAATGAGACGCGTCGTGTGATTTTGTACCTCAGAACAGGTGCGATATCTCCATTTACGTAAATGACGCCAAAAGCTGATGAAATTTTCGCATTTACGGAAAATATCCAACAAAATTAACAAAACCTTTGAACGGACGCACGTACATACGAATGTGCTGACTATATCATGCTGTCCGCAAGCGGGCGCGACAAACATTGCACATGTTCTTATGTACAAAATCACATGGTGTGTCTCAAATGACGATATGCTTTGTTATTGTTAGTGAATCCAATATCTTGCCTGTGATGCCCATACCTGGCTTATTGTCATTGTTGTCAGTAAAGTGAACAGTATAAGTCCTGATAAGAATGTGCAGGCCGATGTGTCTCCAAATTAATCCATTCCATAACCATTTACTCAAATTGGTTACATCAACATCTCCAGTTACATCAAAGTCGTATCCAAGTTCTATTATTTCATTCATGGCTCCAGATTAATAATTAGTAATTGAGTATTGTCACTCCATCATTTCTGAAACCATGGGGTATTTCAAAATTGTAATTGGGTAAAATAAAATAACACTGCTGTTTACACATCAGCAGACAGCAATTAGTTACTACATGTAGTTTGCTTCTAAATGGAAACATGTCTTGGCATTTAGAATTGTCTCCATGGATACAATAACCCATTTGTAAAAGAAAATACGTAATGATTTTTAAATCAGGGGGTATAGTACGCTTTAGACACAAAGCTTATCTGGAGCTCTGCAATACCGACTTTACTTCATTTCTGGCCAGTGTGGGTCCTGCTTATTGATACAGCCTGTTAGTAACACATGTTACTGGATGGACTGCCAACAGAATGACAAACGTGAGTCACGTTTGTCATTCTGTTGGCAGTCCATCCAGTGAATGGCAGCAACATCTAAGGTCATATAGAGACAGGAACACAGTTTAATGTCTCATCCGACCGATCAGTGGGATGCAAATAATATGTAGCCCCAATTCTCGTAGATTTGTGCCTTCTCATTGATTTGTGCCTCCAGAAAACAAGTGAATAAGCATATTCTAAGAATAGTGTTAATGAAAATGATCTTAAAAAGGTATTTCAAGTTGTTTCCCACAGTTTTATAAGTTACAGTTACATACAATTGTGATTTACCACCTATTTTGTGATTTTTCTACATACTTTCTTAATCTGAAGAGGGTCTGTTCGCAAATGATGCATACAATGTGATATACAGTCGAACTTCGATGGGTCGAACCCTGGTCAACTCATCAGCCATGCTTGCCTCGAACTAGCCTTTAGGTCCCGGCAGAATTCCTATATAAATACGTTAAAACTACCCGGTATAGGTCGAACTTGTGAAAGTCGAACAACCCTCAATGCCTCGAATCGCTGTCACGCCCGGTCGTGTATAAATCCACTATAAACATCACAAAAACTCGAACATGTCAGACGATTGTCTCCAGACTAGTTGATTGACTTTCACACCTATTGTTAATCGGTTGTCAAACAAATCTCAAGTGGTCATTTGAGCGTATACAATAACGGCAGTCGTGACCAGCATACGTGGTAATTATGCATTGACCAATGTCGGCGAAGTTGTTAGTTAATTAAAGTGGTAATTTATGGGACATGTGGAATTAAATAGCGCTCGGTTTTAATTAATGACCTGGCATCTGGCCTTTTAAGTTGTAAATCAACATGAACTGTTTTTACTATGATCAGTAATGAGTGTGATGTGTCATCCGATTTATTCGCCATATATAAGCAAAACATATTTTACAGATCATCAGACTCGTATGTCTACCACAAATGCACTAGTGACGACCGAGCAATCCGAGGAAGGACCCGGTTCTGCCGGGGGGATATTCGGGTCCGAAGTAGTGATGGGGCGACTGGGCATGATCGTATCGGACGGGCAATCAAGTCCGCCAATTTTATTTAGTAATCATTTTCTGTTATTCTCATGTTCTATTGCTGTATAATGGCTAAGTAAATAAATAAAAAACACACATGAGTTTGCCGCTTTCTTTATTTTATTAAAGCCTGTTTCTGGTAATAAACGACTGTGACAATCAACCGTAAATGCAAGTGTAAGCGCATTTATATGAAACAACGTGTCGTAATGACGACTTTTTTCACTTAGTACACTGACCAACTCGTAGATCTGAAATGGTTACAGTAGAAAATCCCGATGGGTCGAACAACGGATGGGTCGAACTAAAACTTAACCCCGCAGGCTGTTCGACCCATCGAAGTTCGACTGTATGTTGATTTCTAGATGAATCTGGACTTCACCATATTTACATTTGATGTATCTAGGCAGCAACACTTCTTTATAGTATGAGTGATCAAGGAATGTCACTCAAATGTGCAGAAAGTTGTAGGGCACGAACCTGATGAGAAGTTTCAAGATCAACTAGGCGACTTGGGTTGGTTAATTCTAGGGACTTGGACAACATAAACAATTTTGGTGAATTCCTTATGTGCACTCATAGTAAAGTGTTTGAACTTTATATTGATGTATACATTTTCAGGAATCGATCAGAATATAACACGCAATATGAATTTATGCGCTTAGGGGCACGGATCCATGAGAATAGGGACTATGTATATTTCACGCCTAGGTTGAGGATTGAACTCTCGCAACCTCCGGTATTGAAGTACATTTCCATATCCCCTAGGCCACGACACATCCCTAACATAATGACAAACAGTAGACCCTGAGCAGATGGTGCATATGTGCAGGCTGGTCTGGGCCTACACTGATCACAAAGGTATTAGACCCAGTTTTGTCAGAATAGTGAATACAGGGACCATGATCTGACAAAAGCAGGTTAACTAATTCCTGTAGCCGATTTCATCAAAATTGCAAAGTATACTTATCTAGCAAAGTATACTTTGAGGGAGTAATCATTTATTTTTCCCAAAATGCATTATTTCATATATAACTAACCGTTGCATATATTTGATGATTAAAAGTATGCAGAATTATTATACTGAATTTATTACATTATCACAGCCAAATTGGCTGTGATAATGTAATAAATTCAGTATAATAAAAAATAATAAATTTATCCTAAAATTGAAAATTTCTCCCTCAAAGTATACTTTGCTAGAAAAGTATACTTTGCAATGTTGGTGAAATGGGCCACTGATCTACAGCCTGGTTGGTTATGCACTGTAGTGCATGTCTGTGAGTTCTCCAAAGTGCCCACTTGACCCTTTCAACCCCGGATATCCTACATTGGCTGTTTCATACTAAATTTTGGACTATTCCATTAATAGGAAATGTGGATGTTTTTAAGAGGTGAATAATAGTGACAAATGCTGCAGATCGCGAAATGAAGAAAATACCAAACTTTTTGTAAATTTAGAAATTTGTGAAATCCGGCATGAAATATGGCTGTGACTGGAGATATGGGATTTATGTGATTTATGATCAGCGTAGCTCCTGATCAAATAGCGCACTCATGTAGACCGATAACGACCTATATTGCTTGTAAGAAGCATGATGGGTGTTTCATTGATGGAATCACCTAATGGCGAACAGTGCAGATCCTGATCAGCCTGCGGATGAACAGGCTGATCTGGATCTACACTGGTCGCAAAACCCATAGGCCCCATTTCTCCAGTCACAGCTACAAATAGGTTAAACATGGTCTATTTAAAACACTATTCCATGGACAGATGCGTTATTGTTGTGACAACTATTGCAGACTCAATCCAACATAACATAAAACGAGACATTATATTTGTAAAACATGGATGCCCCCTTAGTATACTAACTTGACTGTAGAAAGCTAAGTGTTCAAGTATCAGCAACGTTGTGATGGTTAAGAATTTCAAGGTCATCTTAATGGTCATATGAGTGTGTCACATACGTCCACATGTACATGTATCGAGTGTGGGAATATTAAAGGTACATGCCCACTCAGTAGGTGCAAAATGAGACATTTTCTGGCAAAATAAACATTCATTCACCATTACTCCACGTATTGATTGGCATTATTATACATTTTATATCAGACATAAATTTCCACACTGATATCAGGGGCGATAACTGTGTTTCCTTAAAATGTTAACGGACATTACTATTTATTCTCTGTATTTATTTTTTGATGTGCAATGATCATACTTTATAATCTGTCAAAAATATTATTTTTTCAGGTGACTGATTTAATTAGTGTAAATAATTAAAAAAAATATCATGCCTCATTTGCATATGAAAATAGCCTGATACCACCGTGCGTCACTATCAGTAAAATAAATATTACTAAATGATTATATCTGTATAGCGGGCACTCGTAATTGTTAGAACTGGTGGAATAGTGACAATTATACACGTAATTCCTATAAAGAACAGTTTGCGCCTATGGAGTGGGCATGTACCTTTAAAGTAACCCAGTAATATTGAAGTTATGGCATGATGGAGAATCTCTTAAAATCTTTTTGATGCAGATGACCAAGGACGGACATAATTATGTAAGGACGGATAGACGTAGCCTCAAGAGCAAAGCAATATGCCCCTTTTTGCTATCGCATAGGGGAGCATACAAAAATAGCCATGCATAGAAGATAATTAATAGCACTGCACAGCACTGTTTAAATGTTCCCATCAAAATATATCATCTGACAGCTGAGACAGAACGTCGTCACTCAGATCTGAAACAAACATGGGCAAATGTTACAGTCACAGAATGGTATAAGTGACGATACTTTAACCCTTTTAACACTATAGACCTCTCCATCAGTGTTTGCAAAAAGTGTAGATCCAGATGAGCCGGCTCGTAACGAAATTTCATATATTTTAGAGCGAAAACAAACACCCCTTCTTATCATGGACTAGTCTGAAAATCATTTCTGACATTAACATATCACAGTTCATTCCAGTTATTGAGGGTTGAAAGGGTTAAATGTAGTCAGAAGAATGAGGCTTACAGCATTTGAGCATTGTAAACATATATACTGGTGTACATGTGTATCCTGCTTAATGACAAACAATCAAATATGCCTGATGGTTGAATTGAAATTTATTGACACATGTATACATTGATACATCACTTTGAGTCCCACCCCAACTTCAGTGTGACTAAACAAGGGTGAAATGTTTTCCACATGCAAACCCAAATGACCTGAGGCCAAGGCACAGCTCCTGCTGCATGAATGGATCTGGTGTCCATAACTACTGATCCACCCCAACATATTGATGCAGGTATGAACTAGAAAGTTGGCAAAACCGACAGATGTTCCCCGATGCCAACATAACTTGCAGTGAGACAAGCACAGCCAATGAAAAATCAAAGGACAATAACTCAGAAACTGGACATGTAGTTTAAGAACTCGTCGAAGATATTTTCAATATCAGCATGTTGACAAAGTTTGGTGGAAATCAGACTCGACCAATGATGTTAGCATGTCGTTTGACAACATACTCGGACTGTTTTATTATTACTAGTATTTAATTTTAATCACTTATTCCTGTAGCCTATTTCATCAAAATTGCAAAGTATACTTATCTAGCAAAGTATACTTTGAGGGAGTAATTATTTATTTTTCCCGAAATGCATTATTTCATATAGAACTAACGACTGCATATATTTGATGATTAAAAGTTTGCAGAATTATTATACTGAATTTATTACATTATCACAGCCATTTTGGCTGTGATAATGTAATAAATTCAGTATAATAACAAGAGTGCCGCAAGTCACAAAATACGCCCGTCAAATATGGGCCAGACAGCGAAGATGCAGAAATGTGAAGCTGTCACCAAGGCAAGAAACATTAATGAGAATTTGAAAGTCTATAGCATTCTTCATCTCGTTGTGCTAAACATGTATACTAATTTAGGCAGAGATAGAAAAGTAGAGTGTAAAGTAGAAATGATAGGGAATTGGATACAATAATGTAGAAAAAATGGCTAAGTTAAAAAGGTGATATTTTTGTTAAAAAATAAGTTTTCGGCATAAAAACACCAAGGTGCACATCTTCAATATGTGTAGAAGACGTGTGTATAGTTTCAGAATGATCGACTGAACGGTTTCGGAGGAGTTGTGTACACAAACTCTGTACCCTATATAGAATTGTATAGAAAAATGTAGAAAAAATGGCTATTAAGTTAAAAAGGTGATATTTTTGTTAAAAAATATTTTTTCGCCATAAAAACACCAAGGTGCATATCTCCAATATGTGTAGAAGATGTGTGTATAGTTTCAGATCGATCGACTAAACGGTTTCGGAGGAGTTGTGTACACGAACTATGCGCTTTTTCTTCAGCCGCCCGCCCGCCGCCCGCCCGCCTTGCGGTAAAACACAATATGTACCGTTTTTTAAAAACGGTCGTATAAAAATAAATAAATTTATCCTTAAATTGATAATTTCTCCCGCACAGTATACTTTGCTAGATAACTAGGCTACTGGATGAGGCTACTGAATGAGGTTATAGATACAGTGAGATGCGATGGCTCGTAATGTCGGGCTCGCTCGAAATGGCGTCACGGTCCCGATAATTTTCCCTATATGTTTATTGTATTTTACATGTGATGGCTCGAAATGCAACTCCTCGAAAAATGCGATCGCTCGAAACAATTGTCAAGTCCCGCGGACACATTTCTTGCTATTTTGCTATACGACGACTCGAAATTGATGTCGAAGTTTGTGTTTGGCTAATTTTCACACCTCCGCGTCCGACTTATTACGATCAAAGGCCGAGCCGCGATCTACCTGTCTGTGAAATGTGATTTCTTTTCAAGTGTAGTTAATTGCCTAAAGTGGTGCAATTTGTGAAATAAAAGTTATTGTATTCTTAATTTGTTGTTTTGTGTCCCATAACAGCTCAACGGCATACGGCAATTTATTAAATATTCTGGGTTTCGTTCACTCGGAGTATTCAATAGTCTGTCGTACGTCATTGGTCGTTTTTCGTTTTAACTCCCGTGTTATTCGAGAGGCTACCCGGGAGTTACAACGAAAAACGCCCATTGAAAAGACCACTGTTTCGAGTGACGTCACAACCACCTGCTGCATTAATTATGAGCGCCGCTATTTATAGTGAATACTGGACCTTTTCGACTTATATTCGGAAAATATAACAAAATCGAAAGATGCGATGGCTCGAAAGATGCGATCACTCAAACAAAATGTGCGTTCCCGTGGCATTTCGAGCCATCGCGATTTCACTGTATATTTTTACTTACCGTCCTGCCACAAGTTGTCTGTAGATGTTGGAGGGTCCAGTTTCGCCTTCTTCACAGCGACCCCTGGTAGCAGAGGGCTACACACACTGGTACTGGGGCTGTTTGTCGAAGCAACCCTAGGGCTAGAACCCCGGGGCTTGAAAGACCATCTAGACATCAATTTGGGTGTGTCTAACTGCATACACACACGTGTAGTTGTTGCTGTCGTACGACTTGCTGTAGAAATAGTATTGCTACTTATATCACATGAAGGAAGAGACGAGTGTTTACCGACTGCTGCCTCAGTAACCCTCTGATTGGTTGACACATTGGCACAATTGCTGTCATTCCGTCGTAGAAGGTCTATTGCACTTTCCGCCCTCCCCAGTTGTGCCTGTAGCTGGCATGACCTTGACCCTGAAGGTGCAGCAAGTAGGTCAGATGCCGTCTCGCTGGAAGACCGAGTATTGGAGCTATGTCCATGAGCAATGCTGATGGTGCATGCCTGGGATTCAAACTGCCACTGGTCTCTGGGGATAGTAGTCGTGAAATCATTGCCTTCTGCAGACTTAAATTTCAGGGCTTCAACACATGTTTTATTGGGGAGTCTATCGCTTGTGTCAGCCTTGCTATGAGCCGGAGTTATACCATGACTGTCACTATGGCCACGACTGTCTGCACTATTATCATACCTCGCCTGGAGCGAAGTTGGAATAACTGTCACATTGTTGTCTCCCGATCGTATTCTGTGACTAGAATTTAGTGAGTTGTGAGATCCAACAGGTGTGGCACTGTCATTACGAACCACTGCAACATTCCTCACACTGGAAGGTGTCCGCAACATGCTCGTTCTACCCGTTGGGGTGTGACAGGACATACCACCCATATTTGTCTGGATGTTAGGTGTATTACTAGACAACATAGAATGATTGCCAGGGCCCTGTTTTGTTACACAAGTCTGATTAACAGGTGTGATATTTAATCCACAAGTCCTACTCGCATTTGTCACATGTGGTCTATTAGGTGTACTTAAAGCACAAGCACGATTTAATGGTGTCATATTTTGTGAAGTCGCCCGATTTAATGGTGTCATATTTTGTGCAGTTGCCCGATTTAATGGGGTCATATTTTGTGCAGTTGCCCGATTTAATGGTGTCATATTTTGTGCAGTTGCCCGATTTAATGGCATCATAGATGATGCACTAATCCTACTTTTAGGCGTTGTGGGTCCACTACTCATGGCGCACAGTCGGCTGTCCGGAGTCTGATTCACGCTGTTGACCGACGTATCCAGCTGACCCCGGGCCTTCGTCTCCAGTGCGGACAACACCGACCGCAGCGAGTCGTGGCTGCAGTGGAATTTCACCTTGTGCAGCTGGGTGGCCTTCGTCTGGTACATAGCCACTATGTTGGTGGGTGTGATGTTAAGGTAGTGGTTCCGGTTCGTCAGGCTGATCACACTCACCTACAGAAACACATTGGTGTAATTTATTCATTTATTTATATAACGGCCTGTCAACAGCTAAGGTCATTTGAGGCCAGGTTAACGGGGTCAAATCCCGTATTTCACCTACATGTATTATGATAGGGGGGAAATTCCAAAATCAGAAATTAATATTTACAGAAAAAATATCTATTCAGCCCTGAAATTAGACACTGGTGTAAATATGAGACAAGCCATGTGATTTTGTACCTACATGTAAGAACATGTGCGATATCTCATGAAAAATATTTAATACCAATTTTACGATATTTTCAGTAAATTTCATAGCAATTGCGGAAATTTACTCTGCTTTGCTATGACAATTTCATCTACTCAAGGTCATTTACAGAAAATATAATATCATAAAAAAATCGCTTGGGTTCTTGGGTAAAAAAGCATGGCTTGTCTCATATAGTATCTTACACAAGTGATATTTAATGTGGCCGTGACTGGAGAAATGGGGCTTATTGGATTTTTGTAGCTCCTGATCAAATAGCACACTCCAGTAGCCAGTTATTGATCAAGCTTATTTGAAGGGTGTTTCATTGATGGAATGGCGAACAGTGCAGATCCTGATCAGACTGTGCAACCCCTGGAACCCTTACAGATTGTGGTTGCTTCACAGCTGAAAGTTAAACCCCCATTTGAAAAATGCTGGTGATGCCCATGTCCCTTATAGGGTTCCTCTCCTAAAACACTAAACTTTGTACGACTAAAATGTTTGTAAGTGCAAATTTAGGATCGTCTGGAAATCTCAATTGATGGATTTACATTTATTGAGCATAGGCTGCATAGCGGCCGATGCTCAATAAATGTAAATCCAATAATTGTTTACAAGAAAACATTGTTCATGAGGAATTTAAAGTCTATCATAATGTTGCACTTACGAACATTTTAGTCATACAAAGTTTAGTGAAACGGGCCCCTGGTTCATGTTAACCTGACCAAGCCTGAACCATCTGCGTTCAGTGTATAACCAACTAAGCTGGACACGTCTGCTCTCTCTGATCAGTTTCTACAGTGTTCATGGTTCTATGAACGAACCATCTGGGACAGTGCCTATAAATCTTTCTGTCGGACTGCATTCTCCAAATTGAACAGTTTGATTTGCCAAGACTGAGCAAGATTTTTCAGCACGTACCATATATTATATCATTCCACAAACTGTACTTGGCAGTTTCACAGCATTTTTTAAACACATAGCACCGTGAATCTTCGTATTCCGAGTAACGATCAGAAGTCGCTAACATCTAGGACAAGTCCAGGCATGACCGATTTAAGTATACACAAGCTTAAATTGATTATTCAGACTTACACATGCGTACGTTACCTTGGAATTGGTAAACATCGTTTATCCCTTGCTAGACAGTATTTAGCAAACAGGGGAAATCAGCCAGACAGATCCAGATAGTGATCTCACGAAGTTAGCACATTGTGAAGATCAAAGGATTTCGCTGCATTCATGCAATAAATCATCAGGGCTCCCAGTAGCATGTTTATGCCAGGGGTCAATTGACTCTTTTATCTGAGTTATTGGTCAAATTTAGGAGTCAGAAGTCAGTTGACGTCTAATTTCATCAACAAACTTTCTACAATTTCAAATGATGAAAAAAAAATTAGCTTACAAATAATCTATTTCAGCATTATTATCAAATATTATCTAGCAAATGTAATTTATAAAGTGAATGACTGAGAGTAAAAATGACTCCTTACCAAATTAGTTTAGGGTTCAATTCTTAAAAATCTGAGTAATTGACTCGTCGTTGGGAGCTCTGGGTCATGTAGCACAGCTCAAACCTCGACCAATCAAACTTTGTGATTTTGAGCATGATAATGGAGTACATGCTCAGATAGTTTCATATCTACAAGCTGTAATTGTCTCGTCCTCCATTATAACAAATAGGATCGTCTCACTTGTTTGAGGACGACCACAGTGCCAGCCTGTATTTCTGCTTCATAGTCCTTCAGGAGGTCCCGGTGTATGGTTCCCTGCATTCGACCTGCAATGTCGGGCATAGGCTAGTGGTCACTCTGTGTTGTATAGTGCTGACTGTCATGTACATTGGCTAGTGCTCTTTCAACATTACATACACTCCCGCCTGCGATTCGCTTACCAAGAATTGCAATCCAGCGGTCCTTGAATTGCAATTCTTCCCCTCTGGAATTGCAGTCTAATTGCGGTCCAAACGCGGTCCCGTTTTTGCGGTCATTCTTTCGCGATACCGTTTGTGCGGTCATTCTTTCGTGGTCCAGTTTGTGCGGTCATTCTTTCGCGATACCGTTTGTGCGGTCATTCTTTCGCTATTTGCGGTAAAAACTTACCGTATCATCGTATAGTACAGTTTGTTTACATTATCAGTGATTATACAAACGTACTATACGAATATTATACAAACATACGATATCCGTTCGTATATACGATATATCCGTACGGATATGGTATGAATATAAAGTGGGTCATCGTGTGGTTAAAATTTTAAAATTATACCGATGCACCGGTTCATTTCGAATGTAAACATCCGGTTTTCATTTCGATCATCTGCCACAATTTTAAGTTTTTCAAAATGAATAAATTTTCATTTTTACGATACAGAAACAATATTTAAAACTGAGGATTGTGAAGTACTGTATCACAGTACATATACATGTGTGTTCAATATACAGTAATTCATCAGTAATCATCACTGTACTCCGCACCACCGCCGGGGACACAAAACAATGATCCCCCACGCACACCAGCCATCTACATTTGACGTCCTAAAAGTTCCGGTCTATATCACACAGTGGGAACAATGTGTATCACCACCACCACCAGTTTTTGTCTATGACTACACTACACTCCCCCCCCCCCACCCACCTCCCCGACCACCACTTCTGTCTGTAACGCATGATGAAGTGGCCGACTGATCAAGTGCTAAACTAGTCCTGGTGCGATATGACCAACTGATCAAGTGCTATACTAGTCGTGGTGCGATGGCCGACTGATCGAGTGCTATACTAGTCCAGGTGCGATGGCCGACTGAGCAAGGGCTAAACTAGTCTTGGTGCGATGGCCGACTGATCAAATTCTAAACTAGTCGTGGTGCGATGGCCGACTGATCAAGTTCTAAACTAGTCCTGGTGTGATGGCCGACTGAGCAAGGGCAAAACTAGTTTTCGTGCGATGGCCGACTGATCAAGTTCTAAACTAGTCCTGGTGCGATGGCCGACTGATCAAGGGCTAAACTAGTCTTGGTGCGATGGCCGACTGATCAAGTTCTAAACTAGTCCTGGTGCGATGGCCGACTGATCCATGGCTAAAGTAGTCTTGGTGCGATGGCCGACTGATCAAGTTCTAAACTAGTCGTGGTGCGATGGCCGACTGATCAAGTTCTAAACTAGTCCTGGTGCGATGGCCGACTGATCAAGGGCTAAACTAGTCTTGGTGCGATGGCCGACTGATCAAGTTCTAAACTAGTCGTGGTGCGATGGCCGACTGATCAAGTTCTAAACTAGTCGTGGTGCGATGGCCGACTGATCGAGTGCTATATTAGTCCTGGTGTGATGGCCGACTAATCAAGGGCTAAACTAGTCTCAGTGCGATGGCCGACTGATCAAGGGCTAAACTATTCCTGGTGCGATGGTCGACTGATCAAGTTCTAAACTAGTCCTGGTGCGATGGCCGACTGATCAAGTTATAAACTAGTCCTGGTGCGATGGCTGACTGATCGAGTGCTATACTAGTCCTGGTGCGATGGCCGACTGATCAAGTGCTAAAGTAGTCCTGGTGCGATGGCCGACTGATCAAGTTCTAAACTAGTCCTGGTGTGATGGCCGACTGATTGAGTGCTATACTAGTCCTGGTGCGATGGCCGACTGATCAAGTGCTAAAGTAGTCCTGGTGTGATGGCCGAATGATCAAGTGCTATACTCGGCATGGCCGACTGATCACGTGCTATACTGGGCATGGTGAGATGGCCAACAGATCAAGTGCTATACTGGGCATGGTGCAATGGGAGACTGATCAAGCGCTATAACTAGTGGTGGGCGATGGCAGACTGATCAAGTGCTCTACTAGTCCTGGTGCGATGGCCGACTGATCAAGTGCTATACTCGGCATGGCCGACTGATCACGTGCTATACTGGGCATGGTGAGATGGCCAACTAATCAAGTGCTATACGTACTGGGCATGGTGCAATGGTCGACTAATTAAGCACTATACTACACTCCCACCTGCGATTCACTTACCAAGAATTGCAATCCAGCGGTCGTTGAATTGCAATTCGTCCGCTCTGAAATTGCAGTCTAATTGCGGTCCAATCGCGGTCCCGTTGTTGCGGTCATTCTTTCGCGATACCGTTTGTGCGGTAATTCTTTCGCGGTCAAGTTTGTGTGGTCATTCTTTCGCTATTTCGGTTAAAAACTTACCGTATCATCGTATAGTACAGTTTGTTTACATTATACAAACGTACTATACGAATATTATACAAAAACATACGATATCCGTTAGTATATACGATATATCCGTACCGATATGGTATGAATATAAAGTGTGTCATCATGCAGTTAAAATATACCGATGCACCGGTTCATTTCGCATGTAAACATCCGGTTTTCATTTCAATCATCTGCCACAATTTTAAGTTTTTCAAAATGAATAAATGTTCAGTTTTACAATACAGAAACAATTTAAAACTGAGGATTGTGAAGTACGGTATCACAGTGCATATACATGTGTGTTCAATACAGTAATTCATCAGTAATTCATCATTGTACTCCGCACCACCGCCGGGGACACAAAACAATGATCCCCCACACACACCATCTACATTTGGCGTCCTAAAAGTTCCGGTCTATATCCCACAGTGGGAACAATGTGTATCACCACCACCACCAGTTTTTGTCTATGACTACACTACACCCCACACCCCCCCCCCCACCCCGACCACCACTTCTGTCTGTAACGCAGGATGACGTGGCCGACTAATCAAGTGCTAAACTAGTCCTGGTGCGATGGCTGACTGATAAAGTGCTATACTAGTCTTGGTGCGATGGCCGACTGATAAAAGTTCTAAACTAGTATTGGTGCGATGGCCGACTGATCAAGTTCTAAACTAGTCATGGTGCGATGGCCGACTGATCAAGTTCTAAACTAGTCATGGTGCGATGGCCGACTGATCGAGTGCTATACTAGTCATGGTGCGATGGCCGACTGATCAAGTGCTCTACTAGTCCTGGTGCGATGATCGACTGATCAAGGGCTAAACTAGTCCTGGTGCGATGGCCGACTGATCAAGTTCTATACTAGTCCTGGTGCGATGGCCGACTGATCAAGGGCTACACTAGTCCTGGTGCGATGGCCGACTGATCAAGGGCTAAACTAGTCCTGGTGTGATGGCCGACTGACCAAGGGCTAAACTAGTCCTGGAGCGATGGCCGACTGATCTAGTTCTATACTAGTCATGGTGAGATTGCTGACTGATCAAGTGCTAAACTAGTCCTGGTGGCTGGTGCGATGGCCGACTGATCAAGTTCTAAACTAGTCCTGGAGCGATGGCCGACTGATCAAGTTCTAAACTAGTCCTGGTGCGATGGCCGACTGATCGAGTGCTATACTTGTTCTGGTGCGATGGCCGACTGATCAAGGGCTAAACTAGTCCCGGTGCGATGGCCGACTGATCAAGTGCTATACTAGTCCTGGTGCAATGGCCGACTGATCAAGTGCTATACTAGTCCTGGTGAGATGGTAAACTGATCAAGTTTTAAACTAGTCCTGGTGTGATGGCCGACTGATCAAGTTCTAAACTATTCCTGGAGCGATGTCCGACTGATCAAGTGCTAAACTAGTCCTGGTGTGATGGCCGACTGATCAAGTTCTAAAGTAGTCCTGGTACGATGGCCTACTGATCAAGTGCTAAACTAGTCCTGGTGCGATGGCCGACTGATCAAGTGCTAAACTAGTCATGGTGCGATGGCCGACTGATCAAATCGCTTGCCATAATAACTAGATGGCCATGGCCTGCATGTCGTGCCCGCCGAGGCATTTGATAGTACAAACAATTTTTTTTATTGCAACAAAGCTGTAGCCCGTCGGCGTAAAAACGTGCCGCACCCACCGAGGCTTTGATAGTATACCCAAATACTTTAACTAAAAAACACTTTAATCAAAAACTTTATCCTGAATGCACACCAATGTGCCAACTATATCACTCTGTCTGCAAGCGGGCCCAACAAAAACTTTAAGGGAAATTTCAAAGTAATTTGACCGTGACATTGGGCACATATAAATAATAATGAAAATGTGGGTGATAAATACACCGTATGTGAAGTTTTGAGTGAATTGGTGAAGCGGTTTCAGAGATATAGTGTTCTTAAAGGTACATGCCCACTCAGTAGGCACAAAATGTTCTTTATATCAGAGACATCATCTGAGACATTTTCGGGCAAAATGAACATTAATTCACCATTAATACACATATTTATTGGCATTATTATACATTTTATATCTGACGTAAATTTCCACACTGCTATCAGGGGCGATAACCGTGTTTCCTTAAAATGTTACCAAGACATTACTATTTATTTTTTGATGTGCAATGATCATACTTTATAATCTGTCGAAAACATTATTTTTTCAGGGAAACACATTTAATTAGTATAAGTAACTAAAAAATATCATGCCCCATTTGCCTATGAAAATAGCCTGATATCACCGCGTGTCACTATCAGTGAAATAAACATTACTAAATGATTATATCCATATAACGGGCACTCCTAATGTTTAGAACTGGTGGAATAGTGACAAAATTATACACTAAGTCTCGCTTTCCGCAAGCAGGCTCAGCAAAAAAAATACAGATGGACGTCAATGTGCAGACTATATCGCACTGTCCGCAGGCGGTCGCGACAACAATTGTCCAACCCCTTTTTAAAGGTGCAAGCCCACTCAGTAGGCTAAAAATGCTCTTTATGGGAATTAAATAAGTGTGTAATTGTCACTATTCCACTAGTTATAAACATTACGAGTGCCCGCTATACAGATATAATCATTTGGTAATATTTATTTTACTGATAGTGATGCGCGGTGGTATCGGTATTTTCATGTGCAAATGGGGCATGACATTTTATAATTATTTATACTATTAAATTAAATGCATCAACTGAAAAAAAATTGACAGATTATAAAGTATGATCATTGCACATCAACAAATAAATACAGAGAATAAATAGTAATGTCCGTTAACATTTTAAGGAAACACGGTTATCGTCCCTGATATCAATGTGGAAATTTTCTTCTGATATAAAATGTATAATAATGCCAAACAATACGTGGGTAATGGTAAATGATTGTTTATCTGGCCAGAAAATGTCTCCGATGATGTCCGATGAATGACATAAAGAACATTTTGTGCCTACTGAGTGGGCATGTACCTTTAACACTAGCTCCGCCCTGTCCAGTGAGACCTATGCATGTGTTAAGTTTCATAAAAAATAAAAAATATTGCAAAGGGTGTTCGCGTTATGCTCCGGACAAATCAGTGCGCGAAAAAACAAAGGGAGATAACTAAACTAGAAAATGTGTTCACAGAACACGGATACCCCACATATCGCTTTGATAGTAAACGAGGCAAAATTCCATTGTCCAAAAGGGAGAGATAATCCATGACACGGGGTTCGAATCAAAAATCGAAATAAACTTTCCGCATCTACTCATCAAAAGGAAGCTACATATCAAATTTCAGTCCTGTAGCTATTACAAAAGTTTTACGAGTTACAAGGCAAAATTTTCAAATTCTAATTCAAAAAGAGGGAGATAATCCATGACTCGGAGGTTGAATGAAAATAAACTTTGCAAATCTACTCATCATAAGGACATACCAAGTTTCAGGTGTGTAGCTATTAGGGTTTAAAAGGTTTACGAGCTACAAGACAAAATTGGAAAATTCTAACTTGAAAAGGGGGAGATAATCCATGACCATGGGGTCGAATCAAACATACATGTACCAAGTTTCAGGTACATGTATGTAGCTATTACGGTTTAAAAGTTTTTCGAGTTACTAGGTTGGTGACGGACGGAAGAACGGACAAGGTCAAGGGTAACACTAAATGCCCCCTCCACTATCGTGGTGAGGCAAAAGTTGTCATATACAAGTAACTTACCTTAATTCATCAGTTACACATCAGACGATAAATGAACTTTAATTCTGGTGTAGAATATTAAAGTTATTCATTATATTCAATAGTGCTGCTTTGACATGACGTGAAATTAAAACATGCATGACATGATCTGGAAGAAAAACCACAGACCAAGCACGCATATTCAGAATCACGTCTGTCGGTTCTTATCCAGCTCCGATTTCTGTCACCTGTCCACAAAATCCAGAATCCAACATTGTCGCAAATTTAATCCTCTATGTTGGTGTACGTTAGAACAAAATGTCACTTAGTATATTATCCAATCCATTGTAATCTCTTGTTTCTCTAAATAAATGCGTCCAACAATCCCTGTAGCTGCTATCGTGATAAAAAAATGTTAAAGGTTCCGTCAGCGCCTCACATATTGATCTTAATATCCACCATTTTGATTCCAAGTACCAGAATAATGATGTTTCCATGCGCCGTCGTATTGTTATCTGTCAGATTCCGTTGTTTATTTGATCAAATTGATGGACAAATTTGTGTCCGCTAATGTCGCCAAGAGCATAATCTGTGACGTTGACTGTAATAATTTGGCATAACTTCTAGCTTGTGAATTTTTGGTTGAATGAAGTGATCACTATGGTGAATTAAGTGTGTATTTGTGCCCAGTTTGCTCAGCAGGTAGAGCGATGGTGTGGTAAACCAGAGATCCCCGGTTCGATTCCGGGCTGGTGCACATCTTTCTCACCCTGTGACATTTAGCGCCCAACGTAGTTGCGGGAAGTACTCTGCAGAATACTCCCGCATCGTCCGTACCTAGAGTTTTATAATGGTGCTCTCCGTAGGTTTCCCCTGCAAAGTACCAAATCACATCTGATTTGCACTTCAACTGTTAATTGCGACATATTTTCTGTATTTTTCAATTGAAAGAAATGTCAGTATTATTTATACTTATTTTTCATTTCTGTGTAATAAGTACAGAAAAATATGTCACAATTAACAGCTAAAGCGCGAATGAGATCCGATTCGGTACTCTGCAGGAAAAACCTATGGAGCACCGGAACTCTGGGTACGGACGATAATTGAGTATTCTGTTGCCCAACAAAGGACCGCGACTGATAAATACTCCCAAATTGTACCCAAACATATGGAATAAGGAGACAAAAATTAAACATAGAATTCGAGGACGAATTTCAATTTGGCGGAGAAGAATGTCACAGTACGCAACTGACCATGGGGATGAAGTGTGTATGAAGTGTGCCTTGTTAGCTTGCTCGGTAGAGCCATGGGCATGGTACGGTAAACATGAGGTCCCTGGTTCGATTCCGGGCCGTTATTTATCTTTCTCACTCTGTGACACAAGTAAACCGTTTTATTTGAAAGAAATGGCTATCACCGGAATAAATATTATCTTCACAAAATTTGATTCGGGCCAATAGAAATCAACAGCCAGAACAGAACAGAACGTTTGCAGTAATATAAATCTAATTCCAAAATAAATTTTTAATATTTTGTTTATGATCAGGTTTCGAAAATTAAAATATGCTTTTCTTTTAAAATTATTATCAATATGTTCACCATGTTATTATGGTTAATATGCAATTCACAGTCTCCTTGCAGCTTGAAATTGAAAGACATTATGAAAAGTTGTGTTGATCTCAGAAATTGTCATGTCGACTATAGGATCGCGTCGAAATAATGTTAACAGAATAGGAAAACGTAATTTAATACCGACGAAAAAGTAAACAAAACGCAAAATTGATGCTTAGTTTTGCAATATTATACCGTAGAGCATACATTATATTTGATTTTTTATAAAGGAAAAAATAAATATATTGTGAGTATGGTGGTGTCTATTAATGTGTTCTTGATATTCGGAACAGCAGTGACGACATTTTGTTTTGTCCAAGAAATTGTCAAGGTCAATGTTTCACTGTTTGTCTCGCAATAACCCGCCGCTTTATATTTGCACACCAAAAAAAACCAAAAAAAACAGATCACCAATACCGCTGACTTTCTAGCCACTTTGAATGAAATAGATGGGATAACATTTTGGATTGGAACACGGATACGTTTGTAAACTATTTCGATTTTATTGCCGCATTGGTCAAGCAGAGCGGTCCGCTGGTTTGACCGCAGAGCGCAGCGGTCATTCTTTCGCAGTTTAAAGTAAACTGCAATTAAAAGCGGAGCGCAGCGCTAACTGCGATATAAGTATTGCAATTCCGCAACCAACTCTTTGGACCGCAGTCACATAATTGCAGTCCGATTGCGGTCCAATTGCAATTAATGGGAACACGAATTGCAATCCTGCGCTCCAGGAATTGCAATTCGCCTGGTAAGAGAACCGCAGGCCACTCTGTACCTCCATAGCGGTGTTTGCAAACAGTGTAGATCCAGATGAGCCGGCTCGTAACGATCTACACTTTTTCCCAATACCACTATACAGACCTGTGGTGTTGTAGGGTTAAACATGATTCCAATGAATTTAGAATAAGTTGACATGCAGGGGTGTAAACATTTGGAAAAATCCACTCGCCCTGCAGGACTAGTAAAAGCAAAAAGCGGGTAGGCATTATTTTAGTGAATATCGTAATGATGTGATGGAAATTTGTGGATTATTTTTTTACAGGGAAATTATCCATCGGAATAGAGCATTTTCCAATTTAACATGTAATTCCACTCATCTGAGGACAATAAGCACTAGCCAATGCGAGCGTGCGAGCGGAATTTTACACCCCTGATAAGACTTGCTTATCACACTACAATACCAAATCACATAATGGTGGAGAAACAATGTAAACTAGACATTATGTTTGTAAAACATGGGATATGCCCCCATGGTATACTGGACACTAACTGGAGAACTCTTACAAACTGTTTGACTTAACAAAATGGCCAAGTATTTCAGCGACATTTTGAAGGTGACAAATGCCAAGGTTGCGTTAATGGTGGCGCGAGTGAGTGACAATTGTTCAGGTGATTCAAGTGTTGAAGTATTGAAGCAATCCTGCACATAATATTGAAGATATTACATGTTGGAGAAACTCTTACAAACTGTTTGATGTAACAAAATGGCTAAGTGTTTCAACAACATTTCGAAGGTGACAAACGTGTTAATGGTGGCACGAGTGTGTGACAAATGTTCCGGTGATTCAAGTGTCCCAGTATTGAAGCAATCCTTCGCGTAATATTGAAAATATTACATGTTGGAGAAACTCTTACAAACTTTTAAATGTACACAGACGGATCTACGGAACCTCAAGAGCAACGCAATATGCCGCCCTTGATATCGTAGAGGAGGCATAACAAGTTCATTTCATAGAAATCAATATATTAGCACATTCCATATGATCGAGGAGCATATGGTAAATAGAACACCATGTCAGTGCCTTTGGTATGATTAGCATTGTACCTGATTTGTCTTGTAACATTATAGCCTGGTCGAGTACTACCAAGTGCGTAATAAAAATTTTGATAATTGCTTTTCACTTTAATCTGGCTTTTATCAGTTTGCACTAGTGAGAACAAGGAATTTGGTATTTAACGGGCTTCCCCGAGATGGGTAAACAGTGTTCAAATTGATCGCTAGTGATATACCGTATTTAGCCGTGTATTACGCGCACTTTTTCACCCGCATTTTTAATCCAGAAGTCACCCTGCGCATTATAGGTAGGTATATAAATTTCAAACATTTTTTTCAACTGATTTCTGCCAGTTTTTATCAAACAAAACAAGCCCGGAAGCGTAGTAACAAGAATTCCGCCACGGAAGCAGTGTCGCGCCTGCCGAGGCATTTGACAGTGAACATTACAAGTAAATAAATTACCTTGACCTTCAGAATTTGGATGTGGGGGTGTGCATAATGAAGCATCATCCGTAGACAAACATTGATGTGAAATATTATTAATGTCTGGAAAGAGGTTAAAGAGATATTGTGATAAAAAAACAAACTTTAACGCATTTCTGTTACAAATCCGGTGAAAATTACAAGTAAATACATGACCTTGACCTTCAAAATTTGGATGTGGGGGTGTGCGTAATGAAGCATCATTCCTAGACAAACATTGATGTGAAATATTATCAAAGTCTGGCAAGGGGTTAAAGAGATATTGTGAAAAAACAATAACTTTAAGGCATTTCTGATACAAAACCGGTGTCAGAACATTACAAGTAAATAAATGACCTTGACCTTCAGACTTTGGATGTGGGGGTGTGCGTAATGAAGCATCATCCCTAGACAAACATTGATGTGAAATATGATCAATGTCTGGCAAGGGGTTAAAGAGATATTGTGAAAAAACAATAACTTTAAGGCATTTCTGTTACAAAACCGGTGAACATTACAAGGAAATAAATGACCTTGACCTTCAAAATTTGGATGTGGGGGTGTGTGTAATGAAGCATCATCCCTAGACAAACATTGATGTGAAATATTATCAATGTCTGGCAAGGGGTTAAAGAGATATTGTGAAAAAACAATAACTTTAACGCATTTGCCTTACAAAAAAAACGGACGACGCGGACGACGACGCGGACGACAGAAAAAGCGCCGACTATAGTCGCGCCTCTGCTAAAGCAGGCGCGACAAAAATACGCATCAAATGTGCCGAATAATAAGCAAGATGATCTGGATATACACAAGCCACAAATGCCCCATTTCTCCATCCAAAGCCACATGTATCCACATTGGGCGTTAAACACCAATTCAATTCCATTCCCGATCTCATATCGGTCAAATGTTGCCTGTTGGGTATTGTTTGGGTGTAAATTTTCAAAGCGACGTCACACGTCTGCCATAATGTGAATAATTAATGAGGACCGATTATCTGAATCCCATAAGCGCTTGATGTAAGATTTTAGATGCTAAGTCAAGCGTCGCGCACATTCAGATCGCACTCGATCGGTAACACTCGGTAATGGTCGTTTTCGTTGCTAGGTTGCTGACTGAATGTGTTAATACTATTTTTGGAAAGTATTGACAAGTATTCACGCATCAATACCTATGACATGTGCGACCAGCATAGCCCCTGATTCGCCTGCGCATACACTGATATGGGGCTATATGCTGGAATGTCGTATATTCAGGTAGTACCTATGTCTATTGTTAAACATAATCAATAAACAGTGAATACACACTATCTGTACCTACGTATATCCACGGTGGTCCAGTGTCAATATTTGGCTGGGGGGAATTGTTTATGGCCCATTTCTCATGTGCAGGTCACTAATAGGAGTTATTATCGCCTTGGGGAAGCAGTTTACACAGGCCCATACGCATTCATTTAGGGGGGTGCGTTTATAGACGGCGAGAAGGGCTAAACATCTTTTTTGCACATCCCCGGATATACCTCGGCAGATTAACCCTTTCACCACTAAGTAACTGGAATGGATTTTGATATGTTAATTTTGCAACCAATCGACTCATCACAAAATGATTTTCAGACCAGTCCATTTATGAACATGGGGTGTTTTTGTTCTCAAAATTATGAAACTTGCTTGCAAAAAGTGCAGATCCTGATGAGACGGCTCGTCATGAGCCGGCTCATCAAGATCTACCCTTTTTGCCAATACCACTTAACAGGCCTGTGGTGTTGAAAGGGTTAAGGGGGTGCGTTACGCACCCGTCGCACCCCCTCTGCGTACGGGCCTGTTACACATGGATGCTGTGTGTTTGCGATTACGGGTAATATGTTATACACGAATGACAAATATGGTGGAATTATATACAACAACTTTCTTCGCAAGTAGGTTCAATAAGTTTATTACATGCATCTTGAATTTTTAATAGGCATATTAATCAGTAAATAATAATAAATACAACATAATTTTAGACAATATAATTTATGCCTCGATTAGTAAAGCTGACATTTGACGATCTTTTTCTCACCGATTAGCAGCTTCGAGAGAGCCAAACAGCACACGTTCAACATTGTGGATGTGAACTCGGAATGCAATTTTCTTATACTCGTGACGGAATTTCCGCCGATTTTTTTTTTTAATTTGTTGCGCGCTATAGACGCGAACAATTTTTTTCCCCAAAAAATATAGATGCGCGTTGTACACCAGTGCGCGTAATACACAGCTGAATACGGTACACTCAATTTGGCTGGTTGGAAGGTCAGACCCACGCTGGGACGCTTTGGGGTGCCGTTTGGTAGTCTGGGCACGGTTGCCGACCCTAGACTTTGAGATTTAGGCTAATTTCGAACAACTCCACTATACGATCGACTGCGTGCCAATAAAGTATGATTGCAAAACTATGGTGTTCATCTTAGAGAGGTTTCAGACCGGGGGCCGTTTCACTATAAACTTTGTATGACTAAAATGTTCGCAGGTGCAAAATTATGATAGTTTGTAAATTTTGCATTAACAATGTTTCTTGCGAAATTTCCAGACGATCCTAAATTTGCACTTACAAACATTTTAGTTGTACAATGTTTAGTGAAACGGGCCCCAAGTGCAACTGAGGTGATCACAAGAACGTTATAGTCTCTCAGGGTAACAAACAGTACCTGATTTGTCTCTCAAGGTGATACTGGCATCCAATCCCTTACAATCAAGTGTCTCTATAACAGCAAACACAAGCTGAACTTTTCCATCAGTCAGTTGTTTCTTCCCAGCCTACAAACAGTAGTGAGACAGGAGGGTGAACATGGGAATGTTGTAATGGCGAGTGCTGTTGACGTTCAAAAACGATATTTTTGTTAAAAACTAGAAACTGCCCGACATATCGCTTTGATAGTAAAAAGGGGCTTATGAGTCATGCAACCAGTGTCGCCCCAGATCTGCGGAAATCATTCTAACGAGCTGTCAAACCATGTTTGTATTGAGCAAATATGAAACAACAGCAGACGACAGTGTACAGTTCCCGCATTCATAGGGTTAAAAACAATGTAAATTTTGCAATGAAATCATTGGAGCTGAAAAATAAGATCCATATATGGCCCCGGTACCTTGAGCAGTATACCAGCAATGGAGAATTTTTTCATCAGCACGACACCGTCACTGCCCAGATCTGCCAGCAACGTCTGCCAGGGAACGTCACTGAACGTGTCTTCACTCGCCTGGGACGATATTATCACCGCATCTTCCTGAAAGATTTTGGTAGAATATTTATTTAATGGTGTGTAACGGCCTGTCAACAGCTATGGTCATTTTAGGCCAGGTTAACGGAATTGAATCCAATATTTCACCCGTATAAATGGGAGTGGGGGAAATCCCAAAATCAGAACTGAATAATGCATAAAGATATATATTCAGTCCTTAAATTAGAACCTGATCTGCGCCCACATTGGGAGAATCAATTTGTTTATGTCTTGTATGATCCGTCCTGATTATCAGTATAATATGTTGCTGTGACTGAGAAAATATGGCTTAAAGGTACATGTCCACACAGGAAGCACAAAATGTTTAAAGGAATTAAATAAGTGTATAATTGTGTCACTATTCCACCAGTGCTAAAAATTACAAGTGCCCGCAAAACATATATAATCATTTAGTAATATTTATTTTAGTGATAGTGACGCGCGGTGGTATCAGGCTATTTTAATATGCAAATGAGGCATGATATTTTTTGCTTATTTATACTAATGAAATGCGTCACCTGAAAAAATAATATTTTCGACAGATTATAAAGTATGATCATTGCACATCAAAAAATAAATACAGAGAATAAATAGCAATGTCCGTTAACATTTTAAGGAAACACGGTTAGCGCCCCCTGATATCAGTGTCAAATTTTTTGTTTCATATAAAATGTATAATAATGCCAATCAGTATGTGGGGTAACGGTGAATGAATGTTTACTTTGCCAGAAAATGTCATACGTACAGAATATACAAAAGTATCTGTCTCACTATATTATAACCTAGTGCGTGGGCATGTACCTTTAAGGGTCATGCAACCAGTGTAGCCCCAGATCAGCCTGTGCATCCGCGCAGTCTGATCAGGGACAACACTGTTTGCCAGTCAGTCAATGAAACATTCAATAATACGCCTCTAGCAGATAGTATAGATCCTTGTAAAGCTCGAGGAGTGTACTAGCGTATCTGGATTTAGACTGGTGGCAAAACCCATAAGCCCATTTCTTCAGTCACAGTCATACGAGTCTGGCTCTCGTATTACAGGTACCTCCCTAAATGTAACAATTCATTGACATTAAGAATGAAGTCAGCTTCCATAAATGATGTGAAAAAGTTGACACAAAAATCAAAGGTTATGAGGAATTGAGTTTCCATGACCACTCCAGTTTTGTCAATCGACAAAAGGGATCGTCCAGGTCAGTGAGCGAGTAAGCACCATGGGTGTGGTGAGCAATGGCTATCAAAGATCATAGGTAAGCAACCATATCAAGTTACATGTTAATCCATCAAGTAGTAGTAAGTACGAAATAAACATAAAATAAAATGTAGAGTGAGGCATGAAAATTGGGTTACAGTCACGTCTATCAACATTTTAATAGTACTGGGAGACACATAATGGACTTTGTCACACTTTGCACAGACAATCCATGCACATGTATGCCATGTACATACACATATTTGCGGCTGACTGGAGCGATAGAGCTTATGGCATTTGTGACCTATTTAGTCCAAAATCCGACAATGCAGTGCTACCGTCTCATCCGATCAGGGACTGAACTGTTCGTGATTCCATCAGTAAAACACCCATCTTGCTTAACCCATTTTAGTCTAAGGATGCAATATTTTTTGTAAAAGATCTCATTATTTTGTTTATTTCTCCATGAAGGTATATGTTGTTACCAATTGTTTGAACCGTCTCGACGAGACGGTTCATACGAGTGGTAACAACATATACTTTCGAGATGAAATAAAGAAAATAGGGATTTTTTCTCTTAAAAGTTTCATACTACAATAATTGTATCCAGTCTTTAATGGGCTAAATAGCATAGTACAGTAGATTCCCTGTCAGGCTGCAGGTGTGCTAGCAGATCAAGAGCTACATGTAGATTGGCCACAAAAGACCCACGGATTTCTCCAGTCACAGCCACATGTACATGTATAACGAAGTACCAATATTTTCCCAACTTTACCTTTGGTGAGGTGCTGTGGCTCGGTGTGCTGGTTCCCGGCGTAGGGAGTGTGTCCAGGCTCTGGCCGGGATCCTGGGAACCAGAAAGTGCAGGTAACATATAGACTGTTGTCTGACAAATAGGACTTGGTGATAAACTCACCTACATAAGACTACATCTCGCGCCATAAATAGGGAATCATTTTTCAACTACCAAAGACTTCAACGCAAAACGGACATTGATCTATAGCAAATAAAAATTAAATCTGTTAATCCATTTTCAAGTAATTTTGTGATGTAAATAGCAATAGTACATTGTTTTCAGTGATGTGTTTGTATTTGAATTCTGTCAATCGGACAGTGAAATGTCACAATATGAAATTTACAACATATTGAAAAATTAACAATTCCCAGAGACCAATGCTGACTGCTAAAATTGACACCTTGAAATGTCAGTTTTGTAATTGACGAATGTCGCCTTGTAAGTTTAGCAGAGCTGCATCTGTAAAATAATAAAACTGTTAATAAAATTCATTTCTACATGATCTTCCAACGAAAATTAGTTTGGCAAACATCCAACTAATGTATCAGGAGATATGCGAAATTTGGACGTCCAAAATTGCTGACGAGTACCACGCCGGAATTGTGACCGCTATGTCTCATTTTCCTGTATCGTGCCAAGACAAAAACAAGAGTTGTCAGAGGACAACAAAGCGCGCCCGGTGGCAGCAAAGGAACCGAGGGCACATTTGAAAACACAATGTGCTGGATAAGGGAAACAAAATTTATGAGCCATTTACCAGAGCGTGTTAAGGATTTTCTTCATATTTCACACACGCATTGCTCCAAGGGTCCTCTACTGCGCTGTGGCAAATCCACGTCCGTGCCGCCCCTTCTAAGCCCAGGCTCAAGGTCACATACTTTGTGCATCTTGAAACCTTAACGCTCGGACGCTCGGGTAAATGGCCTATATTTTCTGTTTCCTTGCTTGGATTTGCTTCATATTTCACACACGCATTGCTCCAAGGGTCCTCTACTGCGCTGTGGCAAATCCACGTCCGTGCCGCCCCTTCGAAGCCCAGGCTCAAGGTCACATACTTTGTGCATCTCGAAACCTTAACGCTCGGACGCTCGGGTAAATGGCCTATATTTTATGTTTCCTTTCTTGGATTTGCTTCATATTTCACACAAGCATTGCTACAAGGGTCCTCTACTGCGCTGTGGCAAATCCATGTCCGTGCCGCCCCTTCTAACCCCAGGCTCAAGGTCATATACTTTGTGCATCTCGAAACCTTAACGCTCGGACGCTCGGGTAAATGGCCTATATTTTCTGTTTCCTTGCTTGGATTTGCTTCATATTTCACACACGCATTGCTCCAAGGGTCCTCTACTGCGCTGTGGCAAATCCACGTCCGTGCCGCCCCTTCTAAGCCCAGGCTCAAGGTCATATACTATACGGACGGACAGACAGACAGACGCCTACGACGCCTAGGGAATGCCATAAGCACTTCTTCCTTCGGAAGGCGCGCTGATGAGACAAGCCATGTGATTTTGTACCCAAGAAGATTTTGTCAACTTTCGACATCATTTACAGAAAATATTGCAAACCTATATTTCATGAGATATCGCATATATATTCTTACATGTAGGTACAAAATAACATGGCTTGTCTCAAATGATAAACAACATACCAATTTTGGCAGAATGCCAGCTGGACCCGGAAACTTTCTCTTCTGTCTCGGTGTCATGTAGTCGGCTGGAATGAAAACTTTCCTCTAGCACTCATGTACAGGTATGGCACAGTATCGACCTGTCAGAACAAATGAGGCTTAACCTTTTAACTTTTACAAACTATTTTGACTAGCCGTCTGGAAGAACGAAATTGTTCAATAACTTGTCACTGTCAGTGAAAGTACATGTACCAGTATATCCATGTGTAACTGAATACAGCACAAACTCTTGATTAACTCAAATGGTGCATTTGAGTGACCTAAAACAATGTATAGTGTAATTACTGATTTTCTGAGACCTAATTACTGACTCTCATTTCAGAACAAATGAAGTTACTGGTTATATATCAAGTCTCCAGCTACTACGGCTTAAACGTCTTACTTCTTCTCTTACAAAAAATGTGACGGATGGACATACAGACGGACATATGGACCGACACCCATGTCAGATAAAAAGAATAAACATATTTTTTTCCAAACATTGGGTATAGTCCGGTAATAACGTATATTGAATGATTATGACCTGGTGCTCAAACATACTTGTATTATGACACTATTGGGCAGGAGAGTCTAAATTGTAGAGATCAGTGGAATAAGTGGGCTAACGAGTTAGCCCCCTTATTCCATTGATCCTTCAATTTATAAATATTGAATGATTACAACTGGTGCTCAAACTTACTTGTATTAAGACACTGTTGGACAGGACAGAGACAATTGAAGATGTCAGTGGAAATAAGGGGGCTAACTCCCACATGGAGTCAGCCCCCTGATTCCACTGACCCTTCAATTCATGAATATTGAAAAGTGAATGAGTTTAACGTCCCACCAACAGCTAAGATCATTTAGGGACGGGACCATGGTTTCAAGTCTCATCCACAAGACCATCATGAATGTTGAATGATTACACCTGTAGTCTATTTCACCAACATTGCAAAGTATACTTTTCTAGCAAAGTATACTTTGAGGGAGCAATTTTCAATTGTAGGATAAATTTATTAATTGTTATTATACTGAATGTATTACATTATCACAGCCATTTTGGCTGTGATAATGTAATAAATTCAGTATAATAATTCTGCATACTTGTAATCATCAAATATTTGCAGTCGTTAGTTCTATATGAAATAATGCATTTCCGGAAAAATAAATGATTACTCCCTCAAAGTATACATTGCTAGAAAAGTATACTTTGCAATTTTGATAAAATCGGCTACTGGTGCTCAAACTGACTTGTATTATGACACTGTTGGACAGGAGAGTCCACTCCAATCCTAGGCTGGATATTCCCCTGTTCCACTGGTCTGGGTGTGTCTCCATCAGTCTGGGGTGGACAGCAAGCTTTGTGATTGTTGTTGGTGACATCATCCAGTGGCAGGTCCTGTACAAAATAAGACAGGCATATACATGTAGAAACATTATCTTAAAATGCAGGCATTACCCCAGACATACAAATTATTAGACGTCAATAGAAAAATTATGTCAAAATGTTCCAACCTAATTGTAGAAGTCACAGGTTTAAGTACTTCATAAAAAATTATAATTGGTTTCAAAAAAGATACTTGCTTCTAACATGTCTAAGGGTATGTGATACATGTACATGTATACAGTTAAATACAATCTGAACATAGTCATATTGACGGAACATCACCGTGCCAGTATACAGGTAATACGGCAGCGAGCACAGGTGGAAGACTCGGACCTACGACACAAAAAAATGCCTATTAAAAAAATCCCATTACCCCACCCACTTGGTCTCGTACAGTACCATATTCTATAAATAGAAGATGGTAATGTACGAGACCAAGCGGGTGGGATAATAGGATTTTTTAATAGGCATTTTTTTGGTGTCATAGGTCTGAGTCTTCCACCTGTGGCAGCGGGGAGAGAATTTATGGCCAAATTACTGACTGGTACTGAACTTCATTTCTGTTGAGAAGTATAGAAAATGTACCATAATCAACAGCTAAAGTGTGAATCAGGTATAATTCGCTACTCTGCAGGAGAAACCTATGGAGGGCACCGTAACTCTGGGTACGGTACGGATATACTTCCCGCAACTACATGTAGGTGAAGGTCACCCAAACAACACTGGTAGGCTATATATAACCATCAATGTGAGGAAGCTATTGATGAAGTTTCTTTGATTATATATTATGGTCTTAGCACATTTTGGTGTCTCTTTTAATTTAAATATTAATTTAATGATCAAGTTTGCAAAGCGGTTACAGGGAAATGTAGATTGTATTTGTTTGTATGTACTGGTACATGTACATGTATATATATAAATAAAATATTATCGGATATCTTGCACATAATCCCCGAAAGGGGAGCTATAAATCTTTCTTTCTTTATATACTGCAACACCCCCTTTTGGATTATGTGCAGGATCATATTTTATTTATATATACATGACATGTAGATAGTCGAGAACATCACCGACCGAATCAAGTTGGGTCGTGATGGCTGCTATTTGTTTATTGGTATTTTATATTTTTCAATAAAACGGAACATATACAACATCTAACTGTATAAACACTTGCATTGAACCCTAGTTTACATTTAAAAACATGCACAAGCACTATATTGTTGATTTCAATACAATTCATAAATTTGTCAATAAATTATTTTTTTTTTATTTAGAACTATTAACAATAAACGCTTAAAATATTTATCAACTACTATTTACATGCATATTGAAATAACCCACAAGTTATTTAATTTAAAAATATGTACCCATTTACAGCTGGGTGGACTGAACATGGACTGAAGCAGTGTGGATAAAGTGTCTTGATCAAGCATATATTGCTCAAGGACACAACACATTGCCACTGGCGAGGCTCGAACCCACGACCATATGTTCAGTAGTGATCAGCAGTCCGACACTTTACACCACTCGGCCACATGATAGGGGTATGGGAGCATCTTTCAAAAGAAAAAAGCCTCGAACCTACGACCGTATGATCAGTATGACAGTAGTGATTAGCACGCTTTAGACCACTCTGCCACACGATAGGGGTACAAGAGAATCTTTCAACAGAAAAAAGAAAGAATGGCATTGTAACTGCTATATGGGAGTATTTGCAGTAAAATGGGAATATGTTTACGACGTGATATTGACAAATATTTGCATTTGTCCGACGTCAGGTTATGGTCGAAATTAAGACTAATTCTGCTCAAATGACTGCACGATATACATGGCATTTTGAATAATTACAGAGATTCACTAACTTTCCAAAATTGAACATCGTCATCAGGAATCTCAAACATGGTGTCATCTATAGTTATAACACTGTATTTGTTCATAAACTATTTGGACAGTTTTGTTTCCATTTAAGTACCGCGCCATTAAACCGGTGTTCGCATAAAATGTTGCTTCCCGTGAAATTACTTTGCCCTTGACCCGCATCATTTTCAAAAGCCAATGATACGTTTATGAGGTTGGTGTTTTATATATAATAATTCACAACATTCTCGCCCAATATGGTGATTCAATCTGCTGGTTTGGTAAGAATGTGTATTAAAGTTAAATGCAAATTGGCTGTCAACTGAGTGTGTCAAGTATCGGTGTGTATTGTAAAATGTTCTCCATAAATGACTCCAGGTTTAGGCACAGGGCTACTAAAATAATTCCATTGTATTCAATCTGTATAGATAGAGTTCAAGTGGGTGGGGGATATTCAACATTGCCTGTGGGTTTAGGTGCACAACTGGCACAAGGTTAGACCACACCAAATACTTGAAATAGTTTTACTATATAATTTAACCGAATGCCATCCAATAAGGCCAGTCTCTCCTACTTTCACTAATCGTATGGATGCGGTGGGACCTACTTGTACATGACCACCTGCAGCCAGTCTGTACTGGTTCTGCATGAATTAAACAATAGGTTTACTTACTCCTAAGAAAGAAAAATCCAGCCTCGTCATATCACCCAATATTGTTTACATTTTTTGGCCACGGAAACTCTGTTTACATCACGTGACCAACAGGTTCAGTGTTTTCTTTTAAATGCTACAAATACGCTGAAAACTGGTGTTAAAAGCACCCCAAAATGTTCCTCAAGTGAAACTGGGTAGTAATGGATCAAGATTTGCAAGCAAACTGTGTCTGTGACCTCAAAACGCTCGCACTATTTTTTTTATACCGGACTACTCTTGCATACCCCCTGGACGATTTCGCACCATTTGGTATAGTCTAACCACAACCATAAGTCTGATTGACTTGAAACTTCACACACCTCTTTATAATCATCCATATTTTCATTCTATAACCCACCAGTGCGCCCCCATGACCATGGTCCAGTCAAATTACTTTGAAACTTGTGATTGTTTTTGGTAAAATCTGCGTTGAGGACCTGTGAAACCCCGGATCATTCTATGATTCATGAATGTGATGGGATATATGCATAACATACATGTGAACATTCTCTTCTTAATCTTAATATATCCTACACGGTGCATAGAGTTGCCATGTCGGCCATCTTAGTGTGCACTTGTTCTGAGTACATAACTCTAATTACATTGCACTACATAAGATATAGAGCAACCTGTTGCCTATAAAGTGGAATATGTGCAGTTAAGTGTGCACAAGCCATCGGCCAGTTTTACCTCTCATTGTGTTTGACACATACCACTAATAATATGACAAACACGTGAATAAAATTTGGTGCAACATGGGAGACATCAAATTTATATACCGGTACAAAGTCTGATATCTGAAGGCTTTTTAACCCTTTGTTAAAATGTTTGAGAATTCAGTTAACTTCCGACTATGTAACAGTAAGTACAATACACAGTGCTGTCAATATATACCTGTATTACCATACATAATGTAAGCATTTATCTGAGTGTATTCTCACTATTGTCTTGCTATGCGATTAAATACGGCTGTTACATGTACCTGTGGTAGATGTACCGGTACTTCTAATAGTAATCATAGACAGCTAGTGCATCAGTTTGACATTTTACACATTGAAAAAGTGTCCATTGTATAGTTTGTGATTGATGGTACAAAAGCTCAGAAATCTAGTATAGTACTAGTGTATAGTACCTTGTCGTCCAATATATCTGGGACGTATTGCACCAAACTTAATCAGAATTTGTGCCATATTCACACATGCCCAAGGTCAAATTACTTTGTATGTTTTTGCAAAATCTGCGTTAAAGGTTTTAAGTACAATGTACGCAATATCTCCACAATCAGATTGCTCAAACCAGATACATACATACTGGGACCATCAAATGCCTTGGTGGGTGTGATATGCTGGCCGTGGCCATCTTGTTTCTCAATAAACACCTGGTTTGGCAGCACTTTAGAATCATGTCCATTTGGAATGATTCTAAGTGCTGACAAACTATGTTTTTATGCCCCCTATGCGATAGCAAGAGGGGCATATTGCATTGCTCTTGATGTTCCATACGTCCGGCCATACATCCGTTTGTGTACACTGTACATGTATATTTACGTCATTTATTTGCCCATTTATCAATTTTTCAGATGGCGGTAGATACAGCTGAAGATATATAATGTAATAGTCATGGTAACAAAATAATCGACGGAGCAACATTGTCATGTATACTAGATGATTTACTCAAGAGTTTGATTTATATTCTAACACACAATGAATTGGAGTGTTCTCCGGAAGCTGACCCCGGCACTACAGACAACATCGTTCTGTCGAGGTCATCACCTTGTGTCTGTCTCCTGCATGGTCAACTCGTACCAGCCACATCACGGCGTCGAACAGCGAACAGTGGCACACCCACATCGAATCTACCAGCATTACCCAATGTGTTTCAGCCAAAATAATTGCAATATATTGAGACAGCAATCAAAACATTCATCTCATATAGACAAGTACATACTTAATAATAGTTTAGTACGACATGCTGATAGCTTCTTGAGGCCCAGTGCTGCACATGACAATGTTGAGAGACACTTTGGTCTCAGTACACAGAAGATCCTTGATGCATCACCACCTCGCCTGCAACCATACCTACGCCTTATTCGTTTTGAAAAACCAATTGGTGAGTATCATAAAGTAGCAATCTACATTTGTGGCTGTGACCAGAGAAATAGGGACTTGTGGCATGTGTGACTGGTGTCCATTCTGCAATTCGCAGTACAATCAGGGTCTGCACTGTCCTCCATTCAATCAGTGAAACACATGTCTTGCTTCTAACAAACAATGTAGATCCTCGTCAGACTGCAGGAGTGTGTTAGCAGATGAGGAGGCAAGCTAGTCTGTCTCCATGACATGAGCTGTAGCCGAGACATTAAACTCTTCCACATTTCATTGTAATAGGGTGTGAAATTAAGTATTTTGCACAGTGAAAATAACATCCAACAAATTAGGGGTATTTTTGTTATTTCTCTGCAAATATACTTTGGAATTTCATGAGAATTGAGTCCGGAGTACTTTTGGCCTATAAATAGTTAAAAAATAGCAGACAACAATTGAATTATTTGAACTATTTATAGCCCACAGGTTTCCGAGCATGCAAAAAGTTAACACTCACCAATAGCAATTGAAATGAAGCCCGGCGAGTTAAAACTGATTGAACTGCATGTGGTTGACATCATTATCATTATCATCAACCACCCGAAGGGGAGAAAACTGGTTGAATGTGCGAATTGTTATTACCAGTAGTTTCATACCATGAATAACTCATCTCTATATGACGTTAGTTGTTGCTGGGACGTCAAAGGTACATGCCCACGCAGTAGGCACAACATGTTCTTTATAGGAATTAAATAAGTGTATAATTATGTCACTATTCCACCAGTTCTAAAAATTACGAGTGCCCGCTATACAAATATAATCATTTATTAATTATCAATTTACTGTTAGCGACGTGCGGCGGTAACAGTCTATTTTGATAATGTGCGGGGACGACGACTTTCACATTACGGCTTGCGGTGCGCATGCGCAGTATACTACGCGCTCCAGTCGGCTTCACAATATGTAAACAAGAATATCAACATGTCGAAACATCCAGGATGGAAATTGTATGAAACGGCGTCGGCCAAAAAAAAAGGCGAAATGTCTGAGGGACAGGCAGTACAGAGAGAGAGTGGTTAATATTGGCGACCAGATCACCAAATGGAAAGAGTTATGTGGAGATTTAGATTTGGACTCGAACACAGAGATTTTTCTTCTCAACTTCCAATACTTCACTGCGCATGTCAAAGATGTGATATGATTGACCGTGTCACGTGACACGTATTGGTAAAAATAGCACGAGGTCGGAAAATACCCTTTCTGGTCGCGGCATATAAAATGCGATTTAACACCAATTAACACACGCCGTAATTGAAAATAACTCGTTAGTGGGTAAACAAATGGCTCATATAAGGCATGACAGAAAATGAAAAGTAGTAGTACAGTGTAACCTGCTGCGTGGGCATGATGTACCTTTAAACCCATTCACTTTCATTTTTCATACCCTGAATACATGTATATGTACCAGCTCCAAACAATGTAGCCGGGCCTTTGTTGCAGGCACATTCTTGCTGTTCTGGCCGTGCACCTGGAGTATGGGGCTGGCTGCCCAGCCCGGCTGTCTGCCCGACCTGTACCTGCTCACCCTTTTCGGGATTGGTTCATTCCTGATGCGGGGCGCCGGCTGTATCATCAACGACATGTGGGATAAGGATTTTGACAGAAAGGTTAGTGGTACAAAATGTAGATAACTACTGTCTGTTGTTCTGCCAGCTAACATTTGTCTATTAAACGCATTTAATCTAAAAAATATATATTTGTGGGTGGTTGGTCGGGTGAACGTGGTGGCGTAAATTAACGGTAGGGGTTCTTCCTTATAGGAATACGATTTGCCTGGTTTGGCCCTCAGATATGTTTTTATCTTTGACTCATTTGTTACCTGGGAGTTGAATTGGGTTATTGCCCGTTATAAAAGTAGTAAGATTATTACTGATCCTACTGCTTTTGGGAGGGGGCCAAGTGATTCTGGTGTGGCGAGGACCTGGCATCAGATCAGGATTATTCTGATTTCAGGGCTGAATATATATATTGTAAATTTTCAGTTCTGATTTTGGGACCCCCCCCCCCCCCATTTGTACATGTACTTGAACAGGTAATATGTGGGATTTAGTACTAAACCAATTGACCCAGCCTTAAATGACCTTAGCTGTTGATAGGCCGTTAAACCCGAACAAACAAACTAAAAAATATTTAAATGCGAGTACTTTTCATCAATAACAACAATGTCTCCCTCCCGAAAAAAAATTATTTGATGAAATTCCATATTGATTTTATTACCAAAAAAAAACATGAGGTAAAAAGGAGATGGAGAGTGTCAGGGAAAGTCGGAAAAAAAAAATGGAAATGAAATCCAAAACCTAGCTAGATATCTTGGAACATGTGGAAATGAGTTCACTAAGAAATCAAGTCAGATTTTGAAAATCGGTCCACAAATTCCAAAATTATTTTAAAAAGATCTATTTTTTATTTTTAGCCCTATTGTTAAATTCATGTTAAATTTTCATAGGAAATGTTTTCCCCAATAAAATCAATATTTGATGAAATTTCATCAAATACATTTTTTTGGAGAGGGTGACTTTTTATACTCCTGAGTTGTGGGGGGTATATGGAGTCCGGTTGTCCGTCTGTCCGTCCGTGCGTCCGTCACTAAACTTAACATCAGAGAAATATGTTAAAACTTCTATTTCCTTCATCTAAAATTCTTAATATTTCACACCTGCTTTCGTCTAAGGGTCTACTATCATTCTGTGACAAATCCATGAACGTCCAACTTCCGCTGATCCAAGGTCAAGGTTACGGGCCCACAGACTTTAAAAAAATTTACATATTTTGGGGTACCTGGACCCATGCGGGGGTATTCCGTAAGCCTCGCTTACTGACAAATCTAGTTGTTATTGATGAAAAAGTACTTACATTTAAATATTGTTTACATTTAATGTGTTTAATAGCCAAAAGTTTTTTGGCAGCAAAACGTGGCACAGACGGTAGAACATGTGTTGTGTTGTGCTGAGGTCTCAACTCCAAGGGGACAGTTTCATATCTTGGGGCCCCCTTTCCCATTAAACCTATGGATGATAATACTATAATGAACAAAACATGGGTAGTCACTTTCCACTCAACATTGAAACTGTGACTGTGATTGGAGAACATATGCTTATGGCATTAAAGTGCAATATAGTTGGCACATTGGCGTACATACGTACATACGTACATGCACGTGCGTCCGGGTTAAAAGTCTTTGGTTAAAGTTTTTCTGTATACTATCAAAGCCTAGTGCGACGGCTGCCACCATCTAGTCTTATGAAAAACATGGTTTGACAACATTGGAAATTATTCTAAAGTGCTGTAAAACCCTGTTTTTGTCGCGCCTGCTTTAGCAGAAGGCGTAACTATAGTCACCGCTTTTTCTGTCGTTGTTGTCTGCGTCGTCGTCCGAAATGTCAAGAAATTTGTACAATCTTCGTCATCATAGTATAACCATTATTACTTGTCAGATTGCTTCAATATTTTGACCGGCATTAACATGACCTTGATCTTTTTTTACCATGACATTTTTGCGGAAACACTTAGCCATTTATTTTGTGTCAAAAAGTTTGTACAAGCTTCTTCATCATGGTATAACTTTAATATTACTCGACTGTTTGCTTCAATATTTGGACTCTTGATATATGTGAGCATTTGGAACCTACTCATGTAGCCATTAACTTCACCTTCACCTTTTTTACCTTCACATTTTTGCGGAAACACTTAGCGTGGAATTCTTGTTAATGAGAATGAGGAGTACATGTATTGTAAATATGCAGGTTTCAAGAACGAAAGGCCGGCCGTTAGCTAGTGGCGAGCTCACACAGTTTGAGGGCCTCTCATTTCTGGGTCTCAACTTGTCCCTCGCTCTCGGCATCCTACTTCAACTCAATCTGTTCAGGTCAGTGGAACGGGAACCAGTGACAGAAATAATATCAGGCCTCGACAAATTCTTAATTTTCCACTCGTTCAAATTGGATATCAACTCATACGTTCCTATATGTTTTAATGTTTTGCTGCACTGTCTCTTCAAATTACCACTCATCCAGATCAAAAATTCACTCACAAATACATACGAGTGGACGCAGGGCTCCAGATAAGGAATTAGTAATTGAGTATGGTCACTCCATCATTTCTGAAGCAATTGTTGGGTCTTTCAAAATTTGAATTGGGTGAAATAAAATCACACTACTGTTTACACATCAACAGACAGCAATTCTTGAATAGTTTGCTTCGAAATGAAAGCATATCTTGGCATTTCATTAGAATTGTCTCCTTTGAGAAAATTCTAATGAAACACCAAGATGTGTTTTCATGGAAAATAAGAAAAATATGCTATATTTGTGGTCTGTTTATTGCTTTCTGCAGCATGGTAAAGGTACCAATTTTTTTATTGCTTTTTGATACTCTATTTCTGATTTATGGGTTTTTGGCAATTTTAATTGGGTATTATAGCAAATACGCAGCTTATCTGGAGCTCTGTCGATGAGTGGATTTGTCAAGGCCTGTAACGTGGGCCATCAAAACTAGATTGGTGTGAACACTGCATACAAACTGGAGGATTCCTGTTTGAAAATACATGAACAGCATACCAACCTCTGTGTTGTATTGGAAAATACATAACAACCAACCTCTGTATACGTTGTAGTTGGAAAATTTAAATCAGGTTTTTGATGTAACGTGACATTTATATTTCAGTGTAGGTTGTCTATTTCAGACACCCACGGGATTGATATATTTGGCTGGAATAGACAAGAGGCAGGAATAAACATTTCCAGAAATTCTATGTCAGAATCAGATATAATGCACTCATCCAGCAGTGGGTGGCACGTTATGTCAAGTTAGGATCTCTTAGATGGCAGTGCACCAGTATTTAATTTATACCATCCATGTTTCCTCCAACGTAGTAATCTACTGAGAAGTGTTGAAATGAATGCAAGAATGTTTTTGCCAACAAAATTAAAACTAATCGCCAAAACAGTCAAAAGCAACAGCCTTAGTGTGAATGTAAAACAAGTGCTCTGTCCTTAATTAACCCTTAGACCGATACTCACAACAATTGTTGTCTGCTGTTGCTTTTATATCTTGCCTTATTTCTCAATAAAAACATGGTTTGACAGCACTTCAGAATCATTTTCAATGGAAATTATTCTGAAGTGCTGTCAAATCATGTTGTAAATTATTCTAAAGTGCTGTCAAAGCATGTCAAATATAGCATTCGGGACCAAGTCAGCATATCGGAATGAACAAGATTCCGGAATAAACAGGATCCAGAATAGACCAGTTACACTGGATCATGCATAATATTGTGGCATGGCATGGGGCATGGGGGCACAATGCTTTTCTCAAAAATTCATAGTTGTTGCAGACACTTATAAATGGTTCATCCACCTAACTGCAGAATGAATTATAATTGCAATTTTGTGGACAAGCTTTGTGTCTTTCACTGTAAATTTATTAATTTGCAATTTATTGTATGTATGCTATTTCATTTGTCAATTAACTTTTTGAACATCCCCCATTCATAGCGGCTGTGGCTGGAGAATTGGAGCTTTTGGGTTATGTGACCAGTATAGCATCAGATCCGCATCAGATCTATAGTGATTGTTATAAGCATGACAGGTGTTGTTTGATTGGTTTAATGGCAAGCAGTGCGGATCCTGATCAGAAACGGATGCACAAACTGATCTGGATCTACACTGGTCACAAAACCCATAAGCCCATTTCTCCAGTCACAGCCACATTTACGATAGTTTACGAAAGTTACAGAGTATAAATTTAATTGAGTGATATCATATATGCCTGTGTGTGACTTGCAGTGTTGTGCTGGGAGCGTCGTCCATGCTGCTGGTGATTCTCTACCCACTGGCGAAGCGGTACACGTACTGGCCGCAGATCATGCTCGGTTTGTATGACCACCAACCCTTCACATATTGCAGACGTATGGTTTCCGAACTCAATAGCGAACAGTGTACACCCTGATCAGACTGCACGGATGCACTGGTTGCAAGTCCTAGCTTCATGTGGCGCAGGTGTATGGTTCCTAAACTCATTAGTGAACAGTGTAAAACCTGTAGCCTATTTCACCAACATTGCAAAGTGTACTTTCCTAGCAAAGTATACTTTGAGGGAGAAATTTTCAATTTTAAGATAAATGTATTAATTTTTATTATACTGAATTTATTACATTATCACAGCCAATTTGGCTGTGATAATGTAATAAATTCAGTATAATAATTCTGCATACTTTTAATCATGAAATATATGCATTTGTTAGTTCTATATTAAATAATGCATTTCAGGAAAAATAAATGATTACTCCCTCAAAGTATACTTTGCTAGTAAAGTATACTTTGCAATGTTGATGAAATAGGCTACTGATCAGAATGTGTGGATACACCGGCTGATCTGGGGCTACACTGGTCACAAGTATAAAAGCTGCACATACTGTTTGCATTTCTCTGCTAAAACACATCAAAGTGTGTGTTCAAATAAGCTAGAACATCCTGAAAAGATATAACAATGAAAAAGTTTATGTCTTATGTGAAGGGTTAAAATATTAATTTCCAAAGTCTGGAATAAAATAAACTTGCAATTTGAAAATACTTTAGAATCATACAAGATAGTATGGCTTAATAGTTAAGGCATTTAAAGGTACATTCCCACTCAGTTGGCACAAACTGTTCTTTATATCAGAGATGTCATCCGAGACATTTTCTGGCAAAAGAAACATTCATTCACCATTACTCCACGTTTTGATTGACAGTATTATCCATTTTATATCAGACGTGAATTTCCACACTGATATCATGGGCGATAGCCGTGTTTCATTACTAACGGACATTTATATTTATTCTCTGTTTTTATTTTTTGTTGTGCAATTATTATACTTTATTGTCTGTCGAAAATATAATTTTTTTAGGTGACGCATTTAATTAGTATAAATAATTAAAAAATATCATGCCTCATTTGTATATGAAAATAGCCTGATACCACCGTGTGTCACTATCAGTAAAATAAATATTACTAAATGATTATATTTGTATAGAGGGCACTCGTAATTTTTAGAACTGGTGGAATAGTGACACAATTATACACTTATTTAATTCCCATAAAGAACATTTTGTGCCTACTGAGAAGGCATGTACCTTTCTTTAACTTGGTATAAATATGTAAATTTATTTGGGGAACTGCGTGGAAGACGGATTTAACCCATTTCATGCTGTCAGAGGATATACCATTTTGATTGGGGAAAATCATAAATATTTTCTTTAAATGTGCTTAAATGTATGTTGCGACCACCATTTGAACCGTCTCATCGAGACGGTTCAAATGAGTGGTCGCAACATATACTTTCATTGAGAAATAACAAATACAAAAATAAAGTATTTAAAAAAGATTGTACCTGTAAAGGTGTATTCTGCATGTAATGGGTTAATATGCCTGGTGAGAAGGTTCCATGCCATTAGACACCAATCAGTCCTCTGACCCATCTCTACTGAAAGGCTCACAAAATAAGACGAGCCATGTAATTTTGTACCTAAGATGTGTGATGTTTCATGAAAGTTATTTACGATATTTTCGTAAACTTTTGATGTTATTTACAGAAAATAGTTTCTGTCAATATTTTTCTTGAAAAATCACACCTGTTTAGGTACAAAATCACATGACTTGTCTCATGTACCTTAAAGGTACATGCCCACCCAGTAGGCATAACATGTTCTTTATATCAGAGACATCATCTGAGACATTTTCTGGCAAAATAAACATGCATTGACCATTACCCCACGTATTGATTGGCATCATTATACATTTTATATCAGACGTAAATTTCCACACTGATATCAGGGGCGATAACCGTGTTTCCTTAAAATGTTAACGGACATTACTATTTATGCTCTGTATTTATTTTTATGTACAATGACCATACTTTATTATGTGTTGAAAATATTATTTTTTCATGTGACTCATTTATTTTGTACATGTATAAATAATTAAAAAATAATTATATCTGTATAGCGGGCACTCGTAATAATTTGTACACGTATAATTGAAGTTATTTAATTCCTATAAAGAACACCTTGTACCTACTGTCAGACTGGGCATGTACCTTTAATTGCAATCTTATAAAAATATCAGTAAAACAGCAATGTACGCTATTCTTTGTGCGTAATGGATGGTTCACTGACTGAATTATGAACAGTGACATCCTGATCAGACTATGGAACTGGGTATTCATAGACAAAATGCAAATTATGTCCTTTTGCCAGATTGTGTCCTTCAGGCGAGACTTGAAACTCATCTGGATCGACACTTTTGCCAATACAGGCCTGTGGTGTTGAAAGCGTTAAACAATCCAAGTTAACCATATAAAATGAAACCTCTCTAAACTGGACTCCCTGGGACTGGCATTGATCACTTGCATTGGACTGAAGCTCAGTTATCTTAATGTGAGAATATTGAAGTTCCGGACTGCCATCTGTTTATACGTCCAATGTCATTTCATTAATTTATAAAAGTTTGCAATGACAATGAAGCAACACATGTCTACAAACTTTTCACGACCCTTGTACATCCGTATTTATTCTAATAATGCAATCCGTGGGGATGAAAACGTGGACAGTAGGATCAAAATACGTTATTTTTACACACAAAAGCCATTTAAAACAAGGTACAATGGGTGTGGGGGCTACTATTAGAGAGGGGGCTACTAGAATAAATATGGTACATATACTTATTTTCTGGCATTTGCACGGCACAATGTTCCTGATTCATATTACATGTACATACAAACATGTGACTTAAGACAGGGTGCTGTGGAAAACCACATGGTTAGAAGCATATCTGGCTGCAAGCTGATGCTAGCTGATCTCACGGTAGGCTAGTCAAAGCTCACTTATCGTTCTAATTCTGTCGTGGTGTATTAAAAATGTGTTTTCAATGATCCATGTACACTGGTCAGTCAGCAGTGTATGCAGACTTATTAACCGAATAATGCTCTCCTTTCTGTTGTGCATACATGTATCTAAAATTATTTAACCCATTCACCCCTAAATATCTCATGGACTGTTCCATGTTTGTATTTGGACAATTTCATTAATCCAAAAATGGATTGTTTGTGACAAATATCTGAAAAATACTGACAGAAAATATCTGAAAGATACTGACAAACACTGCAGATCCTGTTGAGACTGCTCATTGTGAGCAGGCTCTGACATCTGGAATTATAGTGTTTGGATTTGTTTCTGTATGGTTGAATGGGTTAAAGGCACTGCCTCGGATCACAGGTGGAAGACTCGGTCGGACCTGTGACACAAAAAAATGCCTGTTAAAATCTCATAATCCCACTCACTTGGTCTCGTATTGTACTCTATTTACATCCAAGTACAATATGTCACCAAGTGGGTGGGGTAATCTGATTTCTTTCAATGGGCATTTTTTCATGTCACAGGTCCGAGTCTTCCACCTGTGCCTCAGTAGCCTATTTCACCAACATTGCAAAGTATACTTTTCTAGCACAGTATACTTTGAGGGAGAAATTTTCAATTTTGACATAAATGTATTCATTTGTATTATACTGAATTTATTACATTATCACAGCCAAATTGGCTGTGATAATGTAATAAATTCAGTATAATAATTCTTCATACTTGTAATCATCAAATATATGCAGTTGTTAGTTCTATATGTATATGAAATAATGCATTTCAGGAAAAATAAATGATTGCTCCCTCAAAGTATACTTTGCTAGAAAAGTATACTTTGCAATGTTTGGTGAAATCGGCTACAGATAATTGTCTCAGATGTTCAATAAGTGGTATTTCATTGTCAACATTGAATGGCCGGCCTGTTTGAACCAAACTGCACTATTGTATTTGGCAAGATTCTCAATAAGTTTAGAAAGTTCACATATTCAGTCACATACTGATAAACAGGGAAGATAATTCCACAATACATTCCGCTGTATCTGTACCAGTTATAGGGAAATGTGTGAAACATAGTTTTATGCCCTGGTCTAGGTAGAGTTGGGAGGCATATAGTGTTTGGACTATGTGTCCGTCCGTGTGTGTGTCCTTGGGTCTAGTTAAGAAGTTTGCCGGAGTTTCTCTAATCTGCCATCAGGAGCATTTGTGTGCCGATAGGCCACATTTTGTTTATTACTTGTTAAATGTTTATACTAAGTTCTAATTGTAGGCAATATTTTATTAATTTTAAAATTGCCAGCGCCAAAACTAGCGTTTGCAACATTTGCTAGTTTTCACTGTTATAAACATGCTCATACATCAACAAATTCAGATTACATTCAGGTTGTTCAAGGTGTATACGAGTTCAGAAAAAAGATGCACATCTTACTTGGGTCATCACTTTCTCTGCATATCTAACACTCTGTGCCTTTATTGCCCTACCATGTTTGCTATGAGTGGGTTGCAGGTGGCAGCATGCGATGGGTAGTTTAACGATTGGGATTCATCATTACCTGAATCCCGAACTGAGATCTGGTTTGGCCCTCGGGCACGTCTGGCATTCTTGTATGTGAGGGTTAAATCTGGTTATACCCCTTGTATGAATAATATGATTATTTCTAATCCTATTACTTTTAGTGGAAGGGGTCAAGTGACTTTGGTGTGGTATGGACCTGACACCAGTAGCCTATTTCATCAACATTGCAAAGTATACTTTACTAGCAAAGTATACTTTGAAGGAGTAATCATTTATTTTACCTGAAATGCATTATTTCATACAGAACTAAAAAATGCATATATTTCCTGATTAAAAGTATGCAGAATTATTATACTGAATTTATTACATTATCACAGCCAAATTGGCTGTGATAATGTAATAAATTCAGTATAATAAAAATTAATAAATTTATCATAAAATTGAAAATTTCTCCCTCAAAGTATACTTTGCTACTAAAGTATACTTTGCAATGTTGATGAAATAGGCCACAGGTCAGGTTATTCTTATTTCAGGGCTGAATATATTTGTATGCCCCTGGTTTTGGTGGAGCTGGATTCATATAGTGTTTGGACTGTGTGTCCGTGTTTCCATGTGTCCGGCACATTAAGAAGTTCGCCGGAGTTTCGCAATTATGTCATAACTTCTATATCCCTTGAAGGATTGCTTAAATATTTCAACACAGCATACCTGCGGAAAAATGCCATACATCCATGCTGTTATTAATATGACCTTGACCTTTTGAGCTACAAAACTTTGAACTTTTTCACACATTAAGAAGTTTGCCGGAGTTTCTCAATTCCATCATAACTTCTATATCCCTTGATATATTTCTTCAATATTTCAATACATCATACCTGTGGATAAATTCCACACATACATGCTACCCTTAATATGACCTTGACCTTTTTACATTCACAACAATGAACTGTTAATTCACATTAAGTTCGCAGGAGATTCTCAATTCTGTCATAACTTCTATATCCCCTGGTGGATTACTTCAATATGTCAATACATCATATTTGAGGACAAATGCCACATATCCATGCTCTTTTTATGACCTTAACCTTTTGACCTTCACAACTTTGAACTTTTCACACATTAAGAAGTTCACCGGAGTTTCTCATGTCTGTCATAACTTCTATATGACTTGATGGATTACTTTAATATTTCAATACATCATACTTGTGGACAAATGCCACACATTCACACTGCCCTTAATATGACCTTGACCTTTTGACCTTCATAAATGTGCTTGTGAATACTTATCACTTTGGTTAATTAACTTTACCGTAGTTTATCCCTCCTTATAGGAATCACAATTTGCCTTGTTTGGCCCTCAGGTATCTTTGGCTCTTTTGTTACCTGGGAGTTGAATTGGGTTATTGCCCATTATAAAAGCAGTAAGATTAGTACTGATCCTACTGCTTTTGGGATGGGGCCAAGTGATTCTGGTGGCGATGACCTGGCATCAGATTAAGATTATTCTGATTTCAGAGCTGAATATATATATTGTAAATATTCAGTTCCGATTTTGGGATTTTCCCCCCATTTGTATTTGAACATGTACTTGTACAGGTAATATATGGGATTTAGTACTATACCCATTGACCCTGCCTTAAATGACCTTAGCTCTTGATAGGCCGTTAAATCCCAACAAACAAACAAACAAACACAGTTTTTCCAATCTGCCACCGGGGGCATTTGTGTACCGACAGACCACATTTCTTGTTTCTCGATGTAAATATTCCGTTCTGATTTTGCATGCCTGTATTTTGGATCTGTTAGATTGCATATATATCTAATTATATGCCTCATTTATGGGTGATCTTTGCTGATGATGATTTTTAAAAATAGTAATATTTTCCGACAATGAAATGAAAAGTTTGTAAACATTTCAGAACAAAGGTGGACTTAGATTCTACTTAGACTCTAACATCGTTTAAAGAAACTCTTTTTATTAAATTTTCGACCACATGTTAAATGTGCTTCCCTTCAGAGGTTATTGGAAATTACTATATGCAAATAATTTTCCGCAAAAATTGCCCATTTTATTGTTTTCTGACAGGGGAACTTGTATTATGGGTCTGAGTATAAATGCAATGATTTAACTGTCCAAGAATGATACAAGCTGTATCCTTGATAGAAATGAAGTGCAATATGAAGGACTGCTCTCCGTTGTCTTTCCAGGTGTAACGTTGAACTGGGGTGTCCTGTTGGCCTGGTCAGGGCTTCACGGGGCCCTGCAGTGGCCAGTCATTCCATTATACTCCGCCTGCATATTGTTCACTATGTTTTACGACACTGTTTATTCTCACCAGGTAGTGAATCTTTCCTGTTACTAGGCTTATCATATGTAGATCTGTAAAGTGCATGCCTTGGGGAAAGTTGGTGGTGAATATTGACAAGTTTTCCAAGCATGTTTTGATTTGTTTGAAAAAAACAAAATTCCACTGCTGGTGCGCCATCAAAAACAGCAAACAAGTACCTGTGACATTGACCTTCAGGGGCCAACATTCAGTAGGGTTCTTCACATCGTGGATATGAATGTACATGTATTGCGAAAATCGGATAGACGGATAGTCGAGTACCCATTGCTATGAACATGGTTTCACCTCTCGTATATTTTGGGGTTATAATCAATAATTATCAGTGTTATATTCAAAACATTACTTTGAAATATTTGCAAGTTGACAGTAATTTGAGATTATCTCATCAAGATTAACCCTTACACCGCTATATTATTTTTTGTTGTCTGCTGTTTATTTTCTATGTTCCATTTTTATCACCAAAAACATGCTTTGACAACACTTTAGAATCATTTCCATTGGAAATGATTCTAAAGTGCTGTTAAACCATGTTTTTATTGAGAAATAAGGCTAGATATAAAGCAACAGCAGACGACAATTGTTGTGTGTAGCAGTCTAAAGGTTAGAGAGATAAAATACTCCCAACTCCCAAAGTTTGATTGTCATAACAAAGGACAATAATATACTACAACTTACATTGTATATGGTTATGTATCCATGTAAACTGCTATCATATACCGGTAGGTACTATTGTCAATACTACTATGCTTTAAGTAAATGTCAAGTGTGACTCCATTGTGTCCAGCTTGAGACTAGACTTGTAAAAGTAGCCACCACTTCCCCCTGGTGTGTGCTTTCTTTTTCTCACCCAAACTGGGAACATGTGACCTAAATTCTCTATGAGATCCTGAACATAAAGCTTTCTGACGATTCACCATGTCGATTATGGGAAATATGGGTATTCGTACTTGTTTTTGCATGTAAGTATAGTTAGATATTTTGGCAACCATTGTTGAGATGGTCCAGATGAGTGGCCAAAATATATATTTTCAAGCATAAAAATAGAAATGAATGTTTATATGTATCACATGTAATTCGGTACATTAAATGTCATTCATTGTGAGGGTAAATATTTTTTTCTTCAAAATACACAGATCTGACCATAAACTCCCGTATCACGCCTATGCATCTACCCCGCCTAATTCAGTTGAGACTTTGGTATATACATGAGCATAATGGCGGACACCATGGAGGCCACCAGGTAGGTATGTGTTTATATTTTCCGTTATTGTGGACTCGATAATGACGAAATTCCCTATTACTTGTGGCTATCTACATTGTGATATATATGTCAATGAAGACTCGATATATCGATTGATGGCGAAATCAAGCGAGGTTGGCCTGTTCCAAAGCCATTTAACCCAGGCTATTGGATTGGCGAAAGCCGGGCGGGGGGCGGGCGGCGGGCGGGCGGGCGGGCGGGCGGGCGGCGTCCACAATCAATGTTAAGTTTTCGTGTTTTCGTCCATTTCTTTGTTACTGTACCACATAGGACCAACAAACCTTTTTTTGAACTTGACCCATTTTTTCCGCGCAGTCGACTTACCCATTTTCAATGTTAACTTTTCGCGTTTACAATGTTAAGTTTTCGTGTTTAAGTCCATTTCTTTGGTACTGTACCACATAGGACCAATAAACTTTCACAGCTTCATAACCAAGGGGTGCCCACCACATATCACTATTCAACATGTTACCTTTTTATGAACTTAACCCATTTTTTCAGCGCAGTCGACTTAGCCATTTTCAATGTTAACTTTTCGCGTTTACAATGTTAAGTCCATTTCTTTGGTACTGTACCACCTAGGACCACCAAACTTTCACAGCTTCATAACCAAGGGGTGCCCACCACATACAACTATCCAACATGTGACCATTTTTTTTACCTTGACCTATTATTTCTACGTAATTGACTTAGCCATTTTCAACGTTAACTTTTTAACATACGTCTGGTTAAAGTTTTTTGGTTAAAGTTTTTTGTTATACTATATCTCTGCAACTGCTTCGCCCATTACCTTGAAACTTCACATGGGTGTTTATCATCATCCATATTTTCAGTCTACCCCCCAACCGTGCGGCCCCTGTACTCAATGTCAAGGTCAAATTACTTTGAATTTGTTTGTTAAATTTTTTTTGTGTACTATATCTGCAATTTCTTCACCCATTACCTTGATACTTCACATGGGTGTTTATCATCATTGTCGCGCCCGCTTGCGGAAAGAGCGATATAGTCGGCATTTTGGCATATTCCGTCCGTCCGTCCGTCCGTCTGTACGTCCGTGTGTCCGGTTAAAGTTTTTTGGTTAAACTTTTTCCATCTACTATATCTCTTTTTTTAGTGTCCATGCCTCGCCCCAAGGCTACAAAAAGTGTCTACAAAAAGTGGGTATAATTATGTTATCCAAGTGTCTATGCTTGGAAAAAACCTGGCCTTTGTGGCTTTGCCTCGTTTCTTGTCTCCTATTCTGCTGGCGAACACCTTCTGATCTCGGTCTGTTTTTCAAGAGTCCATTAACTACATGAATTGTGTGAAATCTCAGGCCCCTATTATGCACAGAAAGTGTTTTGTAGCCATTTTATAAAAGGCATAAAAATTGCACGGACCCTGTTGAGACACTTTCTAATTTTGGAACAAAATATGAAGACCCGGTTGACACATCGTGAAAAGGACCCGGTTTGGAACAAAATTAGATTAAAAGTGTCCAAACATACATGTAAAACATTAGTGGTGAAAACATAATTATTAATGGTTTTAAAATAGTGCCTGCTCTCCAAAACGTAATACAGTTCCGTTTAATTGTAACCCGTACTTTAAACCGGATCAACCGTCATTTGTAATTCCCTGAATATGTGATTGCTTGGCTGATCGTCATAACTTACCAGTATCATGGTATGGGATCACGTGGTTTCTGAATGTTACCGAACCTGATTTTCCGACGTGACGTAATCTGTGACGTCATTTTTACAGCTAATTTTCTTTTTAGATCTTCCAAACAAACGGACAGAGGTTTATAAAATGTAGCGCACGAAAAACGATGACTTGTGTGTTTTATGGGTGCTTATTTGTTGCATCGCTGATTAGATTGTGTTATTTGGCCGGTATGGTATGCGCAACTCTTGTGCGACAATTGCTACCACAAAGTCGTAAAAGCGTAAAATATACAAATATGTGCATGAGAGATGGCAGTGGTCGATATTTGTTAAAGGTACATGCCCACGCAGCAGGTTACACTGTACTACAACTTTTCATTTTCTGTCCATGCCTTATATGAGCCATACGTCTACCCACTAACGAGTTATTTTTAATTACGGCGCGTGTTAATTGGTGTTAAATCACATTTTATATGCCGCGACCAGAAAGGGTATTTTCCGACCTCGTGCTATTTTTACCAATACGCGTCACGTGACACGGTCAATCATATCACATCTTTGACATGCGCAGTGAAGTATCGGAAGTTGAGAAGAAAAATCTCTATTCGAGTCCAAATCTAAATCTCCACGTAACTCTTTCCATTTGGTGATCTGGTCGCCAATATTAACCACTCTCCCTCTCTCTCTACTGCCTATCCCTCAGACATTTCGCCTTTCTTTTGGCCGACGCTGTTTCATACAATCCGTCCTGGACGTTTCGACATGTTGATATTCTTGTTTACATATTGGGAAGCCTACTGGCGCGCGTAGTATACTGCGCATGCGCACCGTAACCCGTGATGTGAAAGTCGTCGTCCCCGCACATTATCAAAATAGACTGTTACCGCCGCGCGTCGCTAACAGTAAATTGATAATTAATAAATGATTATATGTGTATAGCGGGCACTCGTAATTTTTAGAATTGGTGGAATAGTGACATAATTATACATTTATTTAATTCCTATAAAGAACATTTTGTGCCTACTGCGTGGGCATGTACCTTTAAACTACATTGAAACATTGGAATGTCTAGATGGTGTGGAAAATTTCTGTTTCTTACTGTGCGGACTCGTTATATCATTCAATGATAGATCGTGAAAACTGTCAATTAGCTTGTTGTTCATTTCAGAAGCCCTGTCCGGGTCGATGAACAGAGCCCATACATCGCTCTCCATATCTATTGAAAACTTTGATCCGTCGTATTCACATGGAAGACGCCGAAATCGTGTTTCTGATAGCCGATCCGTCCAGAAACGGGGTCTATCCCTACACTTTTTATTTGTAGCGCCAACGACGGGTGGTCCTTTACGTGGTGGTCGATTATGTACTGTATTTCCATTGAAGTATATTCACAAACACAGCAACGATAGTCGGCCGGCGTATCGGATAATGGCGAAATGAACGAAGAACCCAGCAAACACGACTATACTATACCTCACTTCATTTTCAAATTCTGATCAAATGGCCATGTAAATATGTCATGTAATAGTATTAGATCATATTACGCCACAAATAGATATATCGAGTCTTCATTGACATATCACAATGTAGATAGCCACAAGTAATAGGGAATTTCGTCATTATTGAGTCCACAATAACGGAAAATATAAACACATACCTGGTGGCCTCCATGGTGTCCGCCATTATCCTCATGTATATACCAAAGTCTCAACTGAATTAGGCGGGGTAGGTGCATAGGTGTGTGTATGCCATCTGCCCAATCATACTTCGCATAACATTGACCATGGCGTGATTATAGCACATATTCCCAGTTGTTTAATAACACATAGATCTAGTATTGTGCCTAGATCTAGTATTGTGCCCTTATGATTGTAGAATGTGTTCATCATACACATTTTGTCTCGTAAAATACATGGCAATTTATTTTTATCATTCAATATGTTCAAAATTAGTGGTCACTATTCACTGCAATATTAATGAACACATTCTACAAAAATACTGACACCATGTGCAATTTTGTTTTCAGCATTCATACATATGAAGTGTTCTACCTTGTTCAATACATTACTTTTGCTTGCCTGATTGACCTGCTGCTTGAAATGAAGCTGATATCATTCAGTATTCTGTATCATTGCTGTGAAGTAATTTTTCCTTTTCATTGTGTTTTTGTATTAAAATGCTTTCCATAATTTGTTAATTTTTTGCAAACTTTCGAAAATCTGATTATCAGCAAAATGACAGATGTAGTCGGGCATAAATTTACCTGTCCGTTAATCCATCTAATATATCTTACTGAAGACTTCATGTGTGTGAAACCTTCACACCAGTCTAGCTGACACAGAATATTGATGAATACTCATTCCTAAAATGCTTTATACATGTATTTTTTATAGTTTATTTGACCTTGACTTTCTCTGGTTGCTAGGGTTGACATTCAACTATGGCGCCATGCTGGGCTGGTGTGCTGTGAATGGAGGTCTAGCCTGGCCAATATTGCCCCTGTATGGCTGTTGTTTGTTATGGACCCTTGTTTATGACACAATATATGCTCACCAAGTGAGTATGGCTTGTTCCTAAACTTCCGTGCTCTAGATAAGTTTTACGTATTTTAGTTAAAGTTTATTGAAAGTTAGAAGTTGTAAATTGTCACACATTGCTACCAATGAACTTCATATTCTTGCTTACCTCTATAAATGGCCTTTTATATTTGGATGGTGACTTGGGGCACCCATTTTGGTATCAGGGGACCGTTTCACTAAACTTTGTACAACTAAAATGTTAATAAGTACAAAATTATGTCTGTAAATTTCACAAAAACTATTTGCATTTATTGGCTATAAAGGTCCATCAATTAAAATTTCCAGACGATCCTAAATTTATATATAAAGCACATAATGAAACCAGAAGGCAAGCATTCACATACATGTACATGTATCCATTACTCGTTATGCGTTTAGGACGGCTTACAATTCTAAAGCAAAGAAATGTCAAATTTCTTGAAATAAATTGCCAAGCTTATGTATCTATTACGTCCCACACTGTATTATTGGCATTGGTGTTCTGTACGACACAGAGCTTTGTGGCATATTATCATAAATATCTTGCAGACAGGTTGATTATGAACGTTCTTTCGTTCTTATTCCTAAACCATACATGTTACATGTTTGGAAACCATATTGATGTTTCGTTTATGAATAATAATAATAATAAAGAAATCGCTAAAAGTAAGCTTGAAGTATACATGTGTGCTGGTTATCTTACTGTGTTGTGATCTGACAGGTTTATAAATTAATTTAAATATAAGAATGAACTTGGTAATGCTATCCTTAACACTTTTTATGCCCCCCTATGCGATAACAAGGGGGCATATTTTGTTGCTCTTGATGTTCCGTACATCCGCCCGTGTACATTTACATCAAAAAGTTTGTAAGAGTTTCTCCAACATATAATATCTTCATTATTACGTAAAGGCTTACCTCAATACTTGGACACTTGTATCACCTGAACTTTTGTCATACACTCACGCCACCATTAACACGACATTGACCTTTGTCACCTTCGAAATGTTGCTCAAACACTTGGCCATTTTGTTACATTGAAATGTTTGTAAGAGTTTCTCCAACATGTAATATCTTGCATATTACGTGAAGGATTGCTTCAATTAGACACTTGAGTCACCTGTCAGAACATTTTGTCACACAGTCATGCCACCATTAACATGACCTTAACACCTTTGAAATGTCGCTGAAACACTTAGCAATTTGTTTTGTGGCTTTGCCTCGTTGCTTGTTCTTTTTAGCTCACCTGAGCGAAGCTCATATGAGCTATTGTTACCGCAATGTGTCCGTCGTCCGTCGTCGTCCGTCCGTGAACATTTTCAAATGTTTTCTCCTCGGTAACCATTAGTCACAAAACTTCATGGTCATGGTCCTTAGGTAGGGGGATTACAAAATTGTTAAAATGATGTCATTACATAATCCAAGATGGCCGCCATCTAAAAATAGCACAAATTCTTAAAAAATCTTCTTGTCAAGAACCGACAACTGGATTTCGACAAAACTTGGTAGGAATGATCGATGTACAATGCTCTTTCAAAGATGTTAAAATGGTGACCCCGGGGTTAAAAATGGGCGTGGCCCGTGGGGTCAAATTGGGGTCAAATTTTATTTTTGACCAAATATGGTAATGTCATTAATCAAATTGAAGGTATCAATGAGGTAATCACTCTGGTGCATTTTTTGTCGAAATCGGATTGTTATGTCATCCAAGATGGCCGCCGAAAGGTCTAAAGGTCGTTCTTTTATTAGAGATTTAAAAATTCTTCTTCAACCGCTTGGCCCATGGTAGCCAAACTTAAAAGTTATGGTCCATGGGTGAAGCCTTTTCAGATTTGTTAAAATGGAGGTCATCGCTAATCCAAGATGCCTGCCGTCTAAAAATAGCATAAATTCTTAAAAAATCTGCTTCTCATGAACCGCTAGCCGAATTTCGACGAAACTTGGTTGGAATGATCAAATTGTGGTCAGATTTTATTATGACCGAATATGGTCATGTTATATATCAAATCGAAGGTATCAATGAGGCGATCACTCTGGTACATTTTTTGTCGAAATCGGATTGTTATGTCATCCAAGATGGCCGCCGAAATGTCAAAAGGTCGTTCTTTTATTAGAGATTTCAAAATTCTTCTTCACATGAACTGCTTGCTTGGCCCATGGTAACCAAACTTAAAAGTTATGGTCCATGGGTGAAATCTTTTCAGATTTGTTAAAATGGAGGTCATCGCTAATCCAAGATGGCCGCCGTCTAAAAATAGCATGAATTCTTAAAAAATCTTCTTCTCATGAACCGCTGGCCGGATTTTTACTAATCTTGGTAGAAATGATCGATTTATAATGCTCTTTCAAAGTTGTGAAAATGGTGACCCCGGTGTCAAAAATGGACCGAATATGCTCATGTCATATATCAAATTGAAGGTATCGATGAGGCGATTGCTCTGGTGCAATATTTGTCGGAATCAGATGATTATAACATTCATGATGGCCGCCAAAAGGTCCATTTATTCGAGATTTTGAACGTCTTTTTTCAGGAACCACATAGCCGATGCTGGCCAAACTTCATAGGAATATAGGAAGCTAAGATCCTTGGGTGAAGCATTTTCAGATTTGGTAAAATGAGAGTCATCGCTTAATCCAAGATGACCGCCATCTAAAAATAGCACAAATTGTTTTAAAACACATGAACTCAATGTCACATTCTCCTCTGGTGTTCATGGAGTCAGGTGAGCGAATTAGGGCCATCATGGCCCTCTTGTTTATGGACCAGTATGCCAGGGGGCATACCTATGTTTTACAAACATAATATCTAGTTATGACGAGAAAAGATATGGAAATGGTCATTGTAATTCTTAATGACATTTTACATACATTTCTGAGTCTACGCTGCGCTGCCAACAGGCGAGCATCGTTGTCTTCTGACAACTCTTGCTCATCAAATACCATCAATGTTTGCTGCCTTTTTTACCAGACTGCTGACAAAGACATTATGATAAACATCAATATTACATTTATTCCATGACATTTACTATTTATTTGAGACATGCAGTGCGATTTTGTAATTTCATGAAATACGTTTACAAAATTTACTATTTTTCAGTAAATGGCGTCAAAAGTTGACAAAATTTTCAGAGTTCATGCAGAATATATTCCGCATGTACTCTAAACATTTTGTCTACTTTTGACTTTATGAAAAATATTCCGTAAATATATTACGCAGTTGTCGAAGGTACAAAATCACATGGCGTGTCTCATTTGTCATCAGTATTTTTACAGATTTCGCTTGTGTCTAAACACATATTGGCTGCCCATCCAATCAACACACCCACCTACCCATCATTAACGTCTTGGTCAATTATGTGCTGTCTGATGTGAAATCAGTTTCCATAGGCATGCTTGATTGTTATTTCCTGCATGTTCTTTATGCTTGTTTTAACATTTTTAAATCTCCTTTTTTCTATTTTCTTGCTTTTTTATTTCCAACACCTCCATTCCCAAGTGCTTATTTACTGAATCGTCCACTTATCTTGTTGCCTTAACCCTTTCAACTGACCTTATAAATTAGCAGTGTTCACAAACATTGTAGATCCAGATGAGCCGACTCGTCTCATCAGGATCGGCATTTGTTGCAAGTTATTTTCACATTGTTTACATATCACAGTCCAATCCAATTATTTATGGTTGAAAGTGTTAACTATATTTCCCAACAACCTGGACTGGTGACTATAAAACATCTGAGCATATGCATGAAAATAGTTTTGATACAAGGCTGTAGCTTTTGAACATACATGTACAACTTTCTCGACACATGCATGAAAACATTTGACGTTGAATGGATAAATTATGTGTCACTCCGACATACAGTTCTTACATAATTGGTCGTTTAAATAGTACAGTCATGACTAGGTTGCACAAGTTTGATGTGACATCAATGTCACTGATGTCCCAGTCAGTTGACAGAGCGTGAATCTTAAATCATTATTAAAGTGGGCAACATCTACAATTAAACTCTCCACCTCATTGAATATGTAGTTTCACTATGTTGTACCCAATAATGGTTGCTGGAGTATGGAACACCTTTGATACATACAGTATGTATTAAAATTGATGCAAGAAAGTATGATTCTTCAATAAACGCAAAAGATAAAGCCTATATATCAGAACTATTTAAATGCCCCTCATAATACAATTTTGTGATCAAACAGGTGTGTTGAGCAGGAATTTAGGTTGAGGATTTGCTAATCTGGTTGCTTTACAATATAATACATGTACATGGACATAACATTTTACAATGATTTTCCCTGATGTGTAAATTAAATTATGACAATCTCTCTGTACTTCGACTTTGCGAAAAAAATATTTTCTGTAAATTGAAAATGGGGGAAACTATTGATAGTAATAAAAACAAAGCTTTTCATAGTTTATACATAAAATACAGACAAAAATAGGTTAAGAAAAATGATGCCAGGGTATGAGCCAGACAGTAAACTTTTTTCTTTTTGGAATTTTTAGTTTCAGTAATTGGGGAAAAATTGGTAGCCATAATGAATAAACCAATTACATGTAGTTCCAGTATTGATGCTAACAAGCAAATTAACCTAGTGTTGGCAACATGTGGAGTGAGATCCCAGATTTAATACAATTGAGTAATTAGGAAACTTATCTAGAGCTTGCATACTGATCCCATGCCCCGCCTTGTAGGTGGTGGCCTCCCACCCGGGTGAAGTTGAAGCATGTTTCAAACTGTTGTTGTTGTTGTTGTTGTGAACTGTTAATTATTTATTCTCTCCCTTGTTCTGTTCATGATTACATTCTTGGTCAACATTGTCATTGCAATCCCAAATGGTTTTGCCCTGCACTGATCATTTTTGTCGAGCCCGCTTGCGGAAAGCGAGACATAGTGATCACAATGACGTCCGGGTGTCCATGCGTCCGTGCGTCATCATCCATATATTCATGCTGTATCACACTCATGTGGCCCCTGTGCCCAAGGTCAAGATCAAATGACTTAGAAGTTTGTGTTAAATTTTTGTCAAAATTTGCTTAAATTTTTCAAATACCTACTATCTCTGTAACCGTAAGTTGGATTTGCTTGAAACTTTGTATGCTTATTGGTCATCATCCATATATTCATTCTGTGTCCCACTCATGCAGCCCCTGTGCCCCTATGTCAAGGTAAAATGACTTAGAAGTTTGCGTTAAAGTTTCTGTCCAAATTTGCGTTAAAGTTTTCACATACCTACTATCTCTGTAACCGTAAGTCAGATTTGCTTCAAACTTAGTATGCTTATTGGGCATCATCCATATAATCATTCTGTGTCCCACTCATGCGGCACCTGTGCCCCAAGGTCAAGGCCAAATGACTTAGAAGGTTGCGTTATTATAAAATCTGCGTTAAAGTTTTTACATTATCTTATATCTCCACAATTGTGACTCCAATTTACTTCCATAGCCTGCCCATATGGTCCACATGCCAAAGGTCAGGGTCAAATGACATTGAAATTTGTGTTAAAGTTTTTACATACCTTATATCTCCACAACACTTACTCCGATTTACTTCCAACATCCAATACTTCTTATTCATCATCCATATTTTCATTCTATAGTCTGCCCATGTGGTCCACATGACCAAGATCAAGGTCAAATGACTTTGAAACTTGTGTTAAAGTTTTTACATACCTTATACCTCCACAACACTTACTCTGATTTACGTCAAACTTAAAATAATTCTTTATTATCATCCATATTTTCATTCTATAGCCCACCCATGCGGCCCACATGACTAAGATCAAGGTCAAATGACTTTAAAATTTGCGTTAAAGCTTTTACATACCTTATATCTCCACAACCCTTAATTCAAACTTCAAATGCCCCGTGCAGGCACCGGGGCGGGATCAACTGATCCTGAGAATAGTGCTGCAGTAGCCATTGCTTGTCGTAAAAGGTGACTAAACTGGCTTAACGATTGGGTTCATACTTTCCGGAACCCACTATACCGGATTTGGCCCTCATGTACATTTTTGGCTTTCTTGTATGTGAGAGTTGAGACTGGCTATGCCCCATATATAAAAGTAAGATTAGCGCTAATCCTATTACTTTTAGGGATGGGATAAATGATGCTGGTGTGGCGAGAGCCTGGCACCAGATCAGGTTGTTCTAATTTCAGGACTGAATATATATTTTGATTGTAAATATTGATTTCTGAAGTTGGGATTTACCCCCCTCGGACAGGTGGATACGGGACACGACCCCGTTGACCCGTCTGCGTGTAGACTCCCTGAGGCTTGTACCTCTATGTCAGAAAAGCGGACGTTAAACCCTATTCACTCACTCACTCTCTCAAACTTCAAATACATGTCAGATAATACTCCTTCCATTACTCCCTATTAAAGATACTAGTTGTTAATTGCTTTTCGGGCAAAATTTGAAATTATCCTTTTGAAGATATTGACCATAATCATTCATTTTTAGCCAGGTTTTTTTAAATAAAATCCAGGCTATTGGATTGGCGAAAGCTGGGCGGGCGGGGGGCGGGCAGGCGGTGGGCGGGCAGGCGGACGGCGTCCACAATCAATGTTAAGTTTTCGTGTTTGAGTCCATTTCTTTGTTACTGTACCACCTAGGACCACCAAACTTTCACAGCTTCATAATCAAGGGGTGCCCACCACATATCACTATCCAACATGTTACTTTTTTAGCCAGGTTTTTTGAAAAAAAATCCAGGCTATTGGATTGGCGAAAGCCGGGCGGGCGGGCGGGAGGGCGGGCGGCGGGCGGGCCGTAGCCGTTTTCCGCGTAGTCGACTTAGACTTACCACATACAACTATCCAACATGTGACCATTTTTTTACCTTCACCTATTATTTCTACGTAGTTGACTTCGCCATTTTCAACGTTAACTTTTTAACGTACGTCTGGTTAAAGTTTTTTGGTTAAACCTTTTTCGTTATACTATATCTCTGCAACTGCTTCGCCCATTACCTTGAAACTTCACATGGGTGTTTATCATCATCCATATTTTCATTCTAACCCTCAACCGTGCGGCCCCTGTGCACAATGTCAAGGTCAAATTACTTTTAATTTTTTTGTTAAAGTTTTTTAGTGTACTATATCTCTGCAACTGCTTCACCCATTACCTTGATACTTCACATGGGTGTTTATCATCATTGTCGCACCCGCTTGCGGAAAGCGCATTTTATGCATTTTGGCATACGTCCGTCCTTCCGTCCGTACGTCCGTGTCCGGTTAAAGTTTTTTCGTTAAAGTTTTTCCATCTACTATATTTTTTTAGTGTCCATGCCTCGCCCCAAGGCGCGACATGCAGGCCACGGCCATCTAGTCTACAAAAAGTGGGTATAATTATGTTATCCAAGTGTCTATGCTTGGAAAATACCTGGCCTTCGTGGCTTTGCCTCGTTTCTTGTTTTTAACTTGACCCATTTTTTCCGCGCAGTCGACTTAGCCATTTTCAATGTTAAGTTTTCGCATTTACAATGTTAAGTTTTCGTGTTTAAGTCCATTTCTTTGGTACTGTACCACCTAGGACCACCAAACTTTCACAGCTTCATAATCAAGGGGTGCCCACCACATATGACTATCCAACATGTTACTTTTTTTTTTAACTTGACCCATTTTTTCCGCGCAGTCGACTTAGCCATTTTCAATGTTAAGTTTTCGCGTTTACAATGTTAAGTTTTCGTGTTTAAGTCCATTTCTTTGGTACTATATCACCTAGGACCACCAAACTTTCACAGCTTCATAACCAAGGGGTGCATACCACATACAACTATCCAACATGTGACCATTTTTTTACCTTCACCTATTATTTCTACGTAATTGACTTAGCCATTTTCAACGTTAACTTTTTAACGTACGTCTGGTTAAATTTTTTGGTTAAACTTTTTCGTTATACTATATCTCTGCAACTGCTTCACCCATTACCTTCAAACTTCACATGGGTGTTTATCATCATCCATATTTTCATTCTAACCCCCAACCGTGCGGCCCCTGTGCCCAAGGTCAAATTACTTTGAATTTTTTTGTTAAAGTTTTTTTGTGTACTATATCTCTGCAACTGCTTCACCCATTTACCTTGATACTTCACATGGGTGTTTATCATCATTGTCGCACCCGCTTGCGGAAAGCGCATTTTATGCATTTTGGCATACGTCCGTCCGTCCATCCGTCCGTGTGTCCGGTTAAAGTTTTTTGGTTAAAGTTTTTCCATCTACTATATCTATTTTTTAGTGTCCATGCCTCGCCCCAAGGCGCGACATGCAGGCCACGGCCATCTAGTCTACAATAAGTGGATATAATTATGTTATCCAAGTGTCTATGCTTGGAAAAAACCTGGCCTTCGTGGCTTTGCCTCGTTTCTTGTTAAATTTATATGAGGCTGGGCTCCAATCAACGTTACTGGTACATGTAGTTCAAGTTTATACGTGTACGTGTTCAAGTTATAAAATTCATGTTTCACCTTTGTGTGATACTTCCACTTATTGACCGAGATAATGGACTTGCTTGGAACAACGTACATGTACATCCTCATTACACAAGTCATGACCTGCTCAGTCTACGCACATTTGTGACAGTTATTGGAGAAATTGGGTTTTATGTGATTATTATAGGAATGAATGGCCTTTTTGTGGAATTTATCGGGGTATAAACTTGGAAAAGTCGCGGGAATACTGGACGAAGGCCGGAAGGCCTCGTCCAGTATTCCCGCGACTTTTCCATGTTTATATCCCCGATAAATTCCACAAAAAGGCCATTCATTCCTTATAATTCCAGCATTTGAAATAAATTCATCAAGAAAATGTGTTTATTTTCCGTTTTCTTCAGAATTATTTTAACTGCGCCTCACGGTTACGGGAAGTAGTTCGACGTGGGAATTTATTGGGATATAATTTTGGACAGATTCTTGCTACGGGCCAATCATATGTTGGGGAATTGTGTAAATATTTTTGTGCTGGAATTATTAACTAGTGTAGCTCCTGCTCAAATAGCACACTCCTGTAGCCTGATAACGATCTATACTGCTTGTTAGAAGCATGATGACTGTCATTGATGGAATGGAGAACAGTGCAGATCCCGATCAGACTGTGGATGCACAGGCTGATCTGGATCTAAACTGGTCACAGAACCCATAAACCCCATTTCTCCAGTCACAGCCACATTTCATGTGTGCTGTTTCTCAGTTTATGCAAGTTCAGTCAATTCAAGTGTCATTTGGACATACATGTACAAGATTTATTAGCCCGAGGTGTTTGTAAATCTAATAAAGAAATGAGTGTGGAGAACAAGTTTATTTATATGATTTACAAACATCAAGTGAAATAAATCCTGTATATCATAATTGTGACTGACTGGAGACCAGTGTAGCTCCTGATCAAATAGCACACTCCTGTAGCCTGATAACAATAATATATTCCTTGCTAGAAGCATGACATGTGTTGCATTGACAGAATTGAGAACAGTGCAGATCCTGACTGAGCGGATGCACACTGGTCGCAAAACTCATAAGCCCCATTATCCAGTCACAGCCACAATTATAGTTGACCAAAGTATAAATGAAATTGAGTGATATAACGTAAATAGCATAATAACTCAACATCACATGTTCTCTTAGAAGGAAAGATTTCCTAAAATATGGAAATAAATAATGTGAGAAATCATGTTAAATCAAATGTAGTGTGTACCGGTAATATATAAGTTTCTGAGCAAACACATTTATATCCAAAATCAGGTAGTTCCATTGGCCGAGACCAACTGTTCAGCCTCAACCAATCAATTACCCGATTTGGAGCATGATATTTGAGTGGATGCTCTGAAAGCTTTATAAACACAAACATAGGCAACAAATCATGTGCAGTCTGACCAGGGGCCTATTTCATCAACATTGCAAAGTATACTTTACTACCAAAGTATACTTTGAGGGAGCAATCATTTATTTTTCCTGATATGCATTATTTCGCATAGAACTAACAAATGCATATATTTCATGATTAAAAGTATGCAGAATTATTATACTGAATTTATTACATTATCACAGCCATTAAATGGCTGTGATAATGTAATAAATTCAGTATAATAAAAATTAATAATTTTTTCAAAAAATTGAAAATTTCTCCCTCAAAGTATACTTTGCTACTAAAGTATACTTTGCAATGTTGATGAAATAGGCTACAGCAGTACCTGTCATGTGTGACACTATCGTAGATGAAAGTTATCAATAGGCCAAAAAATGTACTTTGGTTCTCAGATTCTGTTGTATCAGAAAAATCCATGCAAAGATCAGAATGTTTTATTGTCATGGACAAATAAAAACATATTGTAAATTTGCTGCATGATCAACATGATATGATCAATCAAAAACTCTACCATGCAAACATATGTAAATCCAATCATGTCGGACAAATACACATCAAAAGACGTGGTAGTAACTTTATTATACGTATATGTGAACCACATGTTAAATTTACACACAAAATGCACCTGGCCACTAGAAAGAAATCGGAGACAAGAATCTCGTACAAAAAATATATGTAAAAATGGACCCTCCCCGTGTCCATTTCTGCATAGTCCGTGTCCGAGAACCACTGTACTTTTATGGCCGTATATATAGTTCCTTCAACTATCAGTTTTAAATACAGATGGTTCTAAATTCAATAAAGATACCAGAACTTAGCATGATATGTTACTTTATAAAATTTACAAATATTGACAGAAATTTTACGAAAGTTTACCTTAAACTTTTGGATTTGGAAAGCTGATCTAGTGCTATACTGAACTGATCTCAGACATTGTAAGGTACTGTTTGTCAGATGGCATCATAAATTTGAGTTTTTCATTGCAATAAGATTGTGTTTGTTATGGTGTACCAACATCAGACTGCAAAGATGATACGGGTCTACATTGGTTGCACGCATCAAATGTTTCATTTTCAGGTTTGTGACTGGTGAAATGGGGCTTGTGGCTTTTGTGACTAGTGTAGACACCCATGTCAGCATGCGCATGGCTTTTGTGGCTGGTGTCGACCCAGATCAGCCTGATCAGGGTCGGCACTGTTCACCATACAATCTGTGACATCATACTCAGAAGCTAGACATGCCACAAGTGTCACAAGCCCCATGTCCCCAGCCACAGCCACAACGGAGATGCATGTTGCCTTAATCACACTCACACCTGCGCAGGATAAATATGACGATATGCTGATCGGAGTGAAATCCACGGCCCTGTTGCTGGGCGACAGGACGAAGCCTGTGCTGTCTGTGTTTACTGGGTTGATGGTGGGGAACCTGTCACTGGCCGGCTATCTGTGTGACCAGACATGGCCGTTCTACACCGCGGTCACTGCCACCGCTGCCCACCTCACTTGGCAGGTAACGGCGATACAATATTACCCGCGTTCATATATCTGGAAACCTGACATAACCGGCCTGTCATGAAGGTATAAAGGCCTGTTATGTTGTGGGGGGAAACGACACAACAGGCCTCTATCCCTTCATGTCGTGTTTCTAATATACCGTACTTGCACAAGATCTCTTCTATCCCACCTCACCTGGCAGGTAATGCTCATACAATACATTATTACCCATCTTCATTTCCTCGTGCTTCTAATATACATGTACAAATTGTATCTCTCTAATACATGTAGGTGCAATGGTGTCCGTCACAGTTTCGTTTCACGTAACGGCTTCAAATTTCACACGTGTGCTTTCCTCAGATGGTTCTCCATCATGCTGTGACAAAGCCAAGATCGTCGGGCACACATGCATTCCTCTGATGGTCGTCTATCATGCTATCCACTATCCTCCGGCCTTTTGTGTTTTCAAATATGTGCCCTCATTTTCTTTGTCATGTAGCTGACAGGCCATATTTCTAGTTAATTAATGGAATAGTCCAAAGTTAACAAGACCATGCTATATATTTGCGAGTGAAAGGGTTAAGACATGCACATTTTGAGATGGGGAAAATGTCACCCGGGCTAGCTCTAAACCCAATTATATCTGTGACCATCTCCCCATTGCAGCTGTACACTGTAGACCTGAACAACCCGGACCAGTGTCTGGCCAAGTTCAAGTCCAATGCTGGGCTCGGGATCATTATGTTCCTGGGCATAGTGCTGGGGAACCTGCTCAAACCGAAGGACAAAGACGGCGAATCAACTGACGATGGCGACACATTGTCAACGAGTTGAGATACTACTATACTCTAGTGACCATGATTTATCTTGCTGCAGATACAAATTGTGTATACAGGAATCCTCCAGATTATCGGACAAAAATGGCTTTTTTCTGTACAATATCTTTCTTAAAATAGCAGCTAGGTGCATTTTCACAGAACAATCCTCGGTTCGTGCTTTCACAACGCATGTAAATTATTTTGCAAGATGCGCCGTCTTTTTTACTTAAAATTGGGTCAGATCATCAGCCGAAAAATGGCCCCAAAATTAACAACGACAAATCAGTTAGCTTCACAAATGTTTAATCGTCTTAGAACTTCTATTCTCACATTGAAATAATAATTTTATTGCCTGTAAACCGGCATTGTGTAGTTCTGCAGAAAAAAATATCACCCTTCGCTTCTTGGAAAACACCGTATTTATAGAATTTATTGTAGTTATATAACAAATCTGCAATGACGTAATGGGCGCACTCGATTGATACCCCGCGCGACTTTTATGGTTTTAGCAAATGTTACTGAAATGTTTACCTTGGCGATATATTCTTCACACTGGCAAGCACCTGACTTAGATGTATTTGTTGCAATCCCGGATCAAAAGAATGCGCTTAATTAACAGGTATTTTCATTTGTCCGATAAACCGATTGTCCGGATAACTGGTATGACCTCTATAGGCCACTAGCTGAACCCATTTCATACTGAAGAAGATTCACTATTTTTCTCTAAATGTATATTGGTAACCATATATACATTCATGAAGAAATAAATAAGAGTTTATTCACCTGCCTTTGAGAGCCGGATCTATATCCAGAGACATCTGGAAATTCGACAAAGAAACGAGTGCTCTGCACTCGTTTCTTTGTCGGATTTACAGATGTCAAAGGAAATAAATCCAGTATTTCAAAATGGTGATGGAATAAATTGTATATTACATGCTATTTCGAAAAATGTGAAATTTGCTCTTAGACCAGCTTATAAAGTTTGAAATGATTCTAAAATGCTGTCAAACCATGTTTTTTGGTGAAAAATGGAAATTATAAGCAAACAGCATACAAAATTTAATTCAGCATTCTAAGGGTTAAATTATAATGTTATTATTTCACTGTGCAGGAGGATCGCACTCTACAAGTGTTGCTAGTTGTAAGGCCACTTTTTTGAGCCGACAACCCATATATGAGACATGCCATGTGATTTTGTACCTAAGAAAATGTGATCAATATTTACAAAATCTACGATATTTTCTGTAAATTACATCAAAAGTTGACAAAATGTCCGCATTTGCTATGACAATTTTGTCAACTTCCGTCATTTTACAGAAAATATTACAGTTTCTGTAAATAGTTTTCATGAAACATCGCACATCTTATTAGGTACAAAATTGTGTCCATTGTAGCCATAGATTGGTTTCAGCTTATGCAGTCTATTGGCCATTAATATGACTAACGTTTGGTCGTTGATGCATTACTAATTATGTACCCCAAAAAAATCTTGGGATACATATAGTCGCCACCCTGTCAGTTTGTCCGTCCATCCATCTGTCCGTCTGTCTGTCTGTCTGTCTGTCAGTCTCTGTAACCATAAGTCAGATTGGCATGCAACTTCGTATTTTCATTCTGTGGCCCACTAATGCAGCCCCTGTGTGAAGGTCAAATTACATATAATTTTAACACAAAGGTTTTGTGGGGTACATCTGCCATCAGTGTTACTGATTTCTTGTTTGGATGGTTTTAGAAAATTGATTCTTAATCAGGTGGCAGTTTGTGCTAGATGTCAATATTCAAGATCATAATAACTTTTGTATTGCATTTTATTTCCTTTTGTTTTGACATGTTTTACACAAATCAGAGTTCACCGTTATCATATTTCTGGTTTCTACCTTAAATGGTCTTAACCCTTTCACCCCTAAGTAACTGGAATGGAATTTGATATGTTAATTTTGCAACCAATCCAATGGTCACAATGATTTTCAGACTAGTCCATTTATGAAAAGAGGGTGTTTTTGTTATCAAAACTATGACAATTACTTGCAAAAAATGCAGATCCTGATGAGCCGGCTCATCTGGACCTACACTGTTTGCTAATACCACTATACAGGCATGTGGTGTTGAATTTTCCTGAAACATATTGCCAGTGAATAATTTTACAACTTTTCACTTCGTTTATAGAAACCAGAAATGTGGTCAGCTTCTGACAGGCACAGGTCCAGTTTATATTACATGTTTTGACTAATAAATAAATCATTTTATACAAAGTGTGCACCAACAATTATGTTCCGACTTTAATCCTTTCAACACCAAGTAACTTAATAGGATGTTCCATGCCAATGTTTCACGCTATTTCATTAATTTTGTTCATTCAAATTATCCCATTCTTCTAAAAGGGTAATCTGTACGACGTTTAAAATTATTAACAAACAGTGGAGATCCTGATGAGACGGCTCGTTACGAGCCGGCTCATCTGGATCTGCACTGTTTGCAAACATTGTCTCTATAGAGGTCTGTGGTGTTGAAAGGGTTAAAATACCCACAGAATAATTGCTGCTTCAACCTCTACCGTTTCCATATATGCCTTTGAACCTGTGTCCCAGTGTGCAGTCCGAGGTTTGGTTGGTGATTATCATTTACCTGACGTGTAATATCAGGATGTAAACTGGTTCCAAAGATTGTTCTCCATTTCACACAAACTACATGGCAAGCTTGTGTCCAATATGAATATATTTGGGTCAATATCTAACACATCTACGCAGTCTGATCAGGGTCTTTAAGGTTTGGGTATATGGCTGGCAAGCCATTGTGAGTCAAGCGAATGAAGCAGATTCCTATTGCTGCATCAACTGCACAGGCTGATCAGGATCTACATATGGAAATGAAATGTGGCTGTGACTGGAGAAATGGTGTTTGCGAGCAGTGTAGATCCGATCAGCCTGTGCATCCGCACAGTCTGATCGGGATCTGCACTGTTTGCCATTCCATCAATAAACCACCCGTTGTGCTTCTAACAAGCGATATAGATCGTTATTGGGCTACACAAGTGTGCTATTTGACCAGGAGCTACGCTGGTCACAAATCCCATAGACCAATTTCTCAAGTCACTGAGACAAATAACCCTGTTTTGTCAGATTGTGACGGGCACCCAACTTTATAATGCAAATCGGTTCACCTTGCCCCATGGCTACCATCTAGACTGATTGCAATCAATCAATCCCCCTGTATTTACATTGGCAGAGATTCTCCACATCTTGTCCTGTCGTGTCACATTAGACATTTAAACCAGTGATAAATGACAGTGACTGGACAACTGTATTCAGCCAGGTGGGTCACTTGACTTCTGTATACGAGTCTGTTCCCATTGCTGAAGCCTCTTGAATTGGTGGACACGTGTCGCCCAGTTTGATCTGACATGTGACCAGATACATTGAATTTTAACCCACAGAGCTGTAAACAAGTCTAATCAAGTGGCCTGCTGTAAACCAGTCTGTAGCAGCTGAAGCATTATGGGATACAGGGCGGCGAATTCCTTTCCCTGTCGAGACTTCACTTGCTGTACATACGCCTCCAGTGAGCCCCTGAAATGGATGGATGAGGTGGTTAACCCTGAAATGGAATATAGTCGTCTGCTGATTTTCATTTGTGTCATCTTTTATTAACATTAGAAAGTGTGGCATATACGATTGCCCTGCTGTCAATCATGGTAATGGTGTTGAGTGTGCGGGAAACAAAAATTGACGTCCGCTGTTTTATATCTTGCCTTCTTTCTCAATAAAAACATAGTTGCTGTCAAAGTATGTTTTCAATGAGAAAACTGGAAAATACAGTACACAACTAAATTTAATTCAGCATTGCAAGGTTAAAAAATACTGGTAATAACGTTTCAACTTAAACGGTAAAAAGTGTCATGTTAATCGTGTGGTAGATGCTTCATATATGTTCACATGTATCGAGTGTCCAAAGTAATCATTGAAGCTACAGTGAAGTGGCACAGCTCGGCCTCGACCAATCAAACCTGAGAATAGAATATGGAAAGTTGTACAACCCTTTCACCGCTAAATATCCAACATTCACCTTTCTATGCTACTTTATGGACTATTCAATTAATAATGAGAAAATGCTGATTTTACTGTTAAAATGCTACCTGATGGCTTGTTCTGAGCCGGCTCATCTGGATCTACAGTGTTTGCACATATTGGTTGTGTGGTATGTGGGGTAGAATTTACAACCACTGCATCTACATGTACTCTATGTATGAATGAGAAAATGCTTTTTCAGAACTCAACAATACTGACAAATGCTGCAGATCCTGATGAGACCATCTGGATAATAGTTTAAATTGACTTTATGGTCTGTATGGTCGAGAAAGTGATAATCTATGTGTGAGTAGCCTATTTCACCAACATTGCAAAGTATACTTTTCTAGCAAAGTATACTTTGAGGGAGTAATTTATGTTTCCTGAAATGCATTATTTCATATAGATCTAACGACTGCATATATTTGATGATTAAAAGTATGCAGAATTATTATACTGAATTTATTACATTATCACAGCCAAAATGGCTGTGATTATGTAATAAATTCAGAATAATAAAAATTAATAAATTTATACGAAAATTGAAAATTTCTCCCTCAAAGTATACTTTGCTAGAAAAGTATACTTTGCAATGTTGGTGAAATAGGCTACTGGTCTATGTCTACACTGGTCTGACTTACTTGATGAGTGCGAGCCTCTCCTTCTCGTGAGGGTGATCGTCAAGCCACTGGGAGTATCGGCTCAGGGACCAGTCTGCCGTCTGTAAACATCACACACATGGTCATCTGGCCACTCACTGAATAGGCTACCGCCAGTACAGATTGATTGGGGTTTGATGAAGAAAAATTTATGTATTGGGTCAGGGACTGATCCGACGTCACATACACGGTCATCTGGCCAGCCAGTATAGCGGGGGTATCGTATTTATTGTAATAGTAGCCCCCTCTCTAATAGTAGCCCCCTCCCATATTTGCATTCTAAATATGTTCTTTTCACATACACAAAAGCCATTTAAAACATTGTTTGGAAAATAACATATTTTGATCCTACTTTCCACGTTTTGATCCCCATGGATTGCATAGCCACAGGGGTGTTTATTAGAATAAATACGGTAGATAGATTGATGTGGGTTTTCCGCAAGTTCACCAACTAGGTCATGTGGCCGTGACTTTCAAATAGAAATGTTCAGCACTGACATTGCCCTGAACTGGTGCCAGGTACCCTTACTACACCAGATCACTTAGACACAGGTGTGATTCGCAGTAAGATTCATTGTTAAGAAATGAAACAACCCTTTGAACCTGAAAGCCCGCTATAGCGGTTTATGCAAACAGTGCAGATCCAGATGTGCTGGCTCGTAACGAGCCGTCTCGTCAGGATCTGCACCTTTTGAAAGTAATTTTCATATATTTGAGAACAAACTAAAAAATGTGTTCATAGAACACGGATGCCCCACATATCGCTTTGATAATAAATGAGGCCAAATTCCAAGTCAAATTTTTTTTTTACCCGAGCGTTAAAGTTTTTGAAGCACCAAGTATGTGACCTTGACCCTGGGCTTGGCGGGGGCAGGACGAACGTGGATTTGGCACAGGGCGGTAGAGGACCATTAGAGCAATGTGTATATGAAGTATGAAGCTGATCCGTGAAAGGGAACAGAAATTATAAGATATTTACCCGAGCGTTAAAGTTTTTGAAGCACCAAGTATGTGACCTTGACCCTGGGCTTGGCGGGGGTAGGACAAACGTGGATTTGGCACAGGGCGGTAGAGGACCATTAGAGCAATATGTATATGAAATAGGAAGCAGACCGGTCGAAGGATAAAGAAATAAGGAGACATTTACCCGAGCATTAAAGTTTTGTGATGGACAGAACAGACGGGACAGGGGACGGACAGACAAGGGTAACACTAAATGCCCCCTCCACTATCGTGGTGGGCATAAAAATACCCCCTTTTCATAAATGGACTAGTTTGAAAACCATTTTGTGACGATTAGATTGGTTGCAAAATTAACATATCAAAATCCATTCCAGTTACATGTACTTAGGGGTGAAACGGTTAAGGATGGATTTATCCTTAAGCTACACATACCGTCCCAACCTGCCGCTATGTACATAGAACCAGCACTGCACACGGTATCTATTTCGCAACATTTGACCCATTTCAATCTGACAGTCACATATTATTTGTTTGTTTGTTGGGGTTTAACGGCATATCAACAGCTAAGGTCATTTAAGGCCGGGTCAATGGGTTTAGTACTAAATCCCATGTATTGCCTGTACAAGTGCATGTACATATTCAAGTACATGTAAAAATGGGGGGAAAGTCCCAAAATCAGAACTGAATATTTACAATAAAATAAACCATATATTCCGCCCTGAAATCAGAATAATCCTGATCTGATGCCAGGTCCTCGCCGCACCAGAATCACTTGACCCCCCCTCCCAAAAGCAGTAGGATCAGTAATAATCTTACTACTATTATAATGGGCAATAACCCAATTCAACTCCCAGGTAACAAAAGAGCCAAAGATAAAAACATACCTGAGGGCCAAACCAGGCAAATCGTGATTCCTATAAGGAGGAACCCCTACTGTTAATTTACCCTTCACGTGCTCCCGACCAACCAGCCAACAGTTACTTACAACATGTGGTGACTTGATCTCGGGTGGAGCCCTCGCGAAGAGGAAATGTAGCAGGAGACTGTACGGAATTATCTCCCCTAGTGCCGGGCTCTGGCTGACGTGCTCAACACTTTGGAACAACAGAGGTCTGTAAAGATTACAAATGATTTTCAAATTATTGTGTATTCTATCAAGTTTGCAAGTGTTTGAACAAAATAATAATGCCCCCAGCCACGGACTGGACCGAAAAACAAAATTTATGTGTTGCGAACGAATGGATGGACTGATGGAAAGATGAAAACTATATACACTCCGGCATACTTGCAAGCCATGGGTATAATAACCTCCATTGATTTTAACGGACAGCTATAGTGTTATTAATAGTGTGTGTTTATAGAAGTCAATACACATGGAACATGTTATTTTGCTCTCCATATTTACAGAAATCCAGATCAGAAAAAAAGTTGGACATGGTAACACCCAGATGCTCATTTGGGATCTTTTAAAAGATGCAAATTCTACAGGGTCATGACGAGAAGTAGCATTTCCAGTATTAAACAGGAAAGCTAAAACTGAAGGGTTTTCAACGTCCCAGCAATACCTGAGACGGTCTCATCCGAAAGACCAGTGAGGTGGAACAACTACGAAAGTATAATGATATATGCACTAGACAATGCAGCTATCCCTCCCCAGGAAAGCTGTTTGTACCTGAAAGCACGGAGCAGCCTGTACGGCTTGCCGAGGTCAGACACGCGTTTACAGAGCGGCGATATGGCCATCTCCATCTGGGCAAAGTCGGCCGCCAGTCGCAGCTTCCCGCCATCCCCCAGGGGGCGCACCAGGCATGCGTGGCGCACAAACAGGCTGACACAGCGACACGCCACCGGCTGGATGCTGTAATATGTGGTCGTGACTGGAGAAATGGGGCTTATGGCATTTGTGGATATTCAAATTTCTGATCTTCTAGCACATTCATGACTATAAGTTAGAACCATTACGGGCGTTTCATTGACTGAATGGCGAACATTGCAGGCCCTGATCCGATGCGACAGACTAGTGGGAAGGAAATACTATGTCTATACTAAGTGTTGTTCACACCTAGGGTGAGGATTGAATTTACAACCTCCGGTATTGAAGTCCAATGCCATGGTCCATCCTGTGTTGATCGATTACACACTGACTAATAACAACTTGTCGTATCCTGCACTGACTACCTAAGAATATCCAGGTCACAACTATTTTCTCTGATCATCCATTTTGCTATATCCCCGTATTGGACTTTGCAATTTGGAAAAGTGGTTATTATATATTGTGATGGCGTGACATCAACTTTTCTCTAATTGTTCAGTGTGTATTCGGTCAATGCGCCACTCTGTACCAGATATGTGGCATTATCCTGCAATCACCATTATTTGCTCATTACTGTTAATATTCTTGAAGGGGATAATAGACCAGTCTAACAGATAGGATAAGAAACTTGGAATCACAAGTAACTTCCCCCAACTCCCTTAAAACAACTTCTGGGGCATCAGTAACGATAGAATTGGAAAAATCTGACGGTTTGATCTCAAGTTGCTGCTTAACAGACTTAGTACGAGTGAATAACTTCCCTTAGAACAACTGCCGGGGCATCTTTGATGTTAGAATTGGGCAGAGTTTGTTTACATTGGTTTGTTTAACCTATGAGAAACGTCATGTGCCTAAGAACATGTGCAATATCCCATGAAAAATATTTACAAAATTTACGATATTTTACGCAAATGATGTTGAAAGTTGACAACATTTTCAAAGCAAATGCAGAATTCTATTCCTGCATTTGGTAGGATAATTTTGTTATCTTTCGACGTCATTCAGTTGATGTAAATATATTTCATGAACAAGAGTCCCGAAGGTCACAATATACGCCCGTCGATGCACGGCCAGTCAACAAAGGGAGATAACTCTGAAAATCAAGAGGGTTGTTCCTCTCGCCGTCATAAAAAATGTGTACCAAATTTGGTTATGATCCATCAACTCTAGTTATTGCACGGACAAGGACATACAGAATGCGAAAATTAAAAAAATGGCTGTCAAGGGGAGGTAAGTCATCCGACAATTTTTAACATGAATAGGTTTCCTCATGTTCTCAAGATAAACATGTGTACCGAAATTGGTTAGATACATGAAGTAGAACTTGAGTTACAGTGTGAGCAAGGATACTGTGAGAAAATTAAAAATGGTCGAAAGTCATAGATTTTTTTTTAAATCGGTAGGGTTCATCTTGCCGTGATAAACATGTACAGTCAAACCTGTGCTAATGGCCACCTGTCCACAACGGCCAGCTAAAAATCACCCTATCCAATTTTGTTCTTTATAAGACCTTGGAATAACGGTCACCCCCGAACTATGACTAGCGGCCAGCCATTTTCATTCCAACGTAACATTTTTGTATGGGAATAGAAGCCATGTCACGTTTTTGTCAGCCAAAAAAAAATCTGGCCGCTATCATTTTAATTCTCTTTTGAAAACATTTACCTTGCCCATATCCAGATATCGGTCGGTGTCATTTTGGCGACACATAAAATTTATGTCGTTTGAACGTAGTGAACTAGAAATAAATTATTTTTCTCTGGCGGTCGGCGGGACAACCTTATACAATGTTAAGAATATTGATTGATGGTAACCCGCTTGCGCGTGTTCAGTCGTGCGCGTTTTCGCACCAAGCGTGGTCACTAGGTGTGACCACTGGCGGAATCTTGTCATTCAAGTGTTGACCGACACTAGAGTGACACGTATTTTTGTCGCAATGGCAATATGGTAGGCATTAATTTAATTATGTATTATTTAGGACAGGTTATTGGATTGGATGTGTTATAGTAGAAATGCGTGTTTCTCAAATGTTGTGTCGCCTGCTTGTCTAAAATACTATTCAATGGTGTATTTTGCTTGATTAAATGCTAAATATAAGTGAGTGTTGTGTTTGTATAAGGTTGTTCCCGGGGGAATTGCCAGAGATAAAAGAAATTTCCATGAAAAATATTACATGACGCCATTAACGGTAATTCCCTATCTGTATTAGATCTATGTGTCGTGTATTCCAATATGCATGATGCAATTCCACGTAAGTTATAAAACTCCATCATTAGTTTGCAAACTGTGTTTACACGATGCTGATTGTCAGCTGGCTAACATCAAACACAGCGCGGTGTCAAGTTTTACCACATGTAAATTTCAACCCGTGGGGCACAAAGCCATATCAATACACGCGGTTGCTGACGTCAGTCTCGTATTCGTCACTAGACTGGTACCCTGCCTGATGCGCGCCTAGCGAAACAATGCTACCAAGAACACAAACGTGTTTATGTGAATTGGGTCTCTATCTCTGACAAATCCCGACTTATTGCATTAGTGGCCAGACCAGGCGGTGGATTCGTGCAGTCTGCCCATGGTTTATTATGTTCGCCAATCTCTAATTAAAAACAAGAAATGCGTCTGTCGAACGCGGATGCCACCTGCAGCATATTTGAGAAACTGTGACAAAGTGGTTAACCGAAAAGTGTGACGAACGGACGGACGCACGGATGCACGGATGCACGGACGCACGGACAGACGGACGGTCCAAACACTATATGCCACCCGTTTCTTCGAAACCCGGTGGCATAATAACAATAATTACGTCAGCGGACAATGCGATTTCATCATAGGCTGCTTAAATGTTTGGGCTTGATCAGGATAGAGATCAGAAATCAAATAAGCCTGGTATTCTCTGCCAGCTTGGACACCTATCTTGATTATCCATTACTTTATTATCCATTACTCAACTTGACACATTCAATGAATTTATTTTGTTACAAAAAATTACCTTTTTTCACAGGCCGCATCACATAGGCTATTGTTGTAATAAAGACTATGTGATCGTGATGGCGTTAAATTGAGAATAAGAAAGAAAAATACTAATGGTCATGCTAATTAAACCGTTTATGCGTAATTACGACAAGCTATTAAATGGTGCACCAAAGCAAGCTACGGGATGTACTTATCATGAAGATAATTACTTCCATTGGAATTTAATTTCCAAAGCGAAAAAAAAGTGAATGGGTTTAACGTCCCACCAACAGCAAGGGTCATATAGAGACGGGACCACAATTTAAAGTCTCATCCGACAGACCAGTGGGATGGAAATACTATGAAAGTATTTGTGATGCCCTAGGCGAGGTTTGAACCCACAACCTCCGGATTGGAAGCCAGGTGTTCTAACCCCTAGGCCACAGGTCCACCCCTTTTCCAAAGCGAGGCTTTGTTAAACAAGAGGGCCATGATGGCCCTAATTCACTCACCTGACTCCATGAACACCAGAGGAGAATGTGACATTGAGTTCATATGTGTTTTTTTTTAAAAATTGTGCTATTTTTAGATGGCGGTCATCTTGGATTAAGCGATGACTCTCATTTTACCAAATCTGAAAATGCTTCACCCAAGGATCTTAACTTACTATGAAGTTTGGCCAGCATCGGCCATGTGGTTCCTGAGAAAAAGACGTTCAAAATCTGGAATAAATGGACCTTTTGGCGGCCATCATGGATGACATAATCATCTGATTCCGACAATTATTTCACAAGAGCAATCGCCTCATCGATACCTTCAATTTGATATATGACATGAGCATACTCGGTCAAAAATAAAATTTTACCCCAATTTGACCCCACGGACCACGGCCATTTTTAACCCCGGGGTCACCATTTTAACACCTTTGAAAGAGCATTCTACATCGATCATTCCTACCAAGTTTCGTCGAAATCCGGCAGGCGGTTCATGAGAAGAAGATTTTTTAAGAATTTCTGCTATTTTTAGACGGCGGCCATCTTAGATTAGCGACGACCTCCGTTTTAACAACTGAAAAGGCTTCACCATGGACCATAACTGTGAAGTTTGGCCACCATGGGCCAAGCGGTTCGTGTGAAGAAGAATTTTGAAATCTCTAATAAAAGAACGACCTTTTGACCTTTCGGCAGCCATCTTGGATGACATGACCATCCAATTTAAAAAAAAAATGTACCAGAGCGATCGCCTCTCTGATACTTTCAATTTGATATAGACATGACCATATTCGGTCAAAAATAAAATTTGACCCCCATTTGACACCACGGGTCACGCCCAATTTTGACCCCAGGGTCACCATTTTAATAACTTTGAAAGGGCATTGTACATCGATCATTCCTACCAAGATTCGTCGAAATTCGGCTGGCGGTTCATGAAAAGAAGATTTTTTAAGAATTTGTGCTATTTTCAGATGGCGGCCATCTTGGATGAGCGACAACCTCCGTTTTAACAAATCTAGAAAGGCTTCACCCATGGACCATAACTGTGAAGTTTGGCCACCATGGGCCAAGCGGTTCGTGTGAAGAAGAATTTTGAAATCTCTAATAAAAGAACGACCTTTTGACCTTTCGGCGGCCATCTTGGATGACATGACCATCCAATTTCGACAAAAAATGTACCAGAGTGATCGCCTCTTTGATACCTTCAATTTGATATAGTCATGATCATATTCAGTCAAAAATAAAATTTGACCGCAATTTGACCCCACGGGCCACGCCCATTTTTGACCCCGGGGTCACCATTTTAACAACTTTGAAAGAGTATTGTACATCGATCATTCTAACCAAGTTTCGTCGAAATCCGGCAAGCGGTTCATGAGAAGAAGATTTTTTAAGAATTTATGCTATTTTTAGATGGCGGCCATCTTGGATTAGCGATGACCTCCATTTTAACAAAACTCAAAAGGCTTCACCCATGGACCATAACTTTTAAGTTTGGCTACCATGGGCCAAGCGGTTCATGTGAAGAAGAATTTTGAAATCTCTAATAAAAGAAGGACCTTTTGACCTTTCGGCGGCCATCTTGGATGACATAACCATCTGATTTCGACAAAAAATGCACCAGAGTGATCGCCTCGTTGATACCTTCGATTTCATATATAACATGACCATATTCGGTCAAAAATAAAATTTGACCCCAATTTGACCCCACCGGCCACGCCCATTTTTGACCCCGGGGTCACCATTTTAACAACTTTGAAAGAGCATTGTACATCGATCATTCCTACCAAGTTTTGTCGAAATCCGGTTGGCGGTTCTTGAGAAGAAGATTTTTGAAGAATTTGTGCTATTTTTAGACGGCGGCCATCTTGGATTACGTAATGACGTCATTTTAGAAATTTTGTAATACCCCTACCTAAGGACCATGAGCATTAAGTTTGGTGACTATAGGCCCAATGGTTACCGAGGAGAAGACGTTTGAAAATGTTCACGGACGGACGACGGACGACGGACACATTGCGGTAACAATAGCTCACATGAGCTTCGCTCAACAATAACAATAAAATAAGATGACATAACAAAATTAATTTAATTGACTATTTTTGCCATTTTTATGCAATTTGATTGATAAAAAGCAGACCCACTCCACGATCATGCAATAACGAATTGTCAGGTGGAAGTGTATACAGCCAAGACGTTTTCTATGCATGCATACAGTATAGATTACAATAGAATGCAAAATACATGGCCGACTTTGTTGTGAAACCTGGAAAATGTTTGACCCTTTGAACAACGGCCACCTGTCAGAACAGCCACTTTGGCCACTTACCTTGGCCGGCCGTTGTTCACAGGTTCCACTGTATACCAACTTTAGTTACAATCAATCTAATAGAACTTTAGCTATTGCGTGGACAAGGATACAGAGTGCGAAAATTAACTAGAATACATGTTCATAGAACACGGATGCCCCACATATCGCTTTGATAGTAAACAAGGCAAATTCCAAGTCCAAACGGGGGAGATAATCCATGGCTCAGTGTCAAAGTACTTTGTACATCTACACACCATAAAAAAGCTACATACCAAGTTTCAGGTGTGTAGCTATTAGGGTTTACCAAGCATACATACCAAGCATCAAGCCTCCAGCTGTTATGGTTTAGAAGTTTTACAAGTTACAAGGCAAAATGGTGAACTTCTAAGTCGAAAATGGGGAGATAATCCATAACCCGGGGTTGAATGAAAAAGCTGAATAAACTTTGTGCATCTACTCATCATAAAGAAGCTACATACCAAGTTTCAGGTGTGTAGCTATTAGGGTTTAAAAGTTTTACGAGTTACAAGCCAAAATTGGAAAATTCTAAGTCGAAAAGGGGGAAGATAATCGATGATCTGGGGGTCAAATAAAAAATTGAAATAAAAACTGCGCATCTACTCATCATAAGGAAGCTACATACCAAGTTTCAGGTCTATAGCTAGTACGGTTTAAAAGTTTTACGAGTTACAAGGTTGGTGACGGATGCACGGACGCACGGGACGCACGCACGAGACGCACGCACGGACAGACCGACAGGACGGGCAAGGGTAACACTAAATGCCTATTGTGGTGGGGCATAGAAATGGGCGCCAAGGGGAGATAAGTCAACAGAATTTTGCCTTTTTTTGCCTTGATAAACATGTAAACCGAATGTGGTTACGTTATTGCATGGACAAGGATACAGAGTGCGGAAATAAAAATGGCCACCAAGGGGAGATAAATCAACGGAAATTTTGAAAATCAATAGGGTTCTTCATCGTGCCATGATAAATATGTATACAGAATTTGGTTACGATCCGTCACTATAGTTATTGTGTGGACAAACTTTGCCCACCCGCCCAAGGTGACTACATAATATGTCCTGTATTTTTTCAAACGGGCATATAAAAATCTCAATTGTTCTAAGGTAAAAATTCACATTCAACTTCATATATACATGTAAGTCTACCTTTCCTCTCACCTGTTCATAATGAAGTCGGTGCACGTGAACTGGGCGATGTAGTCCACCTGACAGCGGGCCACGAAGCCTTGCAGCTCCCGCATGTACAGGGAACACGGGGCCTCTGTCTCTCCCTCACCAGGGGTCACCCTGTATTGGAATAGGCATAGCTATGAAACAATGATCGTACCTGGAGAAGTATGATCACTACAAGTATAGGCATAGCTATGAAACAACACACATACCTGGAGAAGTATGATCACCAGAAGTATAGGCATAGCTATGAAACAACACACATACCTGGAGAAGTATGATCGCTACAATAGGCATAGTATAAAAAACACACATACCTGGAGAAGTATATCACAAGTAGGCATAGCTATGAAAAAACACATACCTGGAGAAGTGGTACACAAGTATAGGCATAGCTATGAACACACATAACCTGGAGGAAGTATGTCACCACAAGTAGGCATAGCTATGAAAACACACATACCGGAGATGATACCACAAGTATGGCATAGCTATGAAAACAAACACACATACCGAGAAAGTATGATCGTACAAGTAGGCATAGCTATGACACACACACCAATAGCTATAGGCATGATCTACCTGAGAAGTATGATCACACAATAATAGGCATAGCTATGACAACACCATACCTGTAGAAGTATATACCATCAAGTATAGCATTAGCTATGACACAACACACATACAGAGAAGTAGATGATACAACACACATATGAAGTGGAGAAGTATGATCACCACAAGTATAGGCATAGCTATGAAACAACACACATACCTGGAGAAGTATGATCACCACAAGTATAGGCATAGCTATGAAACAACACATACGGAGAGTACTGGATAAGTATGATCACTACATGTATAGGCATAGCTATGAAACAACACACGTACCTGGAGAAGTATGATCACTACACGTATAGGCATACCTATGAAACAACACACGTACCTAGAGAAGTATGATCACCACAAGTATAGGCATAGCTATGACACAACACACATACCTGGAGAAGTATGATCACCACAAGTATAGGCATAGCTATGACACAACAAACACATAACCTGGGTGTATGATACTACATTGGCATAAGCTATGAAACAACACACATACTGGAGAAGATGATACCACAAGTATAGCTAGCTAGGAAACAAAACAATACTGGAGAAGTATGATCACACAAGTATGGTTTTAGTATGAAACAACACATACCGGATAAAGTATGTACTACTGTATAGCAGGAGTATGAAAATCACAGTACTGGAGAGTATAGATCATACCATATGAAAACATAACCTATGAAACAAACACGTACCTAGAGAAGTGATCCCCACAAAGTAGGCATAGTATGAAACACACACATACCTGGAGAAGTATAGGTCACCACAAGATAGGCATGCTATGAAACATACATACTGGATAAAGTATGATCACTACATGTATAGGCATAGCTATGAAACAACACACGTACCTGGAGAAGTATGATCACTACACGTATAGGCATACCTATGAAACAACACACGGTACCTAGAGAGTATGATATACTATGTTTTTTTTTTTTTATGGCATAGCTATGACACAACACACATACCTGGAGAAGTAGGATCACCACAAGTATAGGCATAGCTATGACACAACACACATACCTGGAGAAGTATGATCACCACAAGCATAGGCATAGCTATGACACAACACACATACCTGGAGAAGTAGGATCACCACAAGTATAGGCATAGCTATGACACAAGACACATACCAGGAGAAGTAGGATCACCACAAGTATAGGCATAGCTATGACACAACACACATACCTGGAGAAGTATGATCGCTGCAAGTATAGGCATAGCTATGAAACAACACACATACCTGGAGAAGTATGATCACTACAAGTATGCATAGCTATGACACAACACACATACCTGGAGAAGTATGATCACTACAAGTATAGGCATAGCTATGAAAACAACACATCACTACCGGAGAGTATGTCACTACCAAGTAGCATAACTATGACACAACACACATACTGGAGTAATGATCACACAATATAGGCATAGCTATGACAACACACTACCTGAGAAGTATGAGCAAGTATGCAGCTATGAAACAACACACATACCTGGAGAAGTATGATCACTACAAGTATCTAGCATGAGCTACTGAACACACATACCTGGAGAAGTATGATCACTACAAGTATAGGCATAGCTATGAAACAACACACATACCTGGAGAAGTATGATCACCACAAGTATAGGCATAGCTATGAAACAACACACATACCTGGAGAAGTATGATCACTACAAGTATAGGCATAGCTATGAAACAACACACATACCTGGAGAAGTATGATCACTACATGTTTAGACATAGCTATGAAACAACACACATACCTAGAGGAAGAAATGATCACTACAGTTTAGTCCCATAGCATAAACCAACACACATACCTAGAAGAAGTATGAACACTACATAAGAGACATAGCTATGAAACAACACACATACCTAGAGAAGTATGATCACTTTAAGACAATGTAAGGAGCATTTAGCTATGAAACAACACACATACCAGGAGAAGTATGATCACCACAAGTATAGGCATAGCTATGAAACAGCGACGTACCTGGAGAAGTATGATCACTACATGTATAGGCATAGCTATGAAACAACACACATACCTGGAGAAGTATGATCACTACATGTTTAGACATAGCTATGAAACAACACACATACCTAGAGAAGTATGATCACTACATGTTTAGACATAGCTATGAAACAACACACATACCTAGAGAAGTATGATCACTACATGTTTAGACATAGCTATGAAACAACACACATACCAGGAGAAGTATGATCACCACAAGTATAGGCATAGCTATGAAACAGCGACGTACCTGGAGAAGTATGATCACTACAAGTATAGGCATAGCTATGAAACAACACACATACCCGGACAAGTATGATCACCACAAGTATAGGTATAGCTATGAAACAACACACATACCTGGAGAAGTATGATCACCACAAGTAGGTATACAGAAACAACACCATACCTGGAGAAGTATGAATCACCACAAGTATAGGCATAGTAATGAAACACACAAATACCCTGGAGAAGTATGATCACCACAAGTATAGGCATAGCTATGAAACAACACACAACCCGGACCACAAGTATGTATCACCACAAAGTATAAGTATAGGCATAGCAATGAAACAACACACACCCGGAGAATTAATGATCACCACAAGTATAGGCAAAGCTAATAAACAACACACCATACTGGAGAAGTATAAGATCACCACAAGTATAGGTATAGCTATGAAACAACACACATACCTGGAAGATGATCACCACAATATAGGATACTATGAAAACAACACAACACCGAAGTATGATCACCACAAGTATAGGCATAGCTATGAAACAACACACACCAAAGTATGGATCACCACAAGTATAAGATAGCTATGAAACAACACACACCCGGAGAAGATGATCCCCACACAGTACAAGTATACGCTATGAAACAACACACATAACCTGGAGAAGTATACCCACAAGATAGGCATAGCTATGAAACAACACACATACCCGGAGAAGTATGATCACCACAAGAATAGGCATAGCTATGAAACAGCGCACGTACCTGGAGAAGTATGATCACTACATGTATAGGCATAGCTATGAAACAACACACGTACCTGGAGAAGTATGATCACTACCAACATAGGCATAGCTATGAAACATTACACACACCCGGAGAAGTATGATCACCACAAGTATAGGCATAGCTATGAAACAACACACATACCTGGAGAAGTATGATCACCACAAGTATAGGTATAGCTATGAAACAACACACATACCTGGAGAAGTATGATCACTACAAGTATAGGCATAGCTATGAAACAACACACATACCTGGAGAAGTATGATCACTACAAGTATAGGTATAGCTAAAACAACACACATACCTGGAGAAGTATGATCACTACAAGTATAGGTATAGCTATGAAACAACACACATACCCAGAGAAGTCCTCCTGGTGGATGGTGAGGATGATGGCCTCCAAAGCGTCACAGATGGATGACATCAGGGGCCGTATAGCGCTGCTCATCAACACCACTATCGCCTGTATGAACATGCAAGTCAAATATGAGACACGCCATGTGATTTTGTACCTAAAAATGTGTGATATTTCATGAAAAATATTTACAAAGAATACGAAGGTTTCCGTAAATGATGACGAAAATTGGAAAAATGTTCATAGCAAATGCGGAATTCAATTTCGCTTGTATCTTCAATAGTATTATTCCTACAGCCACCATACTTGTACACTATCATGAATAAAATATTTGCACCTCAAACCACTGTGAAATAAATGACCTTCATGTGACCTTGATGTACAATTGCCATATTTACAGTTATTTCCCTTGGTTAAAGAATTTTATATTTGGCCCACGGCTCATGGATTATCTCCCCTTTTGTACTTAGATTTCATCATTTTGCCTTGTAACTTGTAAAACTTATAAACGGTAGTAGCTGGAGGCTTGCACTTGGTGGGTGTATGTAGCTTCTTTATGGTGTGTAGATGCACAAAGTGAATTTCGGTTTTTTATTTGACACTGGGCCATGCATTATCTCCCCCTTTTGGACTTTTCAATTTTGCCTTGTTTTCTATCAAAGCGATATGTGGGGCATTCTTGTTCTATGAACACATTTTCTAGTTTGCTTATTATTTTCACACTATAGTACTAGTCTAAATAATGTATAAGAACTTAGGCCAATCGACAAAAGGTATCTTATGACATTTGTGACCAGTGAAACCCAAGATCAGTCCGCACATCTGTGCACTCTGTTCCCCATTCACTCATAAGACAAACAACTGCTGACCAAATTTAATTCAATGTTGTTAGGGTGGGGAGCTATCTGTGCTTGTTGTCATACCTGTAAAGCTTCTTGAATGCAGGATAAAGCATCTGGTGGATATTGTTCCAACCCAGCCAGTACCTGGAATTATAAGTAGCACTGCAATCATTTGATAATGAACATCCCACTGGGGTGGTTAAGAAACATTGTGAGAATGCACTCGAATTTGAACCTCCTACCAGGGTGTTTGATATGTGAAGCATGGGAAAATGAATACTTGATTACATAAGCACGAGAGTTAAATATAAAACTTGGGGCCTGTTTAACTAAATGAAGAGGGTGTTGACTATAAGCTATGTGTTACCTTGGTAACTGACTGGTGTAGGTAGTACAGGGTGTTGACGATGTCGGAGTTCCTGGTCTGGCCCTGGGTGGGTGGCCCTATCACCTGGCTTGCCTCACCGTCCACCGATAACTGTCATACAATACAGTCTGTCACCCAGTGTCACACACAAATAAGGGGCTCATTGCACATTTGATCAACTAACACCTCATACAGTCTGGGCCAATGGTTATAGTCATTTCTGAGAATTTTTCTAATTCATACTCAAAATCATGGGGAACAAAGAACACTAGTTGCAGTCAATACGCTGCATCATAATGCGACACAAAACTATGAATCTGTTTAACTAACAGGACCTCCAGACATTTAAAATTTAGACGAGTGCAAATCCAGACCAATTTGACAAATCACAGTTTCATCATTATCATCACTAGTGGCAGTATTATAGTGCCTCATTCACTACAATATGAACAGTGAAGGCCCTAACCACACAAACCAGATAGCTTTTTTTTTTTAATTATCTGGCAAAACATCATAGACTATACCCCATTTCATGTGGAGATATTGATTCTATTTTCTGTATGTCGCATGAAAGCATATGTTGTTACCACTCATTTTAACAATCTTGTTGAGATGGTTCAAATGAGAGGTAACAACATATATTTTTGACAAGACATAAAGACAACACAAAAAAATGTTGAACAATTTGATACCTGTGAATAATTCGGCACACTGGATGAACAATTGAATATAGGAATGAATGGCCTTTTTGTGGAATTTATCGGGGTATAAACTTGGAAAAGTCGCGGGAATACTGGACGAAGGCCGGAAGGCCTCGTCCAGTATTCCCGCGACTTTTCCAAGTTTATATCCCTGATAAATTCCACAAAAAGGCCATTCATTCCTTATAATTCCAGCATTTTAAATAAATTCATCAAGAAAATGTGTTTATTTTCCGTTTTCTTAAGAATTATTTTAACTGCGTCTCACGGTTACGGAAAGTAGTTCGGCATGGGAGTTTACTGGGATATAAATTTTGGACAGAGACTTGCTACGGGCCAATCAAATGTTAGGGAATTGTGTAAATATTTTTGTGCTGGAATTATAGTGTATTGGGGACAATTGAAAACACTATAAATGTGGCTGTAATAGCAGACATAGAGCTTATGGGATGTGTGACCAATATAGCTCATGATCAAATTGCAAACTTATGTAGCCTGATAATGATCTATATTGCTTTTTAGAAGCATGATGAGTGTTTCATTGATGGAATGGTGAACATTGCAGAACCTGATCAGACTGTGCGAATGCACAGGCTGATCTGGATCTACACTTGACACAAAACACATAAGCTCCATTTCTCTAGTCACAGCCACAAATATGTAAGCTTCCGACCCTCATCTGTACATCAGAGCCTACACTGTATATCAGGTATAAAATATTTTTACTATTCAACAATAGGAGGATACTGATTTGCGTATACCAAGTAAACAGGGCATTGTTATCACTAAGGTAATCCGTCACTGGCTCCTGGATAATAAAAACAATAGTTTTTTAATATTTTTGCCTTACAATGTAAACACAAGTCATCAGTGACCTTGGCCTTGGGCACACGGACGTGGGTCGTATGCAAAACAAAGTACCATCCCATGACACACATTGAGGCTAAATATTATCAAAATTGGTGAAGTGGTTCAGGAGTTATTGAAAAATGATAGGTGTTACTCACGTACGTACACATGTACACACGTACGTACGCACATACGTATATGGAGTGACGCTATATCCCCTTGCCTATTGGCGAGGGGATAATAATTTTGTCATCATGACAGAGAATGGTTCTCACCAATTGTTCACTTTTGATCCCAAACATTTTGATGGTCTTCGACACATTCTTGGAGACTGTAACACACAGTGTTGTGTCCACAGTGGCAACATTTAGTTCACTGTAAGTAAACACAAGTATTACATTGGGAGATAATTTAAATGTTCCCACACTTTAATAGTTGAGTGACAAATTCAAGCATTTATAAAGTACTTTCATTGATTCTAAAATTCCAACATCTATACTTATTGCAAAAACAACAGCCATTTTGGGATGAACATCACAAATCAAGAATTTCAGAACTTTCAAGTATGTTCTCAGGTTTTCAACCACTTTCCAGGCCTCGATTTTTTTGTCACATTCAAGCACTGTTAACGAGTCCAAGAAAGAGAATATTAAAAATGTAGTATAAAATAGAGGATTTTTCATGAGTAATGATTCAATATGATACTTATTAAACAAGTTAATGATTTCATATAAAGAAGCAAGGCTATGCTGAGTTTCTTATGCAATCAATCAACTCATTTAATAAATATTCAATAAACACATACATTAGATTCTACTTATTACATAAGCACAGTATCATGCATGCAAACTGTATTGCTCACCAAATGTGTTTTTTGTAGTGGTCTCGTTTACTGATATACGCCGCAAATTTCAAAATAACAATGTGGTTAACCTATTTCTAATGCACTCATTTACTATTTTGCAAATTTTATCGAGTGTCGTTGGAAATCGTACTGAAGTGCAAGATGATTGTGCAGGTCATAACGGACGGATCACACGAATAATTTTCTACGAATAAATAGTTAAGATATTAGCATTTTTTGCATGAATGTGTATACATTTATGTTGTGGCTTTCATTATATTTCAATAATGAAAGCAATAAATGCATCATCAGAATTATAATTGTCCCATTTACTACTTTACGCTTTTGATGTCCCTCCGGGGAGATCACTTAGCAACAAAATTGGCATGGCCACTGCCTGTCAAACTTCCTGATGTTGATAAATATTGTGATAACTTGTCTATCATTCGCGATATACTACCATTTGAGATGCAAAATTACACAGTATACATACTTTCTGTTTGTGTGAATGATCTATTACTGCCAAGACATATGAAACAGATATTTGCAATAATATTTCGCCAGACATTTTGTACCATGTACCTTTCAGACCAGGTCAGCAGGACGTTTCAGACAAGGACGTTTCAGATGCAAGCCAGCTGTGTCTTTGACAGTAATACCAGAATACTACTAGGGACATTTTATGTGAGTTTTCCCACGTTTGGCCATTTGTTGGCAGAGTAAATTGACAGCCCTCAAACTTAGTATTGGCAGAGGAATATATTCATTGTACATGGGTGAAGTGCCCGACAATGTATATTGAAATAATTTGCGACCGTTCATCAACGATGATATACCTATAATGTATGACCATCAGCTAATCAGATTGCGTGATATTTATAGAGTGCATTAGAAATATTGATTACACTAGTGTGAAAGTGAAAGTGAAAGGTTTAACGTCCCAGCAACAGCTAGGGTTATACAGAGATGGGACCACAGTTTAAAGTCTCATCCGACAGACCAGTGGGATGGAAATACCATGAAAGTATTTTGGGTTTGAACCCACAACCTCCGGATTGGAAGTAAGATGTTCTAACCCCTAGGCCACAACCCATCCCAAATTACACCATGTGTTATTACACTGAAAGTGCCAATCTTATGCAATAAAGTATTATTATCCATATGATATGATGCAGCAGTTGTCCGGCCTGCCCACCTGGATATGGTCTTCACGATGCTGTCCACCTCGTCCTGGGTGGGTGGGGAGAAGGTGGCGCTGCTGAACGCCAGGTTGATCGGGTCAAACAGCCGCGACAACGACTTTGACACGTACGCCGCCTCAAACTGACACAGGGTCTGTCGCAGCGCCTGCTCTGAACTGAAAGGTGGATATCACTGGAGAAATCAGGCTTATGGGTTTTGCAACCAGTGTAGATCCAGATCAGACTGTGCATCCGCACAGCCTGATCAGAATCTGCACTGTTCGCCATTCCATCAATGAAACACCTGTGATGCTTCTACCAAGCACTATAGAGAGTTTCAAGGCTACCGGAGTGTCCAATTTGATCAATAACTACACTGGTCACAAATCCCATAAGCCATATTTCTCCAGTCACAGCCACAAATGTGGATGTGACTGGAGAAAAGGGGCTTATGAAATTTTTGACAATTGTAGCTCCTGATCAAATAGGACACTTATGTAGCCTGATAATTATCTACATTGTATAGTGCTCGATAGACCCAGGACAGGTGTTCCATTGATGGAGTGGCAAACAGTGTAGATCTGGATCAGACTGCGGATACACAGGCTGATCTGAATCTACACTAGTCACAAAACCGATAAGCCTCATTTCTCCAGTCACAGCAACAAATGGTGCTGTTGGTTTACATGTGCATTTAAATTGGTCATAATCTGATTAGCGCCGACAGTCTACGTGAGCACCATGGCTCCAGACCAGCCTACACAGCGACACAACACTGTTCTGTTAGATCATAGTCCAGTAGTTGCATGTTCCTGAAAATTATTTTCCTATTGTGACGTGAATCTACTGTTTGAAGAGAGGGGTGGTGGTGGGGCATTCAGCGATGAAATAGAGAATACCAGTCTACTGTCAATTGATATAAAGTTTATCAGGCCAGGCTAGGAAACGCATAGTAAATCCAAGGCTCACCAAGGAATTCCTACCGTTTCCGAGCCTAGCCTGATAAACTTGATATCAACAGACATTATCTTGTATTCTAGTTATAAGGTAACAGTTTATGCTAGCTGATGATTAAGTACAAAATAGTTTTTGTTGAAAATAACACAGACTTGTTTGTGTTGTGTCATTACACAGACGTCATTCAGTAATGTCATGTGTCGTGGTACCTGTAGTCTATTTCACCAACATTGCAAATTATACTTGTCTAGCAAAGTATACTTTGAGGGAGAAATTTTGAATTTAAGGATAAATTTATTAATTGTTATTATACTGAATTTATTACATTATCACAGCCATGTCGGCTGTGATAATGTAATACATTCAGTATACTTTTAATCATCAAATATATGCAGTCGTTAGTTCTATATGAAATAATGAATTTCGGGGAAAATAAATGATTACTCCCTCAAAGTATACTTTGCTAGATAAGTATAGTTTGCAATGTTGATGAAATCGGCTACATGTGTCCTTACCACACCAGACCACCAGGACTGCTGACAAACAATAATAACCTTACTACATGAAAAACAATAACAGCTATTTGAACATGATGAAATTGTAGAAATTTGAGCATATATCTGGCTGTGACAGGAGAAAAGACTGACCCGTGTAGATCCAGATCAGCCTGTGCCTTCACACAGTCTAATCGGGATCTGCACTGTTTGCCATTCCATCAATGAAACACCTGTCATGCTTCTAACCAGCAATATAGATGGTTATCAGGCTACAGGGGTGTACTATTTGATTCGGAGCTACACCGGTCACAAATCCATAAGCCCAACTTCTCCAGACACATTATTGAGACCATTCAGACACTGGCTTGTTATCACTAACCTTATTCCACTCACATGTTCTCATTGACTGAGACCTTGGGTGTTCAGACGTGGAGTGTATGCAAAATAAATTACCATCCCTAGACACAGCCTATTTCATCTACTCAAGCTTGATCAGACTGTACAGGTTGAAAAATATGTCATATGTCATTTTACCCGACCCTGGGCTATTAACCCTTACAATGCTGATTTTGTTGTCTGCTGTTTAAGTTTTATTTGCCATTTTACTCATCAAAACATGGTTCCAATGGAAAAGATTCTTAAGTGCTGTCAAACCATGTTTTATTGAGAAACAGACAAAATGTGAAACAACAGCAGACAACAATTTCAGTTCCCGCCTTTTAAGGGTTAAGAAGAAGGCATATGAGACTTCATAAATGGGGCATCCATCCAGTCTTTGTGACCAGTACACCCAGATCAGCTTGCACATCTGCACACTTTTTTCAAGCAATGTGTGCCATTAAGGCAGTGAAACATGCAGTATGCTTTTAACGAACTTGACATATCTTTGTCATGCTCAAGGCGAGTGCCAGGAGCCCACTTCACTAAAGTTTGTACGACTAAAATGTTTGTAAGTGCAAAATTAACAGTGTTTTCATATAAACAATTATTGGATTTACATTTATTTGAGCAATATAATGTAAATCCATCAATTGAAATTTCCAGACTATCCTAAATTTGCACTTACGAACATTTTAGTCGTACAAAGTTTAGTGAAATGGCCCCCAGATGAACACTGGTCACAAATGTCCCCAGTGATAGTCACAGCCACAAGTAAGTCAGCTACATACTCATATTGGGCAGGTTTTGCGCTGGTTGTCAGAAAAATATCATCACTCTTCTGCCAGTCTGTTGTCATGGAATCTGTTGCCAGGGAGAGGGACGTGGCTTCTACACTAATACTGAACTGGTGTAGACGTTTCCACAAATCGTTGTACAGCCGCAGTAACTTTGGATACTCTCCTTCGAAGGCTTGCTTCAAAAACGTGGAGGCTGAAGTGGAATTATAAAGTCACTGTCTGGCCATCTAACAATAATAACAAGAAAAGTTATTACAACATTGAGTGGACTAGTGAGAGCTCCTATAGATTTTGTATTAGCAGAAAGCAATAATTTTGAGCAAATTCCAAGACAGAGCAAATGGCACTTTTTGTTTTTTGTTTGTCAAATACATTCAAATTTGTTGATTAAATAACTGACATGACATACAAAAGTAGTTACTTGTCACATCTCTTAGCACAATAACATACGTCACCATATGTACAACTAGAAATTACCGGTATGTTTGTAAAACATGAACATGCCTCCATGGCATACTGGACTCTAACTAGAGATTGTGTGTAAAAAAGAAAACTTTAAATTTACATAAATTTCAAAGTCTTACAAACTTTTTGACATAACAAAATAGCTAAGTGTTTCAGCACCATTTGAAAGGTCACAAAGGACAAGGTCATGTCATTGGTGGTGTGATTGTGTCACACGTGTTCAGGTGAATAAAGTATCCAAATATCAAAGCAATCCTTCAAGTACTATTGAAGATATTACATGATGGGGAATCTCTTACAAACTTTTCGACGTAACAAAATGGTTAAATGTTTCAGCATCATTTTGAAGGTCACAAAGGTCAAGGTCATGTCATTGGGGGTGCGAGTGTGTCACACATGTTCAGGTGAATGAAGTGTCCAAATATTAAAGCAATCATTCAAGTATTATTGAAGAAATTACATGATGCAGAAACTCTTACAAACATTTTTGACTTTTCGACGTAAATTTACTTGGACAGACAGACATAACCTCAAGAGCAACGCAATATGCCCCCTTGATATCGCATAGTGGGGCATAATAATTATAAACAAGACTGCCGTAAGTCACAAAATACGCCCGTCGTAGATGGGCCAGACAGCAAAGATGCAGAAATTTGAAGCTGTCACCAAGGCAATAAACATTAATGATAATTTGAAACTCTGTAGCATTATTTCTTCATCTCGTTGTGCTAAACATGTATACTAATTTAGGCAGAGATGTGCAAAGTAGAAATGATATAGAATTGGATACAAAAATGTAGAAAAAATGGCTAAGTTAAAAAGGTGATATTTTTGTTAAAAAATATTTTTTCGGCATAAAAACACTAAGGTGCACATCTTCAATATGTGTAGAAGACGTGTGTATAGTTTCAGATCGATCGACTGAACGGTTTCAGAGGAGTTGTGTACACAAACTCTGTACCCTATATAGAATTGTATACAAAAATGTAGAAAAATGGCTATTAAAGTTAAAAAGGTGATATTTTTGTTAAAAAATATTTTTTCCTCATAAAAACACCAAGGTGCACATCTTCAATATGTGTAGAAGACGTGTGTATAGTTTCAGATCGATCGACTGAACGGTTTCAGAGGAGATGTGTACACAAACTATGCACTTATTCTGTCCACAGCCAGCCCGAACACCCGCCCGGCCCGCCCGCCTATCCGCCAGCCCGGCGGTAAAACATAATACGTACCGTTTTTTAAAAACAGTCGTATAAAAATGCAAGGCTAGTGTCAATTTGATTTGATTTGATTTGTCAACAGCTAAGTTCATTTTATGTTAGTGTCAAATATTATTAAAATCGATGACGAGGTTCATATTAAAGTTATTAAGTAATGAAAGGTACTACTAACACATGTAAGGGAGAGGATTTAAATAAGCTTGCTTTCAATCCAATCCCATTTGTATAGTACAGTCGAACCTCCACGAATGGCCACCTCTCTACAACGGCCAAAATTTAAAAACGCAATGTGATGAATTGCGACCACAGTTAGTGTACGTAATTTGATAAACTTTGTGGGGGATTTTGTTAATTCTTCATCAGAACTGGCAAGTCGGGAGTGCTTTAGAATCGTCTCATTGAGACGATTCTAAAGCACTTCCAACTTGCCAGTTTTGGAGAAGAAATTAAAAAATATGCACCTTAAATGTAGCTCTGATTTCTATATGATATACCTCTCTTCAACAGCCACCTCTCTTCAACAGCCAGTTTTCAGTCTCCCCATGGCTGGCCGTTGTAGAGAGGTTCGACTGTACTGTATATAGTAACATTGACAATGAACTTGTAAACAATATGCAAATAAAATATGTTTAAACTATAAAACTAACAGATGTAAGTATGAACATACATATGTACATGGGCTTTTGTTATTGCCTATCGATGAGGGGATAATAATATTTAAATTGGTGAAATGGTTAAGCAGTTATTGAGAAAAAAAACTAATGCATTTTCCTTACAAACAAGGTGAATACAAGTCCTCAGTGACCATGACCTTGGATGTTCAGACAAGGGGTATATGCGAAACAATATTGAGACACACAATGTGGCCAAAATGGCAAATATTATTAAAATCGATGAAGTTATTAAGAATTGAAATGTATTACTGACACATGTACATACATGGACTAACACTATGTCCACTGTTGCATATCGGCGAGGAGATAATGAAGAAATGTGACTTACTCTCTGCCGATGAGTTCAGTTCTTTTCTCAGCAACTTGGTGATGTCTTCCCAGAAGTCTACCATAATATTCACATTGCCATCTGCCTGGAAATGACAAATACTTTGTTGCAGACTCCATGAATTACACAAATCAATAACCATTGATTCTCACATTATGATTAACCCTTACACTGTTGAATAAAATGTTGTGTCTGTTGTTAATTTTTATTTGTTATTTTTTTATTTTCTCACAAAAACCATGGTTTTACAGCACTTTAGAATCATTTCCAATGGAAATGATTCTAAAGTGCAGTCAAACCATAGTTTTTATTGAGAAAGAAGGCAAAATTAAAAAAAAACAGCAGACAATAATTTCGTTCCCAGCATTGTAAGGGTTAATATGAATATACATGTATGTATTTTCATTTGAATCATTGTTTCGTTAACAGTAACAGTTATTGTTGTGGAATATATGTTCAACATATTGATAACCCCACTGTTTACCCATTTCAATTTGTAAACATATTGATCACTGTGTCTTGCTATAAGGACACCAACATAACCAGTATTCATGTGACAACTGAAATGCAACAACTTAAATCTGGCTGTGACTAGAGACATGGGTCTTATTGAATTTGTGACCAGTATAGCTCCTGATCGAATCACACATTCATATGGTCCGATAACGATCAATACTGCTTGTTAGAAGCATGATGGGTGGTTCATAGATAGAATTGCGAACAGTGCAGATCCTGATCAGACTGTGCGGATGCACAGGCTGATCTGGATCTACACTAGTTGCAAAACCCATAGCCCCATTTCTCCAGTCATACCAACAAATATGTTCATTACCGGTATGTCTTAATGATAAAAACGTTGACTTTCAATGTCCATAAATGTGTATGACAAAATGCACTTACTACTTCAAAATGTATTGACCAAACAACGTTTACAATGTCAGTTTACCTGGGATATCTTACCTTGGCCAATTCTTCTATAAAGCATACATGTGTGACTGGGTCCCTCTTCTTTATCAGCACCTTTTGTAAATGTTGTACCTGCAATGGTTACATTGGTCGGTGAAGATTTGATTTGATTTATTGGTGTTTAACGGCTTAGGCCATAAAACAAGAGGGCCATTATGGCCCTATATCGCTCAACTGGTTATTATATGAATGCAAGTAAATTTGCGAGAGCTTTATACATTCATTATTCCATATTTTGTCGAAACCAGTCTGGTGATTATAATTGGAAGACATTGTTTAATGATTTTGTCCAACTTTATACGGCGGCCATTTTGGATTATGCAACGATCTCCAATTTGAAAAATCTGTAAACGTTTCACCGACAGACAATAACTATGAAGTTTGGTCAGCATCGCCCAAGCAAATAGTAAGAAAAGGTTGTTTGAAAGCTCCAATAAAAGATACCGGTTTTACCTTTTGGCGGCCATCTTGGATGACGTAATCATCCGATTTCGGTAAAAACCACTAAAGAGCGATCATCTCCTCAATACATTCGATTTGATATACAACATGACCATATTTTGGTCAAATGTGAAATTTGAATCCTAATTGACCCGCCAATTTTTTACCCCGGGGCCACCAGTCAAACAGCATTCACTATCGATCATTCCTGCCAAGTTTCGTTGAAATCGGTCTGTGAGCAGATTTTTTAAGAATTTTATTTACTTTTCTACGGCGGCCATCATGGGTTATATGATGACGTCAATTTTAACAAATTTGAAAAGGCTTCACCCACGGACCATAATTGTGAAGTTTGGACTGTATCGGCCAAGGAGTTCACGAAAAGAAGACGTTTGAACTCTCTAATAAAAGGATAACCTTTTTTTACCTTTCGGCGGCCATCTTGGATGACGTAATCATCTGATTTTGACAAAAAATACTCCACAGTGATCGTCTTGTCGATACCTTCGATTTGATATATAACGGGACCATATCGAGTCCAATGTAAAATTTGACCGCTACTTGACACCCAATCCCTCCCCCAGGCCCCGCCCATTTTTGACCCAGGTAGTATTAAATGTCAATTAAACAATTCAAGAAAACATTTTGTGCCTACTGACAGGCCTGTATAGTGGTATTGGCAAAAAGTGTAGATCCAGATGAGCCGGCTCGTGACGAGCCGTCTCATCAGGATCTGCACTTTTTGCAAGTAATTTTCATATTTTTAAGAACAAAAACACCTTTTCATAAATGGACTGGTCTGAAATTTTCCATAAATGACATTGAATGTTCAGAGCAAATGCTGTCACCCACCTGGGCACATGCGGAGTATATGTTATCCATGAGTTTTTCCATGTTGGTCCAGAGTTTGGCGCGGAACGCGGCCGTATTGCCCGTCACTGGCATGGCAGCTCGTCCTGGGCCTCCTACAGCAGGCCAGTGTCTTATGATAGAAAGTTATCAGGTGAGGCTAGGATTGATTTTATTTATTGGTGTTTAACAGCCTATCAACAGCTAAGGTATTTTAAGGCCAGGCCAACAGGTTCAATCCTGTATTTAACCTTCTGCATTGGGGGGGGGGGATATTGTCCAGCAGCTAGTTATTGAAGTAATCTAATTCTGTAAGGGGTCCAGGGGCAACCCCTTACAGGTTTCGATCGCTTCACAGCTAAAATTAAAAAAAGCTGGCGATGCCCATGAACCTGTTGTCAAAAAAATCTGAAATGGTATTATGACATAAAAAACAGGACAGCAGCAACTGTGGCTGTCAACCTACTGATCTGTCAGCACCGAGTGTTGACAGTCACTCAGGACTTAAACTGCTTGTTACATACACGACGCATGTTTCAGTGTCTGAATGTTCACCAGTGCAGATCCTCATCAGATTTTGTGGATGAGCAAGCTGGTCTACACTGGTCACAAATGACATAAGCCCCATTTCTCCAGTCCAGCCACAAAGTAGGGAATGAACAATAGACATTGGTTGGTAGCTTTCTGATTGTTTCAACATTCCCAGAATAATGTGGCAAGATGGTCAACATCCACTAGCACTGAGCTAAGATTGCAGCAGCCAGTTATAATCACCGACCTCCTCAGGTCAGACATAGTGCGGGATAGCAGGACCAAACTGCAGTGGTCTCACTGAAAACGTAACCCTGCTGAGTCAGGCCTGTTAAACAGCCTTAGAATAGGTTACCAAACTTTGAAAATCAAGAATAACTTCTTTTAGAACAATTTCTGGGGAATCATTGACTTTGTAATTGGCGGAGTAATTTTCATTTTAGCTCTGTGTTTTTGGATGTTGACAGGAGATTTATGCACAAACGCTGGATCACTTTCATTGCCAATTAACCCTTTCACCCCTAAATATCTGGCATTGATAGATCCATGTTCATTTCTGGACTATTCCATTAATCAGATAAGGGGTATCGTTTCAAAATCCCAAAAGTAATGACAAACACTGCAGATCTTGTTGAGATGGCTCGTTACGAGCTGGCTCATCTGGATCTACAATGTTTGCAAATGTTGGCTTTATGGTTTATTGGGTTGAAAGGGATAAGACGGTACTCTGCCTACCTTTGTTCAGGTTGCCCCCGCTCTGGATGGACAGTGATTGGACGTCAAGACACGCCTTGATGTTGCCGTGGAGATGGTCCTTGCACTGGGAGATAACTCTGTGGACAATGTCACACAGGGAGCCGAGGTTGTGGAACACCTGCAGTGACGTGGCCACCTGGGTCTGGTTCTGTACAATACAATACAGCAAATCAAAATTTCAAAGTCAAATGTTCAAACAGATAATAATTTAATACATGTACATGTATACAGTCAACACTCAAAGCCCAGGGAACTAAGGAAAATACTTTGAGTTCATGAGAGTTATTATATAGGAAAATATGAACTTGGGACTGACAATTTGACCGAGTTATCAGTAGTTTGACTTAAAAGAGTTTGAGGTAAAGAGTGTAGACTGTGTGATGTTAAAATTTACTTCCCATTTAAGATAAAAATAAATTGAAACTGAATAGTGCTAAATATTTTTTGATTGATAAACAAGAGTACCGAAGGTCACAATATACGCCCGTTGAGGCAAGGCCAGTCAACAAGGGGAGATAACTCATCTTGACATGATAAACATGTAAACCAAATTTGGTTACGATAAGGATATGGAGTCTGAAAATTAAAAATGGCCGCCAAGGGGAGATATGTTATCAGAAATTTTAATAAACATGTATACCGAATTTGGTTATGATCGGTCAAGTAAAACTTTAGTTATTGCATGGACAAGGATACAGAGTGTGAAAATTAAAATTGGCTGCCAAAAATCAATAGGCTTCTTTGGCTTGCCGTGATAAACATGTATACCAAATTTGGTTATAATCCATCAAGTAGAACTCAACGGGCGTATAAAAATGGTGCACTATGACAACTAGAAATGTGGCCTATCGGCACACGGATGCCCCCGCTGAATGCCTATTAGTATTATTTCCAGTTGGTCCGACACACTCCATTTTCAATAGGTGTGTTCCCACAATATATATTACTGCACAGTAGTCAAGTTATCGTGCGGAAATGAGCAAAGTGAGAAACTAGATGGCCGCAGCCTGCATTTCGCGCCTTGGGACGAGGCATGGACACTAAAAAAAAGAGATATAGTATAACAAAAAACTTTAACCAAAAAGTTTAACCAAAAAGTTTAACCGGACACACGTACGTACACACACGTATGTACATACGTGTGTCCGGTTAAACTTACGTACGTACGCCAAAGTGCCGACTATATCGCGCTTTCCGCAAGCGGACACGACAAAAAGTTTAACCAAAAACTTTAACCAAAAAGTTCAAAGTAATTAGACCTTGACATTGGGCACAGGGGCTGCACGGTAGGGGGGTAGAATGAAAATATAGATGATGATAAACACCCATGTGAAGTTTCAAGGTAATGGGCAAAGCAGTTGCAGAGATGTAGTATAACGAAAAACTTTAACCAAAAAACTTAACCAAAAAACTTAACCAAAAAACTTAAAAACCTAACCAAAAAACTTAACCAAAAACTTTAACCGTCCACACGAAAAAGTTTAAGCAAAAAGGTTTAACCAAAAAGTTCAAAGTAATTAGATCTTGACATTGGGCACAGGGGCCGCACGGTAGGGGGTAGAATGAAAATATAGATGATGATAAACACCCATGTGAAGTTTCAAGGTAATGGGCAAAGCAGTTGCAGAGATGTAGTATAACAAAAAACTTTAACCAAAAAACTTAACCAAAAAACTTAACCAAAAACTTTAACCGGACACACGTACGTACGTATGCCAAAGTGCCGACTATATCGCGCTTTCCGCAAGCAAAGCAAAGCAGTTGCAGAGATATAGTATAACGAAAAACATGAACCAAAAAAAATTTAACCAAAAAACTTAACCAAAAACTTTAACCAAAAAACTTAACCAAAAAACTTAACCAAAAACTTTAACCAAAAAACTTAACCAAAAACTTTAACCGGACACACGATGTACACACACGTACGTATGTACGTATGGACACCAAAGTGCCGACTATATCGCGCTTTCCGCAAGCGGGCGCATCAAAAAGACAATTAATTTTTAGCACAGTTGACTTTGAACTTGGTGCAACGAATCCCAATTTAAATAGGTGTCTTCCCCGGATTGATATCAATAAAGCTGCTAAGTATGATGGACATCAGCTAAAGATTATTCAAGTTCTGAGGCTCAAGTTCATACGTGCGTGCATACATACATACAGATATGTTTTCGGAAGGACAAGCATATCGCTATATGCCCGTGGCACCATTTGGTGTGGGGACATAAAATTAGGGTTCATGCCTAAAAGTGTCTCCATGCCTACCTGTGTCTCCATGTCAACCTGTGTCTCCATGCATGTCTCCATGCCTACACGTATCTCCGTGTCTACCTCTCTCTATGCCTACCTCCTTCTCCGTGGCCACATGTGTCTCCATGTCTAGAGGTGTCTCCATGCCTCCATGTGTCTCCATATGTGTCACCATGACTAATGATGTCTCCATACGTGTCACCATGACTGACTACCTGTGTCTCCATTTCTACTTGTGTCTCCATGCCTGCCTGTGCCTCCATACGTGTCTCCATGACTAACTGTGTCTCCATATGTGTCACCATGCCGACCTGCGTCTCCATGCCGACCTGCGTCCCTATGTCTACCTGTGTCTCCATGCTTACCTGTATCCCATATCAATCTGTGTCTCCATGGGTGTCTCCATGTCTACCTCTCTATGTGCCTACCTCCTTCTCTGTGGCCACATGTGTCTCCTTGTCTACTTGTGTCTCCATGACTACCTGTGTCTCCATACGTGTCTTCATGACTACCTGTGTCTCCATATGTGTCACCATGACTACCTGTGTCTCCATGCCGACTGTGTCTCCATGTCTACCTGTGTCTCCATGCCTACCTGTATCTACATGTGTGTCTCCATGCCTACATGTGTCTTCATGCCTACCTGTGTCTATGTGCGTGTCTCCATGCCTACCTGTGTCTCTGTGTCCACATGTGTCTCAATATCTACCTGTGTCTCCATGTCTACCCGTGTCTCCATGTCTACCTGTGTCTTTGTGCCTACCTGTGTATACATGCCTACCTGTGTCTCCATGTGTCTCCATGCCTACCTGTGTCCCCATGCCTACCTGTGTCTCCATGTGTACCTGTATCTCCATGCTGACCTGTGTATCCATGTCTACATGTGTCTCCATGCATACCTGTAGATCCATGCCTACCTGTGTCTCCATGCCAACCTCCATGCCTACCTGTGTCTCCATGCCTACCTGTATCCCATGCCTACCTGTGTCGCCATGCCAACCTCCATGCCTACCTGTGTCATCATGCCTACCTGTATCCCATGCCTACCTGTGTATCCATGCATACCTGTGTCTCCATGCCTACATGTGTCTCAATGCCTACCTGCATATACATGCATGCCTGTGTCTCCATGTCTACCTGTGTCTTCATGTATACATGTGTCTCTATGTCTATCTGTGTCTCCATGCCTACCTGTATCCCATGACTACATGTATCCCATGAATACCTGTGTCTCCATGCCTACCTGTGTCTTTGTGCCTACCTGTGTCTCCATGCCTGCCTGTCTACCTGTGTATTCATGCCTGCCTGTGTCTCCATGTCTACCTGTGTCTCCATGCCTACCTGTGTCTCCATGTCAACCTCCATGCCTACCTGTATCCCATGCCTACCTGTGTCTCCATGTCTACCTGTGTCTCCATGCCTACCTGCATCTCCACGCCTACCTGCATCTCCACGTCTACCTGCTTCTCCACGCCTACCTGTGTCTCCACGCCTACCTGTGTCTCCATGCCTACCTGTGTCTCCATGCCCTGTTCGAGCATCTTCTGTGCCTGCACCTCTACCTCGCGTCGCGCCTGTTTGACAAAGCGCCGGTCCTGCTCCACCACCTCCACCCCTGTCAGGTCCACACCCTCGCAGATATAGTCTAAACATGGATACAGGTAACTATTGTAAGCTTGTCACCACACCCTCGCAGATCAGATATCGTCTTAATGGGGTTACATGTAACTCATCATATAGCGAATACCAGTCCACACCCTCACAGGTATATTCTGAATGTGGGGACATGTAAATGTCATAAACTTGTCACAGAATGAAGTGAAATGTGATACAAACTAGAAAATTGTTTGTAAAACAAAATGCCACTGCTGGTGAGCTTTTAAGAACAAAATAGCATTCAAGCACCTGTGATCTTGATCTTGAGTTCAATGGGTGTCTTCTTCTTGTGATTCATATGAATGCATATTAGTGGGGTGCCGGGGCACTCAGTCATTTCAAATTGATGCAAAAGTTTCGTTTTCAGTACCAATTTGAAGGTAATGGTCTATAGAACAATTTTGGTTCGAGTGTCAAGCACTCAGATAAAAAAAATCAAAATGGCCACCAAAATCCAAGATGGATGCCAATTTCAAGCTTTTTTTCAAATTACGCCTCATAACTTTTGTACTATTGAACCTAGAATGGTGATTTTGGTCTCTATACCTATGTTTGCATGTATGAGTAATTGGATAAAAATAAAATAAACATGATTGGAGCATAGCTTCTCTTATATTGAGTCCTACTTCCGAGTAACTGCTTAGACAATTGCTTGAAAAACTCCTTGAACAATACATTTAATAAGAAAATAATCCAGCTACTTCTCGCATGTGCACTTGCACTGACGTGTGCACTTCAACATTGTCTTCACCGAGAGCAGGTAATTGGGCAAGTGCACTTCACATCCAGGTGGAACACATCCTTGGCGAGGGGCAACGAGGTCCAAATGGGAAGCAGCTTGCCGTCCTCTTCCTTCCACCCATGGTTAGTTGGGTTGTTGACAGGCATCATGGACATGTGGGCTGTTGTCCAGATGCTCGCTTGGAAGATACTCCTTTTGAGATGTTGATCCAAAGCATCACTGGTTGGGGGAATTCTCTCCACGTCCCTAGTCTTCTGTGAGAACAACCTCATTCGGACGAGGTCAATATCATTGACCTCGTTTGACTCATTTGAGTACAGCCTACATACAAAGTTTATTGCCACTTCTTTCAACCTTGGCGATGTTTGGAATGGAGTGTCGACAATAGTTGGAAATTGCTCCATAAGGGATGACACTTCGTGCATCAACGTGCAGCAGGATCGCTTACCCTTGGACATGAAGGAAGAAGTAATGTCTGATCCAGTGAATGCGTGGAAGAGGGCAATGGCTTTGCACGTTGTCGTGCCCAGGTTTGTGGCGATAGTGTTCAGGGAGATCATTCTGGTTGTCTTTCCCGCTTTAAAGGAGATCCAGATTTCTGCGGCCGGATTCAGAGCTTTGATGTGATGGAAATTACTTAGAAGGATTACGACAACATCTGTGTCTCCAGTATACACCATCCCAAGTGACGATGATTGGAGGGCGTGGAGAAGATGTACTAAGACACGCGTGTCAGCTTCCTCATGGTTGCATTGATCCATTGGTGGACTGTTTCCAACATGGTGGACTTGATCACCTGCAGTGATGTAGACATTCTTGTCATCTGGGAAATGTTCTTCTTTTATCTTTCTTGACAGGAATGAGAACAGTTCCTTCTTGTTATCAACATTCGCCAGAAAATTCTGCCATATTCCTGGGATTTTGGCAGTACCACATATGCGTCGTCGGATGCCTGTTCCTCGTTTTTCCATTGTGCCTCCTTTGATTGTCATTGCACGATACTGGTCCCAGACAATATCTACTCTTGTCGATCGCTTCAAGTCGTGGCGAACTCTTGGGCAGAATACCTTGTCGACATATGAATCAAAGGTCTTGCCTTAGACAGTTGTACCAGGAAGTGAGTGTATCAATACTCCGCCGTCAATAATAATGAAGTCGTAAACATCTGGCGCAACTAGCTCCTTGTCGACAGAAATGGCGCTACTTGTACTGGCTTCCATGATATGTACCAACAAATCTGACTTGGTACAAGCGTTGAGGGACCCTTCGGATGACAATGCAGGTGGGTATGTGGAAGATTCGTGATGAAAAAAAATCCTCCAAATCCCCCCGCGGCTGTCTAGTACAAGAAAAGCTTGCCCATAAAGCTCTGCATGACGTCTGAAGTGCTGCATTTTCAGCTTAATTGCTGACTTTTGTGTTTTCTTCTCATGGAACAACAGTAAGTTGTTTCGCTTGATCGGTGCTGTCAGAGGTGTGTCATTTGAGTCAAGCACACTCTGTCTGAAATTGTTGTACTGCTCTTGTCCCATAGACTCGACTTTATGGACAGATACGGCAGCAGCCGCAGACTCACACACCTTGTTGTCTAATGTAACCATGTCTCCACTGTGCTCCTCAAAAGGATTCCCATTGCTCAGCAACACCTCCATCAGGTCTTTGGCATGGCGTAGAAATCGGTGCTGAGATGCATATCCTTCCTCATGATGAGGGAGTTCTTCATCATCATCGTTATCGTTTGCACCAGTAAACTCCTCAACGACACGGCTGATTTCCGGGCCAGTCACGATCCAGCGTTCCAGCATGTCAGGGTTCTCTGTGAGACCGATAATGCCACCAACTCCTTTCACCCTTTTGTTGGCTTGCTCGTGTGCTTGATCAATGGGTAAGGATGAGAAACAGCGATTGCTTCGAGTTATTGTCCAGTGTCCCGTCTCAAACTCTACCTGGATGCTATCTGGTAGAACTTCCAGGTCTTGGATAAAGATTGGAATCCACCTGGCATAATTCTGGTGATCGAGAGCAAAGAACAGAGGCACACGCTTCCGCAGGGTAGTGACCATGAGTTTTAACTTCCGTTCCCGATGTGCCCGGATGAACATGAATATGATATGTTGGTACTTGTGTACGAGTAGCCAGAATTTGAACGTTGGGCACTTTTGAGAAGCTACCACGACCCAATCCTCAAGAGCCATCTCGGTTCCACTGTCTTCGTAGGCTCACTTCAGAAGGCTGTCGAGTACCATAACAGTAATTTGATGGGCATATCTTGTTCTCATTGCATTGGATGCTTTCAGAAAAGCTGTGGCTGCTGCTTCTGTCTTCACTAGCCCAGCTTTTTTCAGGGTTTCATGCCATCCAGACCCATGCAGAAGATCTCCCATGGTGCTCTACAAAGCCATTTCAATGTGGAGCCCACCTAGCATAACCACAAACTTGTCTTCCCCAAAGGGAAGGTCCACTGCATTTCTTTTTGCGAGGTCATAGAGTGGTTGGTCTACTACCAACACAGGGACTTGGTGTGGGTTGAGGTGCTCAGTTGTGTCTTTCACCAGTTCCATTCCATGTCGAATCATTTCTGGAGTGGCGGCTTTTTCATGGAAAAGTGGCAGGAGGGCTTCAATGCCTTTTTCCGGCTGTCCAACACAATCTGATCGAGCAGCATGGTAGGAAGACCACATCGCTGGAGTGCGTTTTTCTGTATCAGAATCAACATATAGGGTGTCATGTACTGCAGTCATCCATGCCTGTTCGTGCTGTTTCTCCTCATCGAATGAACTCGTTGCCACTGGTTGCACATCTTTTACCGGAGGTTGGGTGACAATATTTCGGCCCACAGGTGGTACAAACGTATACGAACGAGGCAGGATGGGTTCACATGGTCATAATAAAAACAAGAAACGAGGCAAAGCCACGAAGGCCAGGTTTTTTCCAAGCATGGACACTTGGATAACATAATTATACCCACTTTTTGTAGACTAGATGGCCGTGGCCTGCATGTCGCACCTTGGGGCGAGGCATGGACACTAAAACAATAGATATAGTAGATGGAAAAACTTTAAGGAAAAAACTTTAACCAGACACTCGGACGTACGGACGGATGGACGGACGGACGGACGGACGTATGCCAAAATGCCGACAATATCGCGCTTTCCGCAAGCAGGTGCAACAATGATGATAAACACCCATGTGAAGTATCAAGGTAATGGGTGAAGCAGTTGCAGAGATATAGTACGCGAAAAAACTTTAACAAATAAATTAAAAGTAATTTGACCTTGACATTGATCACAGGGGCCGCACGGTTGGGGGTTAGAATGAAACACCCATGTGAAGTTTCAAGGTAATGGGCGAAGCAGTTGCAGAGATATATAGTATAACGAAAAAGTTTTAACCAAAAAATTTAACCAGACGTACGTTAAAAAGTTAACGTTGAAAATGGATAAGTCAATTACGTAGAAATAATAGGTGAAGGTAAAAAAATGGTCACATGTTGGATAGTTGTATGTGGTAGGCACCCCTTGGTTATGAAGCTGTGAAAGTTTGGTGGTCCTAGGTGGTACAGTACCAAAGAAATGGACTTAAACACGAAAACTTAACATTGAAAATGGCTAAGTCGACTGCGCGGAAAAAATGGGTCAAGTTAAAAAACAAGAAACGAGGCAAAGCCACGAAGGCCAGGTTTTTTCCAAGCATAGACACTTGGATAACATAATTATACCCACTTTTTGTAGACTAGATGGCCGTGGCCTGCATGTCGCGCCTTGGGGCGAGGCATGGACACTAAAAAAATAGATATAGTAGATGGAAAAACTTTAACCAAAAAACTTTAACCGGACACACGGACGAACGGACGGACGTATGCCAAAATGCCGACGATATCGCGCTTTCCGCAAGCAGGTGCGACAATGATGATAAACACCCATGTGAAGTATCAAGGTATTGGGTGAAGCAGTTGCAGAGATATAGTACACAAAAAAACTTTAACAAAAAAATTCAAAGTAATTTGACCTTGACATTGGGCACAGGATCGCATTTTCCGCAAGCAGGTGCAACAATGATGATAAACACCCATGTGAAGTATCAAGGTATTGGGTGAAGCAGTTGCAGAGATATAGTACACGAAAAAACTTTAAAAAAAAAATTAAAAAAAAAACAAAGTAATTTGACCTTGACATTGGGCACAGGATCGCGCTTTCCGCAAGCAGGTGTGACAATGATGATAAACACCCATGTGAAGTATCAAGGTATTGGGTGAAGCAGTTGCAGAGATATAGTACACGAAAATACTTTAACAAAAAAATTCAAAGTAATTTGACCTTGACATTGGGCACAGGATCGCGCTTTCCGCAAGCAGGTGCGACAATGATGATAAACACCCATGTGAAGTATCAAGGTATTGGGTGAAGCAGTTGCAGAGATATAGTACACGAAAAAACTTTAACAAAAAAATTCAATGTAATTTGACCTTGACATTGGGCACAGGATCGCGCTTTCCGCAAGCAGGTGCGACAATGATGATAAACACCCATGTGAAGTATCAAGGTATTGGGTGAAGCAGTTGCAGAGATATAGTACACGAAAAAACATTCAACAAAAACATTCAAAGTAATTTGACCTTGACATTGGGCACAGGATCGCGCTTTCCGCAAGCAGGTGCGACAATGATGATAAACACCCATGTGAAGTATCAAGGTATTGGGTGAAGCAGTTGCAGAGATATAGTACACGAAAAAACTTTAACAAAAAAATTCAAAGTAATTTGACCTTGACATTGGGCACAGGGGCCGCACGGTTGGGGGTTAGAATGAAAATATGGATGATGATAAACACCCATGTGAAGTTTCAAGGTAATGGGCGAAGCAGTTGCAGAGATATAGTATAACGAAAAAGTTTTAACCAAAAAACTTTAACCAGACGTACGTTAAAAGGTTAACGTTGAAAATGGCTAAGTCAATTACGTAGAAATAATAGGTGAAGGTAAAAAAATTGGTCACATGTTGGATAGTTGTATGTGGTAGGCACCCCTTGGTTATGAAGCTGTGAAAGTTTGGTGGTCCTAGGTGGTACAGTACCAAAGAAATGGACTTAAACACGAAAACTTAACATTGTAAACGCGAAAACTTAACATTGAAAATGGCTAAGTCGACTGCGCAGAAAAAATGGGTGAAGTTAAAAAAAAAGTAACATGTTGGATAGTGATATGTGGTGGGCACCCCTTGATTATGAAGCTGTGAAAGTTTGGTGGTCCTAGGTGGTACAGTACCAAAGAAATGGACTTAAACACGAAAACTTAACATTGAAAACGCGAAAACTTAACATTGAAAATGGCTAAGTCGATTGCGTGGAAAAAATGGGTCAAGTTAAAAAAAAAGTAACATGTTGGATAGTGATATGTGGTGGGCACCCCTTGATTATGAAGCTGTGAAAGTTTGGTGGTCCTAGGTGGTACAGTAACAAAGAAATGGACTCAAACACGAAAACTTAACATTGATTGTGGACGCCGCCCGCCCGCCCGCCCGCCTGCCCGGCTTTCGCCAATCCAATAGCCTGGATTTTTTTCCAAAAAACATGGCTAAAAATGGAAAAGGTTCAACAGGAAAGAGATAAAAAATACCCCATTTGTATCATCACATTTTGTATGTATTGTCTCATTGGTGTGAAATACCATATAAGATATATTCCAATCATGTTTATTTTATTTTTATTCAATTACTCATACATGAAAACCTAGATATAGACACCGAAATCACTATTCTAGGTTCCATAGGACAAAAGTTATAAGGCGAAATGCAAAAATAACAACCGAAATTGGCAGCCATCTTGGATTTCGGCGGTCATTTTGAATTTTTGTATTCCAGTGCTTGACACTCGAACCAAAATTGTTCTATAGACCCTTACCTTCAAATTGGTACTGAAAACAAAACTTTTGCATCAATTTGAAATTAAAAGAAAAAAATACCCATGCACGGACCCCCACTATATGTGAAGCTTGGTGAGCATTGGCAATGTAGTATTGGAGTTCATGTGGAAACAACAATATTGTAGAACAAACCATCTATTTTTCGTTGGGGATGACCTTGAACTTTGTCGGACAAACTCCACTTTCAATAGGTTGAGTTGATAAATACGAATATATGTGTGAAGTATATTGGCCATATAGTATTGGAGTTATCATGTGGATACAACAATAGCTGAATAAACAATAAATTTTGGCCAGGTGTGACCTTGAAGTTTGGTAAAGCTACCATATCAGGACATATGCAACAAGAGTGCCTATGGTCACAATATACGCCGTCGAGGTATAGCCAGGAAACAAGGTGAGATAACTCTATGAAACAAGAAATCAGTGACACTGTTGTATGAAACCCTCAAAAACTTTTAACGCAAATGTAACCATTTGACCCTGACTTTGACACATGAGCCACATGGGTGGGCTGTAGAATGAACATATGGATGATGACTAATAATTATAAGAAGTTTCAAGTCAATAGGACTCATGGTTGCAGAGACAATATGTAGCCAAAAACATTTACACAAGTAAATTTCTAAGCCATTTGACCATGACCTTGGACATGTGGGCAGTATGGGTGGGTTATAGAATTAAATATGCAGAACGACAAATAAGTATACAGCAAGGGGAGCATATTGTGTTGCCCTTGAGGTTCCGTACTTCCGTCCGTCCGTCCGTCCATGTACATTTACGTCAAAAAAGTTTGTAAGAGTTTCTCCAACATTCTTCAATATTACACAAAGGATTACAATACTTGGACACTTGAATCACCTGAACATTTGTCACACACTCGCACCACCATTAACATGACCTTGACCTTTGTCACCTTCGAAGTGTCGCTGAAACAATTAGCCATTTTGTTACGTCGAAAAGTTTGTACGAGTTTCTCCATCATGTAATATCTTCAATATTACATGAAGGATTGCTTTAATATTTGGACAGTTTGTTCACCTGAACAAGTGAGACACATTTACCTAGTTCATTGAGGCTCTGTGTAGAGTCACTTAGTGCCACTCCCTAAAAGTAATAGGATTAGTACTAATCATACTACTTTTAATGGGTATAACCATTGACCACCATGTCTCACTGTCCACTGAACAGGGTGAGTTTATGGCATATAACACAACAGCAAACCACGTTTACCTAGTTCGTTGAGGCTCTGTGCAGCCTTGGTGATTTCGCGGGCCCCGCCCTGTAGTTGCCCGTGAAGACGTTTACTCAGGTACAGAATCCGGATGATCCTCCGCAGCAGGTCACATGCATCCTGCAAACAACCGCTCTTGTATCAACACTTAGAATGTGGGAAACAAAATTGTTGTGTCTGCTGTTGTTTTTTTAGTTTGTCTTCTCTCTCAATAAAATGGAAATGATTCTCAATTTCTGTCAAACCATGATTTGCGGAGAAAAATGGTAAATATTAAATGAACAGCAGACGACAACATTTAATTCCTCAGTGTACGGGTTAAACCTGAATCCCACCTCCCAGGATGTTAATAGACGAGACATATTATTTTCGTAAATTATTTAGAACAACATTTTTTGTGCAACATGAACATTCATTTACCATCACCGGACATGCTCAACAAAAAGGCAGCAAAGATATTATAGGAATGAATGGCCTTTTTGAGGAATTTATCGGGGTATAAACTTGGAAAAGTCACGGGAATACTGCACGAAGCGATAAAAAATTACAATTTTCGAAAAAAAATCAAAAAAAAAAGATTTCTTTTTTTTCTTGATTTTTTCTCTCGAAAATTGTAATTTTTTAAGGCCTCGTCCAGTATTCCCGCGACTTTTCCAAGTTTATATCCCCGATAAATTCAACAAAAAGGCCATTCATTCCTTATAATTCCAGCATTTGAAATCAATTCATCAAGAAAATGTGTTTATTTTCCGTTTTCTTATGAATTATTTTAACTGCGCTTCAGTTACGGAAATTAGTTCGGCGTGGGAGTTTCTGGGATATCAATTTTGGACAGAGACTTGCTACGGGCCAATTAAATGTTAGGGAATTGTGTAAATATTTTTGTGCTGGAATTATAGATGAATACAAATAATGCTATTGGGTCACTATAATAAATATGCACAGACAAGCAAAATACCTGGAGATTTCTAAGCTGGGTCGTTCTAGTCAATATCTTGTTGAATGGCTCAGTAACCTTGGCCCGGATTCTGAAAATGCAGTCAAATGGTTATTACATTTGTTAGTAGTATTTGTGCAGCAGAATCTATTCATAACAGTTGTTTTGTTAACAGTTATAATGCTGCATTAAATTTTGTTGTCTGCTGTTTAGTTATATTTTTATCAAAACATAATTTGACAGCCCTTTAGAATCATTTTGAAATGGCAATGCTGCCAAACCGTGTTTTATAGAGAGAAAAGACAAAATATGAAACAACAGCAGACAACAATTTTCATTTCCATTCTAAGGGTTAAGACATAAGCCTTTCAACACCGCATTCTCTATACATGTGAACAATATACATGTAGGTCGAGGTAAGCCGGCTTGTAATGAGACGCACCTGAATATCTTCCACTTACTGTAACTAGAGCAAATTTTACCAAAACTTTAAACAAATTTCATTTGTCAAAAATCATTTAGCCATGACCTAGGACACACATGTGGAATGTAATTATGGATGATAATAAACAAACACTTGCTATTTAAAGTCAATCTAACTTACTGCTACAGAGATAATAGATACCCACAAATTTTAGTGTTCAGGTAAATAAACTTTGTTGGCTGCCATTGTTACAGGCCAAAAACTCATTATTAAACCCAACCAGCTTACCGTAATAATCCCTAAATATTTGGCTTCCCCAACAAGAAGCATGTCCCAATATTTATTGCCAATATGTATGTTCTCACTTACTGCAATAACGAGGCAACTGGGCTACAATTGTTTTGGGAGACCCCTATTTGATAGGGATTACCCAAAACAAATGGTGTCCCAATATTTATGGTTAGTACGTATTTCATTTCACAATCAAATCGAAGCGCATGTTGCATACTTAAGGGGCAAGAATAATAATATGACATTACTTTAATTATAATCTAATCTAACTTACTCACACTTTCTATTCACCAATCAATCAACTATATGACAACAAGGTCATCATTGTCACTAAGCTAATCCCCTCGCTGGCAGCCTTTATAATAAAAATACAATTACAAAAACTCTAGCATTTTGCCTCACAAATAAGGTGAACATAAGTCCTCAGTGACCTTGGACATTGGTCGCATGCAAAATCAGTGAAGTGGTTCATAAGTGATTGAAAAATGAAAGGTGTTACTAACGTATGCACGTATGTATGCACGCACACACACATGGACTAACACTATATCCCCTATTGCCTGTCAGCGACATGGTGACATTGAAAATGTGGACAAGGATACATATGGCATGATGATAGAAACCTTACCTGTCCATGGCAGACAGTAGAGACTGGATCCTGGTCTGCATCATCTGTAGTACACCTGTAAACATAGGGCACCGCTGACAACAGGTCTGTGATCCACATTGTCCCAGATCAGCCTTGCAGTCTGATCAGAGCCTATTCAGTTTGCTATTTAGTCACTGAAAGTATCTTACTGCTGTTAGAAGCAGGTCCGTGCTTGAAATATTTCTGAGTACTGTACAGAGGAATAATTATGTGGTGTTTTTAGTTTGCAGTTTTCTTTTATAATAATTATTTGCAGTGTTTCGAATTCACGGTCTATCGTTCGTTCCGCCATATTTGTTCCAGACGTTCCAGATTTTAACCTTACATGATCGACTGGAGTTGTGACTGTTGTTGATGTTTATGTCGATAAATTATGTCCTACAGGCTTGACATAATTATACTTACTCAGGGTAAATTTACAATGGTCAGAAAATACATAACAAATTGATCTCTTTTCACAGGTTTAACCCTTAGAAGGCAGGAACCGAAAATTGTTGTCTGCTGTTGTAATTTATTTTGTATTTTCTCTAAATAAAAACATGGTTTGGCAGCATTTTAGAATCATTTCCATTGGAAATGATTCTAAAGTGCTGTCAAACCTTGTTTTCGATAAGAAAAAGGGAAAATAAAAAATAAACAGCAAACGACAAATTTTAATTCAGCACTGTAAGGGTTAATGAAACCCTCATTGTTAAACCTTTGGCCTAATTACTAATGTAACAGTATCAGCAGGAGATGATAATTTGCATTGTGATGATAAAGCTCAATTATAATTCTAATATAAGTTAACGATTTATATTGATGCATGTATGTATTGAACAATAAAAATATATGCTTGTACTAGTAGTTTTTGTTTGGTTTATAAATCAATCGGGCGAATGTTACTGGGGCGAAATATTTCGGGTACGAATTGAGTCGTAGATGTCGAAAGGAAACAAAAGAAATAAACTAATTTATTGTAAAGATTATCTTTTTTTGACAATTTTCAGACCAATATTGTATCGTTTAAAACCTATTGATGAATACAAATGGATATACAATACACAAACCATCCCATCTTCAAATTACTGATAATCCGCGTAACTAACGTGCGTATACCAAAATACGAACGGAGTCAATACTCAGACATTTTTTTTTCTGTCAAACAAGATCTCATTACGTGGGAAAATATTTGCGGTGTTTTGAATTCACGGATATACAAAGCCTGCAAAAATAATACCCCCGCAGAATATACCGTATGTTTTCTGACAGTTTAATTGACTGTGACAGCACAGCTCAGCCTTGACCAATCAAATTTTGTGATTTTGAGCACGAGAACCGACTATGCATGAATGCGAAAACAGCCATGCCATACAATCTATAATTGCAGAAAACATGGTAAGCTCCCTTTTGTCTGATCAGCTCATACACTCCTGATAGCCACTTGATACACATGTCCAAGTACATTGGTCATTAAAAAACAATACACATTTTACTGACTAAACAGTGAAGTTGTGATCAGACAGGAAGGAGCAGTAGGTTTATTGGTATTATAGATGTTATGCTGAATAAATGTTGCTGTGACTGGAGAAACGGGGCATATGGAATGTATGGCCAGGTAAACGCCTGGGGGCCGTTTCACTAAATTTTGTACGACTAAAATGTTTGTAAGGGCAAATTTAGGATCGTCTCAATAAATTTAAATCCAATAATTGTTTACAAGAAAGCACTGTTAATGTGAAATTTACAGACTATCACAAGTTTGCAACTACAAACATTTTAGTCGCAAGAAGTTTAGTGAAACGGCCCCCTAATCTACTAGCACACACACTCCAACAAACCGATAAGGATTTATACAGTCTGTTAGAAGCATAGTATTACACTGACTGAATAGCGAACTGTTCAGATCCTGATCAAACTGTGCAGATGTGCAGACTGATCCGAATCTACACTGGTCATAAATGTCATATGCCCTATTTCTCCAGTCATAGCAACAAAATGTATATGTTGATTGTTGTTGATGTTATTGTTGTTGTTGCATTACCTTCCAATGTCTCAACCCCAGTGGCTTGTGATAACAGATCTTCATGATGACACACAATCTGAAATGTGGTAAAATGAAGCTTATGGTATTTGTGACCAACGAAGCAAGCACATAATGAGCTCTGCGCTCCAGCACTTAGACAATCATCTATATATTATATATTATATTTGCACTTAGACCTTCTACAAATGTATAAATGCAAACATAGACAGCTCTCCGAATACATGAGCAGGTCACAGGTCAATAACCCGTAGTAGGAATGGTAAAATGTGTACAATTCACCTATAAATGTTTAGAAACAAGTCAGAAAAATACACCTATAGCCCTGAAAAGTCCATTTATAGAAGAATGGTCATTAATATGGGTCTGGCAGGCGAGTTCTTTGACGTAGCACAGAATCGCTCTAACAACATATGTTTTTACCAGCCATGTTGTATAGTATCCGTTTATGGCTATGCTCTGAGGAAAACTTTACTTCAGGTTCAACCATAAGATGTTCTTACTTTATCACCGAAATAATACCTCCATTCTGGGTACATTTCTCAAGTCGGACAAAATGTGTCTACCTTGGTTCTAACCCAGAATACACAAATATGCTACGAAATAATCTGTTTTCCCAACCAATACTGCAATGGACATATAAACTTTGTTCAAAGCTTTCCTGAAACCTATATCGCGTAATATTTTGTATGGGCCCGCCGACTCTGCAATTACCTCTTAAGACATCTACAGTTTTGCACTAAAAACTGGGCATGAAAAGTTGAAAGAAATTTCATATTTATGTTAACTTTTGAAATTATTTACTGAAAATATGGCTGATTAATGAAATCATTATCGGTGAACAATAGCAATGCAATACGGAAGACATTTCCAGAACAATGTCCATAACGTAATGCATTGAAAAGCCCAGTAACCTGCGAGTGGATTTCCTTGTCGAGTAAGGCAATGCCTTCTGCTAGCTTGGAAAGCTGCTCCGTGATTGCCCGCCCCTGAATGGCCTGGTTAGCATGGGCCTTCACATCAAATGTCTCCTCCAGAAATTGCCGGAACACATCTGAAAATAGACCATTCTTATACAGTGTAGGGATGGGCCGTGGTCTAGAGGATATGGCATGGGAATTCACTACCGGTGGTAATGAGTTCAATCCTCATCCTAGGTGTGAAAAAAACTTACATAGTATTTCCATCCCAATGGTCTGTCGAATGAGACTTTAAACTGTGGTTGTATGGGATATAGCACAGTGGCAGTGATGTTAGCAATTATTTTCTGTATTATGAAAGTATCTAACATGCCTAAATATGTGTGAATTTTTTTATAATAATGTAAAATGCAAGTTATAGAACAAGGGCGCATCATAACTTTTATGTTGTCATTAGTTATCAGAACAGAACGATGTCCACTGTACCATACTTTAAAGAAAGATACATGTATCTTGAATTTGAAATAAGATAATTTGACAAGTCGCCGTATAATTTTTTTTTTCAACATCAAAGAATATAACACCAAAAATAAATTACCGGAATGCTATTTTAAGCAATTAAAAAAACTACTATTTTAGTGTCATCACCTAAAAATAATAGAATTAGCACTGGTCAATCTTATTCACACGTTAGCAGTTTATTGTGACATACTTTATATATTTTGCATCTGAAAAAAATATTAGTATTATAAAAGTGATACAAACTAACAATTCTGAAACAAATTTTACCATTGTAGAAGGTTTAGAAACTTATATTGTGCCTTTCCAGAAAATGGACCCCATCATGACTTCTACATGTTGAATTTGGTTGCCACTGATTGAGTCACTTATTGATTCTAGCTTAACTTTACATATCAGTTCATATACATATGTAAATTTATGTCATAATTACTGGAATATTTTATTTTCATAATGTTGACACTCATTTCAGTTCAAAAATAAAGAAAATATTTCACAATTAACTGCTAAAGTGCGAATCAGATCAGATTCGCTATTCTGCAGAGTGGAATCGTAACTCTGGCTACGGACGGTACGCGAGTAGATTGCAAGAGTTACTGTTCGCAACTAATTACTCTTATAATGGGTATAAATTGCACGTACAAGAAAGCCAAATATGTACCAGATGGCCAAACCTGGGATATCAGGATTTCGGCATGGGTGAACCCGATGTCTAAATGAATTCAGGACGTTCCGTCAACTGGCCGTTTCGTTAATCAGGCAATATAGAGGTAAAATGTCTAATTGTTCCGTCAACCGAGTGATAATGATCCCCATTTACACAATTAGGTGATTAAATTTCAAAAGATATTTGTCACACAACAACTAATTGGCTTGCCTGCCAATGCTACTTGACTGCATGCTTGACCACTTTCAATTACTATCGTCAACGGACCAAATGACTGAAATGAGTTAATCAGTGATGACTGGCGAAGCTTAATTATTATGCGCTGCTCAAGCCATATCGCTGGAGCACTTGATTAATCAATGCATGCAACGTCTTTGAATATTTTAGGCAAAAATATAAAAAAATCTTTCTTTTTTTTGTAAAAAAACCTCATAATATTAATTAATGGTCCTTTAGTCACAATACCTTCCATCACCATTAATTGACAATTAATCACAGCTAATTAACCATTAACCAATGCCCTGTCACCCACCACATCCATTAATTGACAATTTATCATGCCTATATTATTAAGGCATACTTGACGTGTTGACAATTGTGAATTGGCACAGCTGGGATGACAAAACCTCTCAGTTGACAAACAGGTGAGTTGATGAAACCTCTGACACCCGTTTAAATTACCCTCCGCAAACATTCAACCTGGTGAATAATTTGAATTCTATCAGCTGTTTTGAAACAGAGCAGATTCGACGAGTAGCATGCGTTGGACAGTAGCTAGTGAGTAGAGACAAATTAGTAAAATATCACTATGGAGAATCCAGAAATCAACCATTACATTGGTCCGAAACATTCATGTCCGAAAAGTTCAGGGTCCGAAACTAAAGAAGTGTCTTGTAGATCAGTCATTTAAAGGCGATAAACAAAAATGGCATAAACCTACATGAACTGAAGAGGTCGAAATTGAAGGTATATGCATTTACAATCTTAAATAATCATAGAATGACATATACTACACATTGTCGCGACGTAAAAACAATTTACCATCAGTTTCAATTTGTAGAATTACATTTTCTTCCATCTTGGAATATAAACTTCCGGTTCCACGTTTAGGGAAATGTATAAAGCGCCGCATTTCTGGCCGCTCGTCAGAGAGGAGATGAGACCAGACGTAGGTGGAAACCCCACAACGCCCTCCCCCGGGTGTCTGGGTCTAGCCCAAATATGCCATGCCTGTTCTGCCCTGCCATGATTTCTGTGTTCCGCATATATAAATGCTTGGATTTAACGACGGCACGCAAAAATGGGTTACATGGAGTTAAATAATTTGATGCAATATGCACTGATGCCCAGACAACCTTCTGACAGTGCAGAGGTACCAACGCGAACTTTGGCGATATAATGGGCAAGTCAGCAAGTAATGACCAGCTAGTAACTACTATTGTTTAGCACACTATTGTAAACCACGTACACTCTGTCTACTTATTAAATCAGGAACAGTTACATAACTGGCTAACACTACTGTACTGAGAGATAAAACTTTCATTAAAATATTTGTTTTGCTGCTTAGATGCCATATCATAGGTATTTTTTTTACAGATGCCACAGAAGTATACCAACAAATCGATGATAATTCCGATATGCTTCCAAGTTGACATTGATAAGCTCCAAAAAAGTGTTTGATAAATGGCGACTAAAATGCTACCCTGACAAATGTATAGTGATAGCTGTAACAACAAACTTTAAATCGGAAAATACCTTGAGTATCACCTGCATAAAGAAAGCAGAGATGATGTGAAATTAACGAGGTGTGATGAAGTAATAAACATCATCCCCAATGCTGAGACCATGAAATATAAGTGGTAAACTCCTATCTGATTATGTACAGGAGAATTATCTCTCTAACATAGAGACATGAGAATGTTGTTGCAAACCAATCACATTACAGATGGTTAACCGTGACACATGTTTTACTGAAGATGTTTGAACATTTTGTGAATACAATGTAATCACCACTCCAGGATAGTGGACACACCGCCGTCATGCCTACTGAAGGGCTTCACCCCTGGGATGTCATCTCTGAGTGCCGCAATTATAGTTACTGAGTGCATTAAGGATGCTAAGCAGTGTCAAAAACCACTAATTAAATTATCATGACTTCAGATGCGCAGAAAATTCTCATGTAGGTAAACATGTCTCGCTGCTGAAGAAACTATACAGGCGTGGGATTGATGGTGTGGAGTGGATGCTTCACAAGGATGCATATGATATCTAAACGTTTGTCGTAAAATGGAAAGATCTAACATCATCTGCATTTGAACTACGACAATTGTCGTTTTTCGCTGTAGCTCACGGGTTAAGCTCTAATAACTCGAGTAGCACAGGAACACGCAGAGTCGTCGTTTACACGATTAGAGATACAACAACCATTTACTTCTAGAACTGGAGGAAAGATACGATGGCGCCAACATTGGACTCATACATATCAAACATGTTACATGAGCTGACGATGTTGCTTTGCTGTCTCACAGTCCACTGTAAATACAAGACATGCTATATTGTGCAAAGAACTACTCGCAGCGTGAAAAACCTGATAAAGAGCAGCGCACTTACATTTCAGAAACACCCCAAATTACCAATACTCTTTGGTGAAATCATTCAACGGTCAACCTCCACAACACATCTAGGTATCCGTCGGAACAGACAGTTGATGCCCGAGCAATCTGCAATATGAGAAGAAGAACTTGTATTCACTAATTGGATCAGAATTCCACAGTAAAAATGGACTACGACATGACCAAACAGGATACATCTGGTCAAAATATGTACTTCCGAGAACGGTATATGGCCTAGAAGTTCAGAATCTACGGAGGAAATATGTGAACACTCTAGAGTAGGTTCAAAAGAAAGGGCCGCACGATTCACCCAAATCCTCATTTTTCCCCCAAATCCTCCCCAAATCCTCATGTAATGAATAAGTTATCCAATTAATATGTCTCAAAACCTTTTAATATCGTTCTTAAGAAGTTATTGAACCCGATTTGAATACGTTGTCATGGTAAAAAAGAGTCTTATTTCGATGTTTTAATTTAACTTAGGCATTCTAGCAGCCTACTTTAGAAGTTAAATTAAAACATCGAAATAAGACTTTTTTAACAACAAAACTTATTCAAATCAGGTTCAATAACTTCTTAAGAACGATATTAAAAGGTGTTGAGACATATTAATTGGATAACTTATTCATTACATGAGGATTTTGGGAGGATTTGGGGGAAAATGAGGATTTGGGGAGGATTTGGGTGAATCGTGCGCCCGAAAAGAAATGCCTAAGACAAGTGCAAGCATTACCAGATAGAGCGGCAAACCCAGCCCCGTTGTCTCTACATGATATTCTACCCATATTTACACACATCGAGAAGAATATTCTCAACATTTTCTACGGTGTTATCTCACTGCCAACCACTATTGACTACGTACGGAAGTGCTGTCCGACAGTTGGTTAAGTATATTGCATTTGATTCACTGAAGGTTTGATAATCACACGACGCATACTGTATTGTGAGAAACTATAGATATTTGATATAGACAGAGCCACAGTAAAAGTCACACAGGAGCGTACACCCTACAATAACCGGCCACCAGCTTGTGAGGCGATCGCTCTGTCCTGCTACGGCCGTACAACTACAGATTAAATTCGTTTTAGGTGTCTATTCAAAGCCTTGGTACGACCACTTCTCGAATATGTGGAAGCCGTGGGGTCATCGCATCTGAATAGTGACAAGAAAGTAGAGAACCTTTAGAAATACCTTCAACAATAGGTACCTTGTCTGGCAATATCTGAATTATGAGATATTAAGGGGACAATGCCAACAGTAAGTACAGAGACCCGTTTCTCTAAGCTTTGTACGATAACAAAAGTGTGTACTTCATTCTTATTAATTTTCTTCTCACAATACTATGGCGAACGAATGCTATCATTGTCCGCCTACATGCACACATTACTACATGTGAACACATTCACTAAGGGTGTTGCAACTTTGGCTGCCAGTGTAAATGGTATTCGAAAATTAATGTTTGCACTTAGGAACTTCTTATGTATATAGTCTTACGAAGTTTAGTGAAACGGGCCCCATGAGAGCAAGGGGAGATATGATTGAGACATACAAAAGAAAAACTGTAATTTACGACAATGTTTGAAGTTACATTAATAACAGTGTTTGAAATGGTAGGACAGTTATAAATGGCGACAGGGTACCGGATGAATGGTAAATTGGGACGAGGAGTTGAAAAGTCAGCGACTGAACTCACGACATCAACAACGACAACAATAACAAACAACAACAACAACAGAAAAATGTAAATATTTAGCATTTAAAATGCTTTTTGTTGAGCTGTTATACACAGGCATGAGAATCTTAAGCTGATCAGCTGATTTCAGTTGATTTTGTCATAATTTGCGTTTTCTAAATGATTCAGAATCAATCTGGTATGCTCAAATTTGATACTTTTACAAGTGGGATGAGGGGGGTTTCAGTGGATTTTCAGATGTTTTCAGCGAAAGCCATTCTCATGTCTGTATACAACGAAGTTCACTTTGTTTTCTTCTGCGTATTTGGGCACATATTTACCCATGTCTTTTATTTCAAAAGCCACGGTGTCACGAATTTCAGATGGATGTTATCGTTCAAGAACCTGTCTCGTCCTCCAAGTCTAAACTTAGAATGTCTCTTTGATGACACAGCCCTCTACATCCCTCTTGTGCTTCTCACTCCACACACTTGCAAAATGATCTCAACGAACTTGAAAATGGGAATCCCAGCGGGACATGAGCTTCAACCCATCTACATGCCAATGCAGTCACATTACAAAACGCAGAGCTGTCATTGACTCCAACTATTCCTTCATAATACTCGGAAACTGCCGAAATTTTACAGGATATACGGTCCGTAAAAATCATAAAAATAAAATTGATTTTGTGAGATATTTAAGAGCTTTATTAAGTATATCAGTCATATAAATAAAGCTAGCTAGCACCAGAAGGGCATACCAAAGGAAGGTGATTTAATTGAAGCTTAGAATAGAAAATAAAAAAAATAAATTTGGTCCGGCAACTTCAGGTTTACCGTCGGACCAGCGGCAATTTTAACGGACATGTCCGACGGAACGACGACTTTCGCGGAGACTGTAATACTCAACTGGTATCAATAACCTCGGCTAAATATCTTGGCATTACTTTTCTAATGACCTAACCTGGAACAAACATATTGATAAGGCAAATCAAACTTTAGGCTTCCTGAGGAGAAACATCATGGTACACTCTGAACTACTGAAATCCACTGATTATGTTTTTGTCGAGCCTGCTTGCGGAAAGCGAGACATGGTGATCACAATGACGTCCGGGTGTCCGTCCGTGCGTCAGTCTTGGTGTCCGTTCGTCTGTCCGAAATCTGTGTTAAAAGTTTTTAAATACCTTATATCTCTGCAGTCCTAAGTCACATTGACTTGAAACTTCAAATGCTTATTAGTCATCATCCATATATTCATTCGGTGTCCCACTCATGCAGCCCCTGTGCCGCAAGGTCCAATGACTTAGAAGTTTGCGTTAAAGTTTTTGTCCAAATTTGCGTTAAACTTTTCATTTACCTACTATCTCTGTAAATGTAAGTCAGATTTGCTTGAAACTTTGTATGCTTATTGTTCATCATCTATATATTCATTCTGTGTCCCACTCATGCGGCCCCTGTACCCCAAGGTCAAGGTCAAATGACTTAGAAGTTTGCGTTAAAGTTTTTGTCAAAATTTGCGTTAAACTTTTCACATACCTACTATCTCTGTAACCGTAAGTCAGATTTGCTTGAAACTTTCTATGCTTATTGGGCATCATCCATATATTCATTCTGTGTTCCACTCATGCGGCCCCTGTCCCCAAGGTCAAATAACTTAGAAGTTTATGTTATAAAATCTGTGTTAAAGTTTTTACATACCTTATATCTCCACAATCATTACTCCAATTTACTTCAAACTTCCAATACTTCCTTTTCATCATTCATATTTTCATTATATAGCCTGCCCATGTGGTCCACGTGCCCAAGGTCAAGGTCAAATGACTTTGACATTGTGTTAAAGTTTTTACATACCTTATATCTCCACAACACTTACCCAGATTTAATTCAAACAATTCTTTATTATCATCCATATTTTCATTCTATAGCCCACCCATGTGGCCCACATGCCCAAGATCAAGGTCAAATGACTTTAACATTTGTGTTAAAGCTTTTACATACCTTATATCTCTACAAGCCTTACTTCAAACTTCAAATAAATACACTCTGAGACCATCAAATGCCTCGGCGGGCTCGACATGCGGGCCAAGGCCATCTGGTTGTTAATCCTTTCGCTAATCTTCCGCTAGCTATATATGGTCACGTCTGTGCTTCTAAGTCTCAGGATGCAATATACTATGTGCTGAAACACTTGTTGTCCATGCTTGAAATAGGATTAAACATTTACCAGCCTCTGAATCCTTGAGGAATCTCAGAAAAGCGTGTATCAGTTGCCCTCTACCAATAACACTGATGTCCTCGATATTCCCGGAGTACACTCTCAAGTTGATGTCCACTATAATTATATCTTCATTGGTTAGGATTTCTAAAACCTGTCTGTTTAGTACGTCCATTTCTCTGTTATATCTGTCACAATCATACAGGAAGTGTCCAATTGATTCAGGTACCTTGCATACTTCACATAGGTTTGACTGATTTGCTTATATGTCCCTCGATCGTCTCCAGCTGGAGTGCAGCTCATCGGTCTGGTCACCACATACCAAAAAGCCATAAACCAGATTGAAAGTTTACAAAAACCAGCAGCTCGCTGGGTAAAACACTATTATGCCAGAACTTCAAGTGTCACTACAATGATGTCAACCCTACAGTGGAGGCCCCTTGAACTCCGCCGCATTGATCAGAGATTAATTATGTTCTACAAAATTATTTATTCACTTGTCACTATACCAATCCGAGAATATATAGCCCTAAATCATTGACCAAGTTGATCCTCACACCATCTAACATGACCAGTCTAGAATCGGCCCGTCTGAGCTTCAGGGACTCCAGCCGAGACTTTGCTGCATCTCAGTGACACTATCATATGTCAAATACCGTAGTTGTGTTTGACCCATCTGATAGCTCTACGCTTGACCATTTCTCATCGATTAATGTTTTGTTTAGTGGATGGTCTCCATACGGCTGAGGCATATGCCAACTGGGGCCGTAATAGCGTGTGGTATGCATTTTGTCTAATCCCTTCATGTCGAGTTTGGATGTTTCTGCGTAGGAACCCTAATGTCTTATTTGCGACTTCTGGATGTGATGATTCCAGCTGAGATCTGAACTGATGTGCACACCTAGGTATTTTGCATTGTTTGTACTTTCAAGGATCTGGCCATATAGAGTGTATGGGACATGAACTATGTGTTTGGATCTGGTTATGTGCAACACCTGGCACTTGCTATGGTTGAATCCATCTCCCAGGCAGCCTCCCAATTTGTCCAGGTCTGCTTGAAGAGTATTGCAGCCAGCGGCACTATCAATTGTCAGATACACAGCTGTATTAGCAGCAAATAGTCTTACCTGGGATGTGACGTTTTCTGGCAGGTCATTTATGTATAAGAGGAACAGTAGCACAGAACCCTGGGGAACTCCATGATGTTACCTGCACTTGGTCAGACTCTTCCCGTTCAAGAACAACAGATTACATATGACCAGTGAGGAATGCATTTATCCATTTGTACTTCCAGATTGAAGAACAAAGCTAACCCGTATATGTGGCTGTTACTGGAGAAATGGGGCTTTGCGACCTGTGTAGATCCAGATCAGCCTGTGCATCCGCACAGTCTGATCAGGATCTGCACTATTCCGTAAATCAAACACCCAACATGATTCGCAATATAGATCTTGATCCGGCTACAGGAGTGCTATTTGATCAAGAGCTACATTGGTCACAAATCCCATAGGCCCCATATCTTCACAGTCACTGCCACATACATGGGATGATTTCCCAATCAACAACTGGCCTCCCCGGGGACAGAGAAGGGGGCGGTGACATAGACGCTGACGAAGGGGTCGTATCAGATGACTTTGTATGGAAAACCCCGCTGGAGCTGTTTCGAAGTCACAATGTGGTCAACATTTGTGCACCGATGGTCAGATACTCCAAGTAAGCTTTATGTTGAAATAGCATTGCACAAGCCAGGTTCATGGTGATAACAATTTCTGAGCACATATTTTGTTCTCGTGCTGAAAATTGGTTTGGTTAACCCTTACAGTGCTGAATTAAAATTTGTAGTCTGCTGTTTATTTTTTATTCTCCATTTTTCTCATCAAAAACATGGTTTGACAGCACTTTAGAATCAATTCCAATGGAAATGATTCTAAAATGCTGCCAAATCATGTTTTTACTTAGAGAAAATACAAAATATGAAACAACAGCAGACAACAATTTTCGGTTCCCGCCTTCTGAGGGTTAAGGCTGAGCTGTGGTATGGGCCTGGTATGGTTGAACACTTATTCTGGGAAAACATTGCTTTTCATGCTTATTGTGTCAGAGACAAATGTAATTTTTTACCGACATCTGAAAATATTTACAAAATTTATGATATTTTCCATAAATGATGTCGAAAGTTGACAAACTGTTAAAAACAAATGCAGAATTCTGCTTTTGCTATGAAAACTATGTCAACTTTCAACAGTTTCTGTACATATTTTGATTGGAAAATAGCTCATCTTCTTACATGTAGGTACAAAATCATACGGCTTGCCTCTGTTTCTTGACCAGTGTAGCTCCTGACGTGATTGTCAAGGCAAACACACTTATGTAGTTTAATTAGGATGTTAAGTTTTCATCAGAGGCACTGCAAACATTTTCCCAGCTCAATAGCGACAGTGTATACCCTGATCAGACTGCACATGCTGATCTTGGTCCGTTTTAATCACAAATTCAATGAACCATTTTTGTCTTTACGGGTATGAAATTTATTAAATATTTTATTTTTACTTTTGTTATTTCCCAATGAAAGGGTATGTTGTGACCACTCGTTTGAACTGTCTCGGCGTGACAGTTCAAATGGTAGTCGTAACATATACTTCTGATCACATAGAAGGAAAATATTTAAGATTTTCCGCAAACATAATGGCATATCCTCAACATAAAAAGGGTTGAAGTCCGGTTATTCTGGGATGCAGGAGTACATGGTGATCAGGTTCCATTTTTTATACACTTTGAAGATTCATATGTAGAAAAATACCAATATTTAATCACCTATAGTGAGTGAACATACACTGTCGATGAGGAATGGGAAAAAAATGCATTTTTTTTTACTTTTTTTTATACCGACATATGGGTATTCCGCATGAAATGGGTTAATGACCCCACAAATGACATTGTCAGATTATTGTTGAACACTACATGTAGCTCAATTAGACACTACCGTATGAGACGAGCCATATGATTTGTACCTAAGAAGATGTGTGATTTTTCATGAAAAAATATTTACAGAAACTGATATTTTCCGTAAATGATGTTGAAAGTTGACGCAATTTTCACAGCAAATCCGGAATATGATTGACAATTTTGTCAACTTCCAACGTCAATTTCTGTAAATATTTTGCACAAGGTATTGCATGTCTTAGGTTCAAAATCACATGGCTCGTCTCATATGATATAAACAAGCGATGATCACTGTATTGGGTGGTCAACTTGACCAGCCCAGTTTCAAAGTGGCACTCCATTCCCACTGCAGATTGCCATTCCGGATGCTGGTTCGGAAGTACAGCTGTGACCTGGCCTTCACACCGATGATTATTGCCGACTCCTTCCTCAAGTCAATGAAGGCCAGAGATAACGAGTTCACCACATGCAGGGGTATTTATACTGCAAGCTGACAAGAGGATGAACTTTGACGTTAGTTTTACAAGTGCATGGTGCTGCACATCGGAAAATGCACCAGTTTTTGTCGCGCCCGCTTGCGGAAAGCGCGATATAGTCGGCACTTTGGCGTACATACGTACGTACGTGTGTCCGGTTAAAGTTTTTGGTTAAGTTGTTTGGTTAAGTTTTTTGGTTAAAGTTTTTGGTTAAGTTCTTTGGTTAAAGTTTTTGGTTAAGTTTTTTGGTTAAAGTTTTTTGGTTAAATTTTTTCGTTATACTACATGTATATCTCTGCAACTGCTTTGCCCATTACCTTGAAACTTCACATGGGTGTTTATCATCATCTATATTTGCATTCTACCCCCCTCCCGTGCGGCCCCTGTGCCCAATGTCAAGGTCAAATTACTTTGAAGTTTTTGGTTAAGTTCTTTGTTAAGTTTTTTGGTTAAGTTTTTTGGTTAAGTGGTTGTTAAGTTTTTTGGTTAAAGTTTTTGTCTAAGCTTTGCCCATTATTGTTAGTGTTATCATACTATCCCTCTCTGCAACAAGGCTTTGGAAGGAAACATCACATCATGTGTTTCCCATACATTCATGGGTATATCATTTCTAATCGCTCCCCACCCTGCCCCCTGTGCCCAATGTCAAGGTCAAATTACTTGAAGTTTTTGGTTAAGTTTTTTTGGTTAAAGTTTTTGGTTAAGTTTTTTGGTTAAAGTTTTTCGTTATACTATATCACTGCACTCATGCTAGCATTCTTACCTTGTGAAACTTCACATGTGAAATTATCATTATCTTAAATTATATCATCTACCACTCGTAGCGACTGTGCATATCAGGTCAAATACTGTAAGTAAGGTTAAATTTTTTGGTTAAAGTTTTTGGTTAAGTTTTTTGGTTAAGTTTTTCGTTATACTATATCTTTTATTTTAGTGTCCATGCCTCGCCACAAGGCGCGACATGCAGGCCGCGGCCATCTAGTTTAGACGAGATGCCACTCAGCTCTACTTCGAGCTATCACATAAACACATTTGTCGACTAGGAACTGACGCAAAACAAATGTGTTTATGCAGTATATTCTGCATGTAGCTGAATGAGAATTTGTCAGTATTCTGGTGCCTATTTCGATGGAAAACATTTTACGCTGGCGCGGAGTGCAGCACCAGTGTGTCTAGTGGTTACAGAGCTCCAGATAAGCTGCGTATTTGCTTAAATACCCAATTAAAATTGCCAAAAACCCAATTGAAATCAGAAGTAGCGAGTATCAAAAAGCAAAAAAAAATTATGGTACCTTTATCATGCTGCAGAAAACAATACACAGACCACAAATATAGCATATTTTTCTTATTTTCCATGAAAATACATCTTGGTATTTCATTAGAATTGTCTCCAAGGAGACAATTATAATGAAATGCCAAGACATGTTTTCATTTAGAAGCAAACTAGTCAACAATTGCTGCCTGTTGATGCGTAAACAGTAGTGTAATTTTATTTTACCCAATTAAAATGTTGAAATACCCAATTGCTTCAGAAATGATGGAGTAACAATACCCAATTACTAATTCCTTATCTGGAGCCCTGGGTTAACTAGCTGTTAACATTTATCCTGGGGTTTTCTCCTTAGCATTATTTCCCATTTCTCCATGATTCTATTGTTTCTGACCTCCTCTTGAACCACCTGTGTACAATGCTTCTATGAAAATCATCCAATGATACTCCAACCACCCCTATTATTTATAGTTCACATAGTTGTACCACGGTCCCAATGTAACTTCAAATGAGACCAGCCATTTGATTTGTACCTAAGGATATATGCGATATCTCAAGAATTTGTTTCACAATTTTTTTTATATTTTCCGTAAATGATTATTCATAACAAATGCAGTATTTTCTATGAAATTTTCATCATCTTTCAACGGCATTTACAGGAAATATCAGTTTCTGTACATACTGCATATGTTTCATGAAAAATTACACATGTTCAAAATCACATGGTACAAAATCACATGGCATGTCTCAAATGTTTTTGGGACAATTCCGTTGTTATTTCAGAGGACCGGCCCCTGATTGTACAGTTTGCGGCCCACAGTGCCAGTGACTTTGCAGATGCGGCAGAAATAGTCGCACCGTAAGTTAGACCTGTTAGACCTTGGATCACAGCATCCATGGTTACAGACAGAATCTTTGTCCTCTCGCTGATAGGTAGGGTGGGATATAGTGTTCGTCCATGTACGTGCATTTATCCCGTCAACACAGTGCGTATGTGCCGTGAAACATTTTTGCGTTTGAATATGTGCGGTTGTCGTACTAGTCGATTCACCGATTTTGAGGTTGCGGCTTGTGTTATTTTTTTGAATTTTAAAGCCATTTGTAGGTGTTGACCTGATAAATAGAATAGTAGGTTAGTGCCGTGAATGGGAAAAAATATCTGGCGCGGCACGGAAACGGGATGTGCTCGGCAGAGCCTCACCCATCCCGTTTCCTAAGCCTTGCCAGATATTTTTTCCCATTCACGGCACTAACCTACTATTCTCTATATACATGTACGCATGCACATGCGTACACGAAGTGCTATAGTAACACTTCATTTCTTAATAACTTATGAACCACCTCACCGATGATAATTTCCCTCTCACTGGTCCCGTCTCTATATGACCTTAGCTGTTGTGGGACGTTAAACCCTTTCACTTTTTTTTTTCACTGATGTTAATAATATTTGGCCAGAATGTGTTTCTAGCGATGGTCCTTTGTTTCCCACACATCCACATATGAAAACCCAAGGTCAAAGTCACTGATGACGTATGTTCACTTTGTGAAATGTTTGGCAAATGTATTAAAAAAATATCTGAAGACCTTCACCGATTTTAATAATATTTGGCCACAAGTTGTGTCTAGGGTTGGTGCTTTGTTTCGCATACACCCAACGTCTTAACGCCAAATGTCAAAATTAATGAGGACTTGTGTTCACCTTGTTTGTAAGATGTAAGGCAAATGTGTTACTGTTTTTTTCACAATAACTTCTTAACCCCTTCACCGATTTTATAATATTTGGCCACAATGCGTGTTTAAGGATGTTGCTTTGTTTCGCATACATCCCTTATTAATGTTTTACACATGCATCTATCTCAGTTAAGGAGCACATAAATGGGATATTCCCCAACTTAAGCCATGTTCTCATAAATGTTTTTCATTGGTTTTTTATGGCCCCTGTCTTTGTAGAAGCAGGAGGCATGTAGTGTTAACCCTTACACCGTTATCTTAATTTTTTGTCATCTTCTGTTTATTTTGTATTTTTCATTTTTATCATCAAAAACATGGTTTGACAGCACTTTAGAATAATTTACAACATGGTTTGACAGCACTTCAGAATCATTTCCATTGGAAATGATTCTGAAGTGCTGTCAAACCATGTTTTTATTGAGAAATAAGGCAAGATATAAAAGCAACAGCAGACGACAGTTGTACAAGGTACGTCTTTGGCATTCTTTTATGCGAGATTTGAATCTTGTTATACCCCTTAAAAGAGTAATATGATTATTACCAGTCCTATTACTTTTAGGGGAAGGTGCCACGTGACGTGTGTGGTATGGACCTGGCACCAGTTCAGGTTATTCTAATTGCAGGGCTGAATAGGTATATATTTTTTTTATGTAAATAATCCGTTCTGATTTTTGGGTTTTCCTCCAAATGCAGCAGGTTAAATGCGGGAGGAAATCCGCCAGCCTTAAATGACCGAAGCTGTTGATAGGCCGTTAAACACCAATAAATCAAATCTCCCACCAGAAGCATTTGTGTGCATACATGACACATTTCTTGTGTTGTTTTTTTGCTATAAATGTGCACACATTTTCCAAGACAAGGGTTTGTGTTTCCAGGTTTGCTGATGGAGTGGACCTGAACTGTGGCTGCCCTCAGAAGTGAGTAACTATGGTAACGATGGCAGTGCCTCATGGGAGTACGCAGGCTGACATTTCACTGTCCGCTGTGTACATCTCCAAAAATTTGGGAAACGTTAATTGGTACTTATAATGAAAATATAACATCTGCATCAAGCTGTATTTCAGTTTGTTTCATTTGGTTTTATCAAATAACAGTTGACATAACATCAATGATGTCATTCAATCATAGAAATGAAATTGTTAACTGATTGCCAAAGTATCGAGGAGTTACCGGTTTTCGTGCCCATAAGAAATAAAGTGTAAAACAAGTAACATAAACGACTTGCCTGAACAGTATAAATGATCAACAACGACAACAACCATCCCTCCATCATTTCACATGATAACAGAGTTCATTCATGGAACATTGACATGATGGCTGCCATTTTAGTGACGTAATGTAATATGACGTAACTGCAGACAGGGTTTTCCAGTATTAGTGCCCTTCCGGGAAATGAGTGTGTGAGGGTCTGCATGGAGGTTTCCTCAAATAACATGACAATATTATGAGGACTTTTCTAATTAAATTAATATAACATAATTGGATAAATACTATGCATTACCCACGACAGTATATGCCGTATTAAATCGGCAAAACTATGTGCAAAATTCCAAATATTGCCGTTGACTTTGGTATGTGGTATATGTGGCGATGCTGAGTCTAAGAAAACCATGTAGATTTAAATTGTTCATTATTAAAACAGAAAAATCACGAATATTTACGTACGTTTGTCCATTTGTAGGTATGCATTTGCTGTGTCCCAACAATATTCAATCTAACAGCACAAATTATAAAACCGTATGACATAATAAGCACATAGCCTACATAATAAGCACATGTGCAGTTTTCAGGGCACTATTGATGCTATGCGTGTGTTTAAATTCCTTCCATGGAAACGTCGTAGAACATTAGTAATACGTATAAAATGTGTGATCAAGTATAACAGTAATTCAAAGACACTAATAATCGGCGTTTGCTTGTCAAAATGTGTTTGTTACTTTAAAATGAAAATTTCAGACTAAGTAATGACGATGAAAATATACATTAGTAGTGTGCAAAATGAAAGCTGTGTTTCTTGGATGGGTTTAAAGTAACATTTAGAGAGAAAATCTGTATGTGTTTGCTATCAGGACCTTGATTCACGTTTGCTGTTTCTTACCCAGCGTCCAAACGTGAGGTAATATAACGCATTACACATAAGTTGCGCGATTTGACGTGGGCACGAATATTGACTTAGCACGATTATAGGTGTCTGGAATCCAGACACCTATAATCGTGCTACGTCAATATTCCAGACTCTGGATGGTATATTTCTTTCCTTCAATGTATGCCTGGCTCAAAACATTTTCAAGCCCATTACTGGTGAGAGAGATCGAGGTTCTACTGTATTTATAAGACTGGTCCATAGTGTTCTATATTAACAGGTGGGCGATGGCGGAAGGGTTTGGGGCCCACCTGATTCGACGGCCGGAGCTTGTCAAGGACATCGTTAGACAGGCGAAGGCTCGCGTGGAAAACCCAGACTTTACAGTCTCCATCAAGATGAGGATACATGACAATGTCAGGTATACAGTAGAACATCTCTCAACCAGACATGCAGAACAATCCTGATGATGACGTTCATCCGTAATTGAAAAGTGCACAAACATGTAATGGAGACCCCATATGTCTGAATTACAGTGGAACCTCTCTAAGCTGGACACCCTGGGACCTCCCAGGGTGTCCGGTTTAGAAAGATTTCACTGTGCACACTTTAATTAAAAAATTATGTCTTCAGCTATTGAATTGCGAGGATACGCCAATTTTCTTATACAGGGTACAGTTGTTTCTGTCAAAATGTTCCGGGTTTATACGTGTACAAAGTGTTGTGCGTTGCGTATCCGTGGAGTTTCCGTTAGTTGCGTTTCAAACCGTGTGTCGTCTACGTGTAATACGTTTTCGGCCATGCGTTGCGTTTCCCCACTCTTGCGCATGCGCGAAAGTCGAACAAACCGTGTTCAACGCATTGAGTTTCAAAAGCGTGTAATCCGTGTACAACGGTTGTAAACGTATACAACGGTTGTAAACAACGTATTGAGTTTCAAAAGCGTGTAATCCGTGTACAACGGTTGTAAACGTATACAACGGTTGTAAGCGTATACAACGCTAAGGTAAACCGTTTAAACGATTTAACGCTTTCTTTGACGAACGGTTACACGCATCTACATGTACACAGCACCGTACAGATGAAACCGTGTTATACGTATAACACGTTTCCACGGGTTTTAACGCATTACACGTTTTGGTATGCCAACCTTGTATCGCGTAGAATGCGCATGCTCTGATCGTTCTTCGTGTGTTTATATATACTTCTATACTCACTGCAGGGCTTCTAACATTTTCAGTTTTCCGGTTCTGGACCGATTTTTGAACTCTCAGACCGATTGAGATTTGAAAACTAGTCTTAAAAATCGGTCCGAGAAAAATTGCCAGTCGGCTGCTATTTCGCTATAAACCTTGTAAATTTACCGGTTTTGACCACCAAGTAATTTATGACACATATCCGCGGGCCATATCCGTGTTAGACCAGTGTGCAGCTCGCTGTGTATTCAGTTTCTCCAAATATCGATTAATCTTAACACACGCGTAGGACAGGTGTATAGCGGATTAGTGGCTGAAATAGACTGGCTTCAGCGTAAAGATAATACGAGAGTTCCTAGACTCGCCATTTCTGATGATGTTAAAAATAAAATAAAGAAACCATGCACTGTGTTTATCTGTGTTCGTAATATTTAACCCCAATTAACTGACACGGACTATCGGCCCGGGCTATTCCATATTAAGTTAGGAGCTGTTACATTACGCTGTATTAGGCGTCATTTTTGTGTATATAAAATGTACATAGGAATGCCGCAGATCCTGATGAGCCGGCTCACGTGATCTACAATTCTCAAACATTTTGATAAACGACAAGGTACATCTGTCGTGTTAAAAGCGTGACTCATTAGTCATCAGGGATTTGGGATCAATTGAAGTGCTAAATCACACCACCGATGTACTTTGAACTCGATCTGAGGGTATGTATTCGCGATATTTTAAAAGGGACGAAACAAGGACGCCTCGAAGAGATCGGGGCCGAACAGGTATTTGTGTTAAAACGTGTAACCGTTGTACACGTTTCAACGCTTTCATATAGCTACACGCTTCCAGGTAAAGCGTTGTACACGTTTCAACTCTTTCACCTCGCTACATATGTATACGCCAAAGCGTGTTATACGCCTTGAAGCTGAACGTATTACACGCTTTAAAACTAAACGGTTTGACAATGTGTATTACACGTGTACGAACCGTATTATACGTTTAAACAACGTATACAACGCTTTAAAACTAAACGGTTTGACAATGTGTATTACACGTGTACGAACCGTATTATACGTTTAAACAACGTATACAACGCTACAGCAAACCGTTGCGTTCGCGTTGCGTTCGCGTTGAGTTTTCAAGTGTTGTCTACGTTGGAACAAAAACGGAGACTGCACTGTATGGGATCATATGGCTTCGTAAACATGCGACATATGATGTTGACTTTACAATATATATTTTCTTGAAAATCTTCCTAACGAACCAGCAGATTTTGATTATGGTGCAACAAAATGATAATTTACATGTTTTATGGTCACATTAAATTATCTTCGAGCTGTGTAATTATTTCCAAGAATGACCCATATGCTCTAGACGTTTGCCTACATTGACTGTACTCGAATCTTTGGCAAACCAACCTATATATACATGTGACAATTACATACAGTTTAAAGTACACATTGCTATATGTGGCTGTGACTGGAGAAATGAGGCTTATAGGTTTTGTGACCAGTGTAGATCCAGATCAGCCTGTGCATCCGCACAATCTGATCAGGATTTGCACTGTTTACCAGTCATTCAATGAAACACCCGTCATTTTTTTAACAAGCAATATAGATCGTTATCAGGAGTGTGCTTTTTCTGAACCTACACTAGTGACAAATCCCATAAACACCATTTCATCAGTAACAGCCACATATTTACCACACCGTGTAGAACAGTGAAGTGCCTTTGATCAGCTGACCGCTCATATCGTCTACCACAGGGACACGGTAGATATGTGCCAGAAAATGGAGGCTGCGGGCGTATCCTGGATAGGGGTACACGGACGGACGAAGGATCAGCGGAAACAGCCAGTCAACTTGGAGGCGATTAAATTAGTGAGGGAGAATGTGGGTATACCAGTGATCGCCAACGGTGATGTGAAGTCGCTGGAAGACGCCCAGACTGTACAGGATATCACTGGTGTCCAAGGTAACTTGCATTTATGCATTCATTCATACCAGATACAGATCTATTTGTTTTCATTAAAACAATCTTCTTCATTTCTTTTTGAAAGTGCTTGGTTTCAAATCTTTGCACAGTATTCACGTACGTCTATCAGAGGGATAACCAAATATATTGCCTGGCTGCCCGGGATAAATCCAAACAGCGACTCGGCAAGTTTCCTGTCAGAGATAAATATAAATTATCAATTGAATTGTCTGTAAAAAAAAAAATGAATACTGAACACTTTATTCTGTTTTTATTTTAGTGAATTACATTTTAAACATTGTGAAATTGTATGATTCTTTAATGAACATGTATTTACCGTTCAATGATTTCTGATTGAATATAAAAATTGGTGTTTTGGTAGTCACAATTGCCACCTGGCAAGCTGAAGATGTTTCTGAGCAAAGAAAAACAACAGAATAATTTTCTATTGCTTGGAATTTTAACATTTCGCTATCCCTACCGACTGTTTCATCATAATAGGGGCATTGTTACACTGCCATGATCTTGATGTACCATTCTGCAGTACACATTGAAATGGATCGCCAGCTGATAAAAACGGCCCTTAGGACATTAGACTACCATGTGATTTTTCATGAAAAATATTTACAGAAATCAATAGTTTTTGCAAACTAACTATGTTGAAAGTTTAAATACTTCTCAGCCGAGGGGCCATAATACATTGTCACTATGTTTGTATTCGACAGGTGTGATGGCAGCCAGGGGGTTGCTGATGAATCCCGCGATGTTTGCCGGCCACGAAACCACCCCAGTACAGTGTGTCAAAGACTGGGTAAGTGCACGGCAATACCTAAATGGCCTACTTTGGTCCGACATGTTTCCCCCCCGAAATTTGGCAAGTATTTTCTGCCTGTTGAACACAGGAAAGTAATATGTGGCCGTGACTAGAGAAATTGTGCTTATGGGATTTGTGTCCAGTGTAGCTCATCACATCTTGAAGCCTGATAACGATTGATATTGCTTGTTAGAAGTAGGACAGGTGTTTCATTGATGGAATGGTGAACAGTGCAGATCCTGATCAGACTGTGCGGATGCACAGTCTGATCTGGATCTCCACTGGTCACAAAGCATTTCTCCAGTCACAGCCACATTTATTGACTGTACGGCAGTGTATGCTTGGATCTTTCAATTGAGGTCCCATCTTTATATGACCCATGCTGTTGCTGGGATGTTAATTAAACCTGTTCACTTTTTTTCCTTGCAGCTTCGGAAAATGTCTTGGATCATTGTCAGGTTCTAATAATCAACCATTTTGCAGCACGAGATGGCAATGTGGCATAGAGAAATGATGCTTATGCCATTTGGTGCCAGTCTAGCACACTTGTGCAGCCTGATAATGATCTATACTCTTTGTTGGTATCAATCATGGGCATTTCATAAACCAAACCATGAACAATGCAGATTCTGATCAGACTACATACATTTATAAACTATTGACAAACAGTGCAGATAATGATGAGGCTAACTTTTGGATCAACATCATTTGCAAGCATTAGATCAGGGCTCGTGTTTATGAAGTTCTCAAAATTCGTACTCAAAATTCGTACTCAAAATCATGCACTTTCATTGGCCAACACTGAGCACAGCTCAACCTCCTCCAAATACATTGGCAAAATCATGCAGTTTGATTGGCCTAGACCGAGCTGCGACCAATCAAACTTCCTGAATTTGAGCATGGGAACAGAGTACATACCCAAATGTTTTATAAGCTCTGTAGTGTTGAAAGTGCCAAGATCAGTTCTGTGATTGACAAATCTATCCTGCAGGTGGACATTGCGTTGTCTATGGGGACTCCACACTCGACGTTCCACCACCATCTGATGTTTATGTTGGAGAAAATAATGCCGCGAGCTGAACGACGTGTGTTTAATGCTCTAGCCAGCACCACTGCAGTGTTGGACTATTTACAAATGAACTATGACATTTAACCTCTAACATGCAGGAATTGGTAGTGTTGTCTGTTGTTTTTTGGCCAAATTTCGGAGATTCTCGTGCACTGTCAAAACGGGTTTGTAGATTATTGAAAATAAGTAAAAACAAAAGCAGTCAAAAAGAAATTAAATTGTGTTACTTTAGACAATATTTTATTCATCCAATACAAGTGATAAATGATACATGATAACTATTAATGCGATTTGACCGAAAGCAGAAATTATCGTGGTCATCTCCCAAATTGTGTTGTAAGGGTTAAACATGCATTTGACAGTATTGATAAACATTTGCATCTAAATTTAAGAGATTTTTCCAGTTATTGTAGCGTAAATAGAATATCCAGTAAATTAAAGAGATCGACTCTTGATCTGTTTTACTGGCCTTCATTTGAATATTGTGGATCAGATGGTGTTGTTGTGTTCTGTTTTTACCAACTTTAATGCTATTTAAACCCAAATTAGACCAAATAAAAATGAGACGACACATGAAAGTATGACGAAAGAAAAACATTTGTGGGTATTAATTGGAAGTGATAACCCTGCATTCCCATGTGTATATTGCATGTATAAGGCAATATTACCAAGTGCCTAGTGCCACGATTCATATGTGATTTTAGATATTTGTCTGGTTTTAAGTGGCTTTTATGAACAATGTGTGACCTACCTCATTTTGTTATATGATTGTTCATTTTACTGTACTGTCTAGAGACGGACTATACATATACATATATTTGCAGGGAGGTATTTTGTCTATACATGTATATTATGACAACGATATAGTTTTGTTGATACATACAATGTGGATGATGTAGCAGCATATGATGCACTGACAAATCTTATTGACTGCCATCCTGGCTCTGTGGTGTCTGATCAGGGTCTATTCTATTCATTAATGTCTCTAACATGCTTACAATGAAATAATACTAGCTTCTAAAATTGACTGCCAACTTCCCTTAGTTCTACACTCAGTTAAAAGAAGCCATTTTGTAATGGCGCATATTGTTCCTGATAAAATCTATATGTACCTAATGGCCATACTGCCGTAGCCCATGATTAGGCCATAAATAAAGTTCTTTTGTTCTCAGACACTGGGTTTGCAGAATGCGATGCGAGAGAGCAAATTTCTTTTTTTAATATTTTTTTTTTAACGAGATCTTAGTCTCCGATTGTTTTTCAAGTCGCCAGACTCATTTTTCATGTCAGTTAAACATGTGGCTCACATATATGCTTACTAAAGCTAATATAACTTCATTACATGTGAAAAATCACCAGATTTTCATCACGGTCATAATTGGATTTAACATTTTTGTGCAAGTAGTGTTTTTGATTGATCATGTGGCGAAATTACGTTTTTATTTGTCCATTACGATACAAGGCTCAAGTCGCAGGCGTTTCTCTGACACGGCGATATCTGAGAACCAAAGTACTTTAATTTATGGCCTTATATAACAGTCTGAGAAGGTTCTCCAAATAAACCTGTGCTCAGTCCGAGCAGAGCACAGGTCAGCAATAATCAAACTTATTTAGCAGGATGTGATGATTATGCATACCACAATGCTGAATCTACGCTTAAGGATTTCTATTTTAATGGTAAATCTTCACCAAGATTTACTCGTGGACAAGTCATTAGGTGAATTCATTTGTTTTTAGCCAGGTTTTGAAAAAAAATCCAGGCTATTGGATTGGCGAAAGCCGGGCGGGCGGCGGGCGGGCGGCGTCCACAATCAATGTTAAGTTTTCATGTTTGAGTCCATTTCTTTGTTACTGTACCACCTAGGACCACCAAACTTTCACAGCTTCATAATCAAAGGGTGCCCACCACATATCACTATCCAACATGTTACCTTTTTTTTTAACTTGACCCATTTTTTCCGCGTAGTCGACTTAGCCATTTTCAATGTTAAGTTTTCGCGTTTACAATGTTAAGTTTTCGTGTTTAAGTCTATTTCTTTGATACTGTACCACCTAGGACCACCACCAAGCTTCATAATCAAGGGGTGCCCACCACATATCACTATGCAACATGTTACTTTTCTTTTAACTTGACCCATTTTTTCCGCGCAGTCGACTTAGCCATTTTCAATGTTAAGTTTTCGCGTTTACAATGTTAAGTTTTCGTGTTTAAGTCCATTTCTTTGGTACTGTACCACCTAGGACCACCAAACTTTCACAGCTTCATAATCAAGGGGTACCCACCACAATCCCCTATCCAACTGTTACTATAACTCACCATTTTAATTTCGCGTATTCGACCTTTTTTTTTTAGCATTCAATGTTGATTTTTCGCCCATTTTTTACAATGTTTAAAGTTTTCGTGGTTTCAAGTCCATTTCTTTAGTACTGTACCACCTTAGGACCAGCCAAACTTTCACACTTTTCATAATCAAGGGACCCACCACATAATTCAACTAATCCAACAATCTTTTTGTTTAATTTTTTTTTTAACTTCACCCATTTTTTTTTTCGCGTTAGTCCCACTTAGCCATTTCAATGTTAAGTTTTTCGCGTTTACAATGTTATTTCGTGGTTTAAATCCATTTCTTTGTATGTACCACCTAGGACCACCAAACTTTCACAGCTTCATAACCAAGGGGTGCCTACCACATACAACTATCCAACATGTGACAATTTTTTTACCTTCACCTATTATTTCTACGTAATTGACTTAGCCATTTTCAACGTTAACTTTTTAACGTACGTCTGCTAAAAGTTTTTTGGTTAAACTTTTTCGTTATACTATATCTCTGCAACTGCTTCGCCCATTACCTTGAAACTTCACATGGGTGTTTATCATCATCCATATTTTCATTCTAACCCCCAACCGTGCGGCCCCTGTGCCCAATGTCAAGGTCAAATTACTTTGAATGTTTTTGTTAAAGTTTTTTTGTGTACTATATCTCTGCAACTGCTTCACCCATTACCTTGATACTTCACATGGGTGTTTATCATCATTGTCGCACCTGCTTGCGGAAAGCGCGATCCTGTGTCCAATGTCAAGGTCAAATTTACTTTGAATTTTTGTTAAAGTTTTTTTCGTGTACTATATCTCTGCAACTGCTTCACCCAATACCTTGTTACTTCACATGGGTGTTTATCATCATTGTCGACCTGCTTGCGGAAAGCGCATCCAGTGCCCAATGTCAAGGTCAAATTACTTTGAATTTTTTTGTTAAAGTTTTTTTCGTGTACTATGTCTCTGCAACTGCTTCACCCAATACCTTGATACTTCACATGGGTGTTTATCATCATTGTCGCACCTGCTTGCGGAAAGCGCGATCCTGTGCCCAATGTCAAGGTCAAATTACATTTGAATTTTTTTGTTAAAGTTTTTTCGTGTACTATTTCTCTGCAACTGCTTCACCCAATACCTTGATACTTCACATGGGTGTTTATCATCATTGTCGCACCTGCTTGCGGAAAGCGCGATCCTGTGCCCAATGTCAAGGTCAAATTACTTTGAATTTTTTTGTTAAAGTATTTTCGTGTACTATATCTCTGCAACTGCTTCACCCAATACCTTGATACTTCACATGGGTGTTTATCATCATTGTTGCACCTGCTTGCGGAAAGCGCGATATCGTCGGCATTTTGGCATACGTCCGTCCGTTCGTCCGTGTGTCCGGTTAAAGTTTTTTGGTTAAAGTTTTTCCATCTACTATATCTATTTTTTTAGTGGTGTCTATGCTTGGAAAAAACCTGGCCTTCGTGGCTTTGCCTCGTTTCTTGTTTTACCGTCACCTATTATTTCTACGTAATTGACTTACCCATTTTCAACGTTAACTTTTTAACGTACGTCTGGTTAAAGTTTTTTGGTTAAAACTTTTTCGTTGTACTATATCTCTGCAACTGCTTCGCCCATTACCTTGAAACTTCACATGGGTGTTTATCATCATCCATATTTTCATTCTAACCCCCAACCGTGCGGCCCCTGTGCCCAATGTCAAGGTCAAATTACTTTGAATTTTTTTGTTAAAGTTTTTTTGTGTACTATATCTCTGCAACTGCTTCACCCATTACCTTGATACTTCACATGGGTGTTTATCATCATTGTCGCACCCTGCTTGCGGAAAGCACGATATCGTCGGCATTTTGGCATACGTCCGTCCTTCCGTCCGTACGTCCGTGTCCGGTTAAAGTTTTTTCGTTAAAGTTTTTCCATCTACTATATCTATTTTTTTAGTGTCCATGCCTCGCAGGCGCGACATGCAGGCCACGGCCATCTAGTCTACAAAAAGTGGGTATAATTATGTTATCCAAGTGTCTATGCTTGGAAAAAACCTGGCCTTCGTGGCTTTGCCTCGTTTCTTGTTTTATTATACCCCCACAAACAAAGTTTGAGGGGGTATATAGGAGTCAGCTTGACGGTCGGTCTGTCGGTCTGTTGGAAATTCCCTTCCGCTCTATATCTTCTACACCCATGCATGGATTATCAAATGCCTTGGCACAAATGTTTCTCATGAATAGAAGGTGTGTCGCGATCAATAACCACGCACCTACGTCCAAGGTCAAGGTCACAGTTGAAGGTCAAAGGTCAAACCTATTGCAGGCGGCAGACAGATAAACTGCATAGTTTGTGTACACAACTCCTCTGAAACCGTTCAGTGGATTGATCTGAAACTAAACACACTTTTTATGCCGAACAAACTTAGCCATTTTTTCTATTTTTATTAAATTGATTCATTGCGTTCTTGACAAACTCGGCACAGAGTTTTTAATCAAAATCATATTAATCCATTACTCGTGTAAGATCCTCTATAACTGATGAATGAATTTTTAAATGTTTTCAGATTATCTCATTTTCATTGACCACGTACGCAGGTAAAAGGTCAATGTCACACATCTCTAAGGCCAGCATTAAATAATGATCATGAAATTTTTATTCAAACCTATAAAACTCTTCTAATGTTAAGCTATTTGTAAGTCCAACTCTTTGTGGGGGTATTATGATCACTCCTGTGATAGCTGTGTCTTGGTTTATGTGCACTATAAATGAGCCATCAGTACCGTGCAATGGTTACAACCATACTGACCCATTGTCATATAAGTTTGCTTTAAATAATGTAAGTATTTTGTACAGTTCTCAATAGCAAAAATGCTGTGACCAGCTGAGATGGTTCAAATTAGGGATCGCAACATATACTTTTAAAGGCAAACAAGAGTATCGTTATCACTAAGCTAATACGCCTACCTAGACCGGGGTCATAAAAAACTATATTTTTACCTTATAAACAAAGTCCGTCCTCAATGAACTTGACCTTGGGCGGTCGGATGTGGGTCGTATGCAAAACAAATCACTATTCCCAGACACACATTGTGGCCAAATATTATCAAAATCGGTGAATCGATTCAGAAGTTATTGAAAAATGAACGCATGCACGTACGTACACACATACATGGACTAATGCTATATCACCACTTGCCTATTGGCGAGGAGATAAGAATATAAGAACAATTTTTTAAAATTGAAGGGGTTAGTGGAATAAGGGGGCTAACTCCCTTGTGGAGTTGGCCCACTTCTTCCATCGACACCCGAGGGATTTAGCCCTCTCCCGTCACCGAGCCCTTCAATTGTATCCAGACTGTAATGAATTAACACAAGAGTAGCCTATTGAAGGTGTCATACGACATTACTCTAGTCACTATTCCATAATTGTATGTCTTCATAGACTCTGTGACCTGCATCTTGCAGCATTTCTGGTCCGTCTCGTTTGTCATTTGCCAGCATTGATTATGATCTATAGTTTGTTAGAATATTTTGCTGGTGTTTCAGTCAAGATACCTAATTTGGCTGCAAGACTGTGCCGATCAAAGTTGTCATTGGTTTCAAATGCCCGTCACAAGATGTCTACTGCATACTGGACGTCATATTCCAATCACATATAGTTTTTATGTCAACATGTTAGTGTTACCGTGTTACCGTTTTTAGTTCACCTGAGCGAAGCTCATGTGAGCTATTGTTACCGCAATGTGTCAGTCGTCCGTCGTCCGTGAACATTTTCAAACGTCTTCTCCTCGGTAACCATTGGGCCTATCGTCACCAAACTTCATGGTCCTTAGGTAGGGGCATTACAAAATTGTTAAAATGACGTCATTACGTAATCCAAGATGGCCGCCGTCTAAAAATAGCACAAATTCTTAAAAAATCTTCTTCTCAAGAACCGCCAACCGGATTTCGACAAAACTTGGTAGGAATGATCCATGTACATTGCTCTTTCAGAGTTGTTAAAATGGTGACCCCGGGGTTAAAAATGGGTGTGGCCCGTGGGGTCAAATTGGGGTCAAATTTTATTTTTAACTGAATATGGTTATGTCATATATCAAATTGAAGGTATCAATGAGGCGATCACTCTGGTGCATTTTTTGTCGAAATCGGATTGTTATGTCATCCAAGATGGCCACCGAAAGGTCAAAAGGTCGTTCTTTTATTAGAGATTTCAAAATTCTTCTTCACATGAACCGCTTGGCCCATGGTAGCCAAACTTAAAAGTTATGGTCCATGGGTGAAGCCTTTTAGTCAGGGGGAAAACTTGCAAAATCCAGCTGAACCCCTTAAAAAAACAAGTCATAGAGATATTTGCATTTTTGGCATCCTTAGGACCTCTAGTCAACATTTCTGGATGATAACATTACATTTGGGCAGTGGCAATTTTTTTATTCGCATATTTTCAAAATGGCTGCCACCCGCGTCAACCGAAAACAAAGAGTAGCATATCTCAGCAAATAATGGGCCGATTCTGATGATTTTGATATCAAACTATATGTTTTCTGGGATGCTGAGTCAATTGCTGAGGTCATTGAAGCAATTTGAGGTCGGGATAATAAGGTCAGTCATATTGGGCCGAAAATGTCAAGGTCATTTTGAGCTGAAAATGTTCCGAATTTCTCTTATTTTCCCGAATATAAGAAATAAAAGCCTGACAACTCTTCTACATAAATTTGGTGTGTGCTGCTCCTATGACGAGGTGACCTTGCTCAAGCACTCGGCCGCTGTTGCAGTTGCAGTTGCTGATGACGCGGAGGAAGTGAAGTTCAATGGGAAAAGCCTGATTCACTGCTGTGCAGACAACTTTGACTGTGAGATCTCGTCCCAGAACTGCAAGAAACTCTGCCATTCTTTGGCCATGGTTCTCGCGCAAACTGAGGACTCTGTTAGCTCAGACCCGGTTGCAGGTCAACAGAAAACCATTATACGTCAGGATATGGTGCAGCGGCACAAAGCTGTAGACTTTGAAGTGCCCGGGATCCTTTATGATGGTCCTAAGAACCCCCCAATGCCACCAGACAAAGCCTTGTATCAAGTCCCGCCACTGTCATTTCTCTGCTCCCAGGTGATATCCGTTCGGCGCTCCCATGACCTGGACTACAATTCATGAAGGACATAGCGACACTGGAATCCTGTCCAGAATGGAGTGGGTACAATACTGCACTAGCTCGAAAATCTGGTGTGGCGATTAAGCCAAAGGCAAAATTAGTCTACCTCCCTTTGATCGACAAAGTTCCTGCGTCCCATCAACCATACTCACAGCAATCGAGAAAGGCCTGACTCTGTTGAGCGAATCAGGGACCGGACAAAATGTCCTAATATTTACTGTAGATCAGCAACTGTATAAGGTCGCAGTAGACATACTATTCCACACTCCTTCCTACTTTAGGAATGTCGTCCCTCTACTAGGGGGTATGCACACTCTCATGGCTTTCATTCACGCCGTCTGCATCATCCTCGCTCTTGACCTGAAAGCCCTTCTTTCTGCAACATTTGGAAGTGTGGACGAAATGGTGAGCTTGAAAAAGTACCCTCAAAATTTCAGGGCTCTCTATGAATCTTAACAGAGGAGATGCTCCGCAACCTTCTGCAGCAGAATCCAGAAATAACAAGCATGGATCAACTGCCTCAATGAAAGGTCTGCACGCAGCAAGACCACAAAACTGTGGAGTGACACGCTTGTAAAAGGAGTGTTCATCATGACCGCCTTCGTTCGAGGAGCGCATGAGTAAGACTTTCCACTGCAGTTGGCAGCAGTGAAAGCTATGTTGCCCTACTTCGCAGCGGCTGGCTGTCACAACTACCTGCGATATGGCTCATTCTACATCCACCATATGGAGTCGCTCGCTGCAGAGTGCCTCAAACAGCTCAATAATGACTGTGGTCTCCGTCTCATCCCGGGGCTCAACAACTCGATTTTTACAGACCAGTTCATCGAGTCAACATACATGCGCCTTGGCCATGGGCCAGGAGGGGCTACAGGTCTTGCTGTCAACAATGTCCAGCTGACCAAGTGGGCACTCAGCTTCGCCATTTGCGGCGAGGTCTGTGCTAGTCTGAACAGAATGTCAGGGAATGAGCCCCCAACGGGTAAAATGCACAAGGAGGAGTCAGCAAAGAGAATTGCAGCTGATCAGAAGGACAGGGAGAGTGTACAGAGGTCTCTATCAATATCCATTGATCCCCTCGATCCGACAGCATCCATCCCGGCCACCGGCAAACTATTGAACATTGTCACCGGTGAAGTGGCACATGATGACGTAAATACACACAATGCTCTGGACATGGGGCGAACCATGATTAAAGGGTGCAGGCAAGGCTGGCCTGCAGGTTTCTATGATAAGCTATCAAAGCCCATTGTGACCATGTATGACAAGAAAAAGCATGTCGTACTTGGTGGCAAGAAATTGTATGATCAGGAAATGATCTATGCGAGGATCATAGGTCTGATGTCAAGCAATCGACCAGTGCCCATATATGCTTGTTTGAGCACAGAGTTTGCAGCATACCCCCGGCGCTATTCGACTCTGCTGGAATGATGCGAGTGTCAATCAAGTCCAGCCTGAAAACTGCTCTCCAAATGACTGCTTCAAAACGACCAGTATCTGCTGTTGACACTACAGTGTACGATGTGTCTGCACTACTGTGGACCATCAACTGGCCAACTGGTGCACTGCGGTTGTATATCGATGCAGTGAAGGTCTTCGTCTTGCAGGTCTTGATGGCTGGCAATGTCGTGTTTGTCTTTGACAGATACTTTGAAAACAGCACAAAGGCCTACTGTCGCCTTCTCCGACAGGAGAAGCAAGGAACCAGCCGAGTTCACATACTAGACATGCCCACACCACCCAGGAGTGCAATCCTGCAAAAACAAGATGCAGCTAAACAGAATGATTGCTGATGCCCTGCTAGATTCTGACTTCTGCATCTCCGCCACACAGAATGGGCACAGCTTGACTATCGCTGGTGTGGATGATGTGCCAGTGGAGATTAATATGGGGGTACCTCTGGAGCGTAGAGATCTTTCCTCAAGTCATGAAGAGGCCGATCCCATCCTCGTCCAGCATGCCATATCACGGTGTATGCAAGGGGAGAAGGTGAGAGTCGTCTCTGATAACACAGATGTGTTCCTTCTTCTTCTCCATGTCTATGTCTCCCACAAGTGTACAAGTGATCTGTACATGTGCTCCCCAGTTTCAGATCGTTCGATTGTGGATCTCAGAGCAACTGCTCGAAGCACAAAGACACCACAAAGGCCATCCTGGTGATGCATGCGCTAACAGGGACTGATACTGTCGCAGCAACTTACAACGTGGGAAAAAGTCAGCACTCAAGGCCCTACAAGCAATTGACCCAGATAGTTTGTCCATAATTGGTGTCCCTCAAGCCGATCTCAATGAAGTATGCAGCTCATCAATGTGGCCTTCTTGATTGCCTGCTTTGGTAAGACATATGCTGACTGCAAATCAATGAGCAGGGTTCGCCTCAAAATGTGGAAGAAAAAAACAGGAGCTGGCGCATCTATCAAGCTGTCTAGACTACCACCTACAATTGAAGCAGCCAATGAAAATATCAAGAGAGCGCACTACCAAGTGGCACACTGGATGACAGCCATGTCCGGCTGCCACCACCACTCAGTCCAAAGGACCATGGGATGGGAGCAGGATGGCTTTGTCCTGAAGCCCTGTGCCATCACACCAGGGACAAAACTGGCTCATGATGAGATCCTACAAATGGTACGGTGTGGGTGTGAAAAGTCGGCTTGTAAGGGTGCAATTTGTAAGTGTAGCCTCATCGGTTGCACAGTGTTTTGTGCCTGTGAAGCCGGTCCATTGTGTCTCCATTGACCAAGAGATCAGAGATATCAGATGATGAAGCTGAGTGTAATGATGAAGGCGATGATGATGATGAGGATGGTCAATAAACCATAGACTCAACAGCACAAGTTGTACAACATATACAAACAATAATAACACTAAAATGTATAAAACATTATGGTGCCACTACTAGGCCTAGATCTATATATTTCTTTTGAAAGTGTTAACATTAAATTTGAAATATGGCATTTCCGTGTTGTCTCGTGTGATCTAAAATGACCCCAAAATGACCCCAAAATTGACCTCGACTATCTGACGTTAAATACCATGGGTATCAACTTAATACTCCAATACACCAATAGTTTGGTAACACGAGCATCCAAATTGGCCTATAACTTGCTGAGATATGTCATTTCAGATCTTATTGGCCCGAAAATGACCTCGATGTTGACCTTGAACATGTGATCCCGACCTCAAATTGCTTCAATGACCTCAGCAATTGACTCAGCATCCCAGAAAACATTTAATTTGATATCAAAATCATCAGAATCGGCCCATTATTTGCTGAGATATGCTACTCTTTGTTTTTGGTTGACGCGGGTGGCAGCCATTTTGAAAATATGCGAATAAAAAAATTGCCACTGCCCAAATTTAATGTTATCATCCAGAAATGTTGACTAGGGGTCCTAAGGATGCCAAAAATGCAAATATCTCTATGACTTGTTTTTTTAAGGGGTTCAGCTTGATTTCCCCCTGACTATTTTCAGATTTGTTAAAATGGAGGTCATCGCTAATCCAAGATGGCCGCCGTCTAAAAATAGCAAAAATTCTTAAAAAATCTTCTCATGAACCGGTAGCCGGATTTCGACGAAACTTGGTAGGAATGATCGATGTACATTGCTCTTTCAAAGTTGTTAAAATGGTGACCCCGGGGTCAAAAATGGGCGTGACCCGTGGTGTCAAATTAGGGTCAAATTTTATTTTTGACCGAATATGGTCATGTCTATATCAAATTGAAGGTATCAGAGAGGCGATCACTCTGGTACATTTTTTGTTGAAATTGGATGGTCATGTCATCCAAGATGGCCGCCGAAAGGTCAAAAGGTCGTTCTTTTATTAGAGATTTCAAAATTCTTCTTCACACAAACCGCTTGGCCCATGGTGGCCAAACTACACAGTTATGGTTCATGGGTGAAGCCTTTTCAGTTGTTAAAACGGAGGTCATCGCTAATCTAAGATGGCCGCCGTCTAAAAATAACACATTTTTTTTTAAAACATATGAACTCAATGTCACATTCTCCTCTGGTGTTCATGGAGTCAGGTGAGCGAGTTAGGGCCATCATGGCCCTCTTGTTTCTTAACCTTTTCACATCTAAGTAACTGGAAGGTACATGTACAGTGCCATGTTAATTTTTAGACTATTCCATTTAATAAGAAAGGGTATTGTTTTCAGGAGTAAGAAAATATCCACAAATGGTGCAGATCCTGATGAGTCTACCCGTGACAAGCTGGCTCATCTGGATCTACACTTTTTTCAAACATTATGATAGAGGTCTGTCATGCTGAAATGGTTACGAGATGTGTGTTGGACAGTTAATTGGAATATTTCTGTCACCTTTCTCTTGCTGGCAGGATATGTTATAATGGCAACAAATACAATTGTAGAGAAATTATTGTGTTTGCCAAATTCATTATTAAACTATAATTTCACACATCACGTCTGTGGTTTTACAAATTATCCTAGAATACGAATGTGCCAGTGGCCAAGATAGGTCACAGGTGAAGACTCGGGTCTGTGCCATGAAAAAATGCCCACATACAAAAGGTGGGTAGGGTAATTGGATTGTTTTCACGGCACGGGTCCGTGTATTTCACCTTCGAGAAAAGTTTCCTTACAAGATTGCCAACACCTGTATTATAATGGTCTTGTATTCTCATTTGGTTGTACGAGAATATAATCATCTTACCGACAGTAATATGAACGAATGACAATCCGGCCGACATTGCACAGACTCGCAGGTTGTTCTGGAGCTACGGTTGTTGCAGGTGTCGGACGGAAAGTACTGGTACTTTTTCCCAGCCAGTGGCCTAAATATACCTTAACGTGTGATTAGTACAGACCAGTAGCCTATTTCACCAAATTGCAAAGTATTTATCTTGCTAAGTAGACTTTGAGGGAGAAATTTTCAATTTAAGGATAAATTTTTGATTATACCAAATTTATTACATTATCAAAATGGCTGTGATAATGTAATAAATTCAGTATAATAATTCTGCATACTTTTAATCATCAAATATAGGCAGTCGTTAGCTCTATATGAAATAATGCAGTTCGGGAAAAATAAATGATTACTCCCTCAAAGTATACTTTGCTAGACAAGTATGCTTAGCAATGTTGGTGAAATCGGCTACAGATCAACCTGCATTTGGTCTCTGTTTGTTTGTTTGTTTGTTTGTTTGTTTGTTGGGGTTTAATGGCCTATCAACAGCTAAGGTCATTTAAGGCCGGGTCAATGGGTTTAGTACTAAATCCCATATATTACCTGGACAAGTACATGTACATGTTCAAGACATGAACATGTACAAATGGGGGGAAAATCCCAAAATCAGAACTGAATATTTACAATAACAAAACTATATATTCAGCCCTGAAATCAGAATAATCCTGATCTGATGCCAGGTCCTCGCCACACCAGAATCACTTGGCCCCTCCCAAAAGCAGTAGGATCAGTAATAATCGTACTACTTTTATAATGGGCAATAACCCAATTCAACTCTCAGGTAACTAAAAAGACAAAGATAAAAACGTACCAGAGGGCCAAACCAGGCAAATCGTGATTCCTATAAGGAGGAACCCATACCGTTAATTTACGCCATCTCATTCGCCCGACCACCACCCACATTTGGTCTCTGAAAGAAATAAATTTGCCTCCATAGTTTGTGTCACTATAGGACCGCTCACCAATGATCACACTGGTATCGGTGATTATTAAATTCTGGAACACAATACTCTAAATCTCATATGTTGCGCATGCATTCATCTGATGGTCCACTATGATGCTGTAACACATCCACAACTCACCAGTAATCTGAAGGTCAAGGTCACCGGCTTAGCATGTGCACCAAACACGATAGTAGCTAGTGAGAAAACGCATTTGCCTTACAAATAAGGTGAACACAAGTCCTCAGTGAAGTCGACCTTGGGTTGTTCAGACGTGGGGTGTATGCGAAACAAAGCACCATCCCTAGACACACATAATAATCCTCTCCTGCCTATATAATTGATGCTATATCCCCTCCTGCCTATAGGATTGATGCTATATCCCCTCCTGCCTATACGATTGATGCTATATCCCCTCCTGCCTATACAATTGATGCTATATCCCCTCCTGCCTATATGATTGATGCTATATCCCCTCCTGCCTATACGATTGATGCTATATCCCCTCCTGCCTATACAATTGATGCTATATCGACTCCTGCCTATACAATTGATGCTATATCCCCTCCTGCCTATACAATGCTATATCCCCTCCTGCCTATACAATTGATGCTATATCCCCTCCTGCCTATACAATGCTATATCCCCTCCTGCCTATATGATTGATGCCATATCCCCTCCTGCCTATACAATGCTATATCCCCTCCTGCCTATATGATTGATGCTATATCCCCTCCTGCCTATACAATTGATGCTATAACCCCTCCTGCCTATATGATTGATGCTATACCACCCTACCTATATGTTTCATTCTAGATCGCCTCCTACCTATATGATTGATGCTAGATCCCCTCCTGCCTATATATATATACAATTGATGCTAGATCCCCTCCTGCCTATGTGATTGATGCTAAATCCCCTCCTGCCTATACGATTCATGCTATATCCCCTCCTGCCTATATGATTGATGCTATATCCCCTCCTAGATCCCCTCCTGCCTATATATACAATTGATGCTAGATCCCCTCCTGCCTATACAATTGATGCTATATCCCCTCCTGCCTATATGATTGATGCTATATCCACTCCTGCCTATATGATTGATGCTATATCCCCTCATGCCTATATGATTGATGCTATATCCCCTCCTGCCTATATGATTGCTGACATACCCCCTCCTGTCTATATGCTTGATGCTATATCCCCTCCTGCCTATATGATTGATGCTATATCCCCTCCTGCCTATAATATTGATGCTATATCCCCTCATGCCTATAATATTGATGCTATATCCCTCCTGCCTATAATATTGATGCTATATCCCCTCCTGCCTATAATATTGATGCTATATCCCCTCCTGCCTGTATTATTAATGCTATATCCCCTCCCGTCTATAGGATTGATGCTATATCCTCTCCAGCCTATACGATTGATGCTATATCCCTCCTGCCTATTTGATTCATGCTATATCCCCTCCTGCCTATGGGATTGATGCTATATCCCCTCCTGCCTATATGATTCATGCTATATCCCTCCTGCCTATATGATTCAATCTATATCTCTCCTGATGTATATGATTTATGTTCTATCCCCTCCTGCCTATATGATTGATGCTAGATGCCCTCCTGCCTATATATTGAGCTGTATCATCCTGCCTATATAGCCCCTTGATGCTATATATCCCCTCCTGCCATAATGATTCATCTATATCCCCTCCTGCCTATTCAATGCACTGACCCTATACGATTGATGCTATATCCCCTCCTGCCTATTTGATTCATGCTATATCCCCTCCTGCCTATGAATGATATATCCCCTCCTGCCTATATGATTCATGCTATATCCCTCCTGCCTATATGATTCATGCTATATCGCTCCTGATGTATATGATTTATGTTCTATCCCCTCCTGCCTTATATGATTGATGATATCCCCTCCTGCATATGATGATGATAGATATCCCCTCCTGCCTATATGATTGATGCTATATCCCTCCTGCCTATATGATTTATGCTATCCCCCTCCCGCCTTATCCTCCATGCCTATATGATCATCTATCCCCTCCTGCCTATACATTGCCCTCACCTGCCTATACGATTGATGCGATATCCCCTCCTGCCTATGATTCATGCTATTCCCCTCCTGCCTTATGGTTGATGTTATATCCCTCATGCCTTATGATAGTATATCCCTCCTGCCTATATGTTCTACTATATCTCTGCCTGAGATATGATTTATGTTCTATCCCCTCCTGCCTATTTGATTGATGAAATATCCCCTCCTGCCTATGATGATTGATATATCCCCTCTTGCATATATGATTGATGCTATATTCCTCCCGCCTATATGATTTATGTTCTATCCCCTCCTGCCTATATGATTGATGTATATCCCCTCCTGCCTATATGCTTGACGATATCCCCTCTTGCCTAATATGAGCGACACAATATCCCTCCTGCCTATATGATCAACACAATATCCCCTCCTGCCTATATGATCGACGCAATATCCCCTCCTGCCTATATGATCGACACAATATCCCCTCCTGCCTATATGATTGATGATATATCCCCTCCTACCTATATGGTTGATGCTATATCCCTCCTGCCTGTATGATTTATGTGCTATCCCCTCCTGCCTATATGATTGGTGATATATCCCTCATGCCTATATGATTGACGAAATATCCCCTCCTGCCTATTTGATTGATGATATATCCCCTCCTGCATATATGATTGATGCTATATCCCTCCTGCCTATATGATTTATGTTCTATCCCCTCCTGCCTATATGATTGATGATATATCCCCTCATGCCTATATGCTTGACGAAATATCCCCTCCTGCCTATATGATCGACGCAATATCCCCTCCTGCCTATATGATTGATGATATAACCCCTCCTGCCTATACAATTGATGCTATATCCCCTCCTGCCTATACAATTGATGCTATATCCCCTCCTGCCTATCTACAATTGCCGACTTAGCTATATCCCCTCCTGCCTATACAATTGATGCTATATCCCCTCCTGCCTATACAATTGATGCTATAACCCCTCCTGCCTATATGATTGATGCTATAACCCCTCCTGCCTAAACAATTGATGCTATAACCCCTCCTGCCTATACAATTGTGCTATAACCCCTCCTGCCTACAATGATCTAATAACCTGCCTATACAATTGATGCTATAACCCCTCCTGCCTATACAATTGATGCTATAACCCCTCCTGCCTATACAATTGATGCTATAACCCCTCCTGCCTATACAATTGATGCTATATCCCCTCCTGCCTATACAATTGATGCTATAACCCCTCCTGCCTATATGATTGATGCTATACCACCCTGCCCCTGCCTATATGATTCATTCTAGATCGCCTCCTGCCTATATGATTGATGCTAGATCCTCTCCTGCCTATATATACAATTGATGCTAGATCCCCTCCTGCCTATGTGATTGATGCTAGATCCCTTCCTGCCTGTACGATTCATGCTATATCCCCTCCTGCCTATATGATTGATGCTATATCCCCTCCTAGATCCCCCTCCTGCCTATATACAATAGTAGTATAAAGGGAGTCAAAATAATACCACCTGAGGTGGGATAATATTCAACCCTCTATAATACCCCCACCACCCCCGAAAAATTCAAAAATTGGTTAACGAGAAAATTGTATCCGACAGCAAATTTATGAATTTTGTATAAAATAATTAATGCAATTTCAATGTGCCGCGCGTGATAGTTTATATTTCAACACCCCATTTTTTTCCTCTAATATAGCTAATTTATTTCGCAGATCAGCAACTAATTCTACCAGTTCTAGTCTACCATGTTCACCTTTAGCCACAGGGCAGCGTAGTTGTTTATGTCTACAGAGAGTTTGGGCACTAACGAATTTACAAGGGCATCTGAGACATTGAAATTGTGGGGCGACACAAGGAAATTTTCTACGTCTCGATAGATGCCTTCGTAGATAGTCTTTACGCGTAAACGTCTTACAACAAGTCACACACTCCATTATATATGTATATGTATATGTTTATATTCAATTGGATGTGAAAAAAACATGATGTAAATATTTCGCGTCCAATTGAACAGATAAATTTAATAGGTTATATATATAGAAAATATGATAACACCAGAAACTAGAGCAGAAATAGAAAGTTTGAGAAGAGAAGCCGAATCTCTAGGGATTACTTATAGTAAACGGTTGAGAGTTAGGGGGTTGACAAAGCTGATAAACGCCACAAAGAATGAGGCGTTTATGAAGCGGTTTACCCGCGCACACAAAAGAGGAGCCTTTAATGATATATCCAAAGCGGAGGAAGTTGGTAACAGAATTCAAAAAGAAAGTATTGCGGGGTTAAGGGCTAGTGTAATAAAACCATCAAGCACCAATAATTTGTCCCAAATTAGACACACAGGTCGCCCAATACCAAATAATAAGAAAAGATCTATAGGACGCGCGATAGTGGAAAAGGGTGAAGAAATAGTGGGGGCTCACGATGAAACATTGGAAAAGGTAGAAAAGGGAAGACGGGTAGTTACATTATCCTTTCGTAAAAACATTGACATTAACGAGTCTGAACGCATGTCCGATAAACTCGCTCCGTATCTAACAACCAATTTTTATTTCAGATATTCATATTCTTACAAGCTAGAATATATGGAGGAAACTAAAAATGGAAAACCTATGACTATAATATTTCACAAAAATCTCGGTGGTAGCGAACCACTATCATCAATGAAAACCGTTAAAAAATGGCTGTCAGATAAGGAGCAAACACGAATAATGTCCGATAAAATAGACAGACCAAATACAAAGTGGAAGTTTGTAAGATGGGTAGAGGTTTTTGTAAAGCTAATACAGGGCAGTAGGGGAATAGATTTGGGACTACAATCCAAAGAAGCAGCAGGAGGAGAACTTCCAGAATGGTTGAGGAATAGAAAAGGTATGTATTCTTTAGATAAGTATAATGACGACCTTTGTCTGTTCAGGTGTCTAGCTATGCACATGACAAGTGCAAGGCCCGACAGATGCATAGAAAAAGCAAAAGAACTTAGTAAGCAATATTTCGATAGTAATGTGGTTTCACCAATTCCTTTTTCAGATCTGAAAAAGGTTGAAGAGTTTTTTAAAATCGGTATAGAAGTATATCAACCGACACAAGGTGGTGTTTGGTGGTTGAAAAAGGTACCAGCGCACTATGATGCACTAGGTAATAAACCAATGACAATAGGACTGTTTAATAATCACGCATTTCTGATAAAAAACCTTAAAAACCTATCTAAAATTTACGCCTGCGATAATTGCAAACAGAAATTCACGAAAGCGAGTAATATGAAGAGACACGGACCAAAATGTATGAAAGGTGAGACAAAAGTAATATGTGATGGTAATTATTTAGAGCGCCCGCGTTCGTCGTTCAAGAAAGCGTTCTATCCAAAAGGTTCTAACAGTTATGGTGCGATCGATTGGATGTACTCTGTGGAAAAGAAGGAGGGAATTCACATTCACCATGAACAGTGTGGACACGGGGGTGAAAAATGGATTTTAGGAGTTCCAGTAGATGGATACTGTTCAGAAACCAATACCGTATATCAATATCATGGCTGTTACTGGCACGGGTGTGAGATTCATGCAAAGCATAGAAAAGAAGAACGCGCATCCACAATGAGAAGAGATAAATTTATTAAAAGCAAAGAATTCAACCTAGTAGTTATGTGGGAATGCGAATTTCAAAGAATGGGTTAAAATATAAAGATCGGTTGCGACACTACTCTTTATCCATATCAGATAGTATATGATTTTGAGGCGTATCTCCAGCCAGAATTTGAAACTCTCGGTAATAGTTTAGAATACGAGGCCGAGCACGTTCCGGTAAGCGTTAGTATAGGAGATAATTTCTCAGGAACAGTAACTCATATTTGTGATAAAGATCCTGCAAAACTTATAGAAAAATTTGTAGAAGATTTGAAAGTCAGGGGAAAAGCTATAAGAGAAGAAGTATGGTCAAGATATGGGTTTAATACAGAACATTTACGTAAAAAACCAAATCACCAAGATCGAGCAGTGGATATATCAAGTACCGGTTATAGGTTTTAACAGCAGTAAGTACGATATAAACTTAATAAAGAAATATCTAGTAGGTGAACTGTCATCAACAACAAAGATAGTAATGGTTGGAAAAAGGGCGAACTCAACAATATTTCTATTTACTCCAGAGTTTAGATTTCTTGATGTAATACTTTACCTAGGACCCGGTGTAAGTTACGATAATTGGATAAAAGCCTACGATTGTAAAGGACAGAAATCTTTCTTTCCTTACGAGTGGTTCGATTCTACAGACAAGCTGGATTATCCAGGACTACCGGATATAGAGAATTGGTATTCCAAACTATCTGGGAAAATGTTAATAGACGAAACAGAATTAAGCGAATGTCGTAGAATTTTCAAAGAAGAGAATATGGAAACCTTCAGAGATTGGTTGAAATATTATAACGATTTAGATGTAGCACCATTCCTAGAAGCGGTGGAGAAAATGTGTGAATTTTATAAACACAGAGGTGTGGATATTTTCAAAGATGCGGTAACACTACCTGGAGTAGCTATACAATATTTATTGAGAGGAACCATTAAAGAACAAAAATCTTCAAAGACGATTATAACGGAGGATGCTCTATATGCACCAAAAGAAGAAACATACGAAATGATGAAAGACGCTCTAGTTGGTGGTCCATCAATAGTATTTACACGATATGCAGAAGCCGGTGTTTCAAAGATTAGAGGGGGTTCCAAACCTTGTAAGGCTATTTTGGGGTATGATGCAAACGCGTTATATTTATCTACGTTAAATAAAGATATGCGTTGTGGAAAAGAAAATATACATCATATAGATTCCCCACATAATCCTAAAGTTATTAAAAAGTTTTGTAAAAGGGTTTTATCCGGAGACTGGTTTGGGTTTGCGGAGGTGGATATAGAAGTTCCACATAACTTAAAAGATTTATTTTTTTTTTATGCTTATATTTAACGGCGGCACTGGCTCTAGGACCTTTGCATGCCGTCTCCCAAGAATGGGAGAATGAACGGAGGTAGAGACTTTTTGAGAGAAGCCGGTAATTCGTATTTACAGAGCAACTACGAATTATCGGTACCCATTTACAGCTAGGTGAACTGGAGCAGTGTGGATAAAGTGTCTTGCTCAAGGACACAACGCACGCCGCTAGTCAGGCTCGAACCCAAGACCCTTGGATCAGTAGTCCGACACACTAACCATTACGCCACGGCGCTCCACTAACTTAAAAGATAAGTTTTCTGAAATGTCCCCAATATTTATAAACAGAGAAGTAGATGTTGATGAGGTTCCAGAACACATGATAAAATATTTGGAAGATACTGGAAGAACTAGAGGAAATGGAAGAAAATTGGTGGGATCTATGTCGGCCACCAAAGTACTGCTGTACGCGCCACTATTGAAATGGTATTTAAAACACGGCCTAGATATAACGGGAGTTCATCGTGTTATAGATTATATTAGTGGTAAACCCTTCGAATGGTTCGCGAAAGAAGTTACAGCCGCAAGACGAACAGGGGATGTAGAACCAAATAAGAAACCGGTGGCTGACATAATGAAATTATTAGGCAATTCGTGTTGTGGAAAAATGATAGAGGCAAAAGAGAGACATTTAAATACGACATATACACAAGACGAAACCTGTGTTGACAAAGCATTAAGATCTGCATTCTTTGACGATTTGGAAGAGATAGGAGATGCGTACGAAATATCTTCCCGAAAACCCCGGTGTGCAGTAAAGAGCCCCTTCCACTGTGGAATAGCGGTTTATCAACTAGCTAAATTGAGAATGTTGGAATTTTACTATACGAATTTCTAGACAAATACGTAAAAAGAGAAGACTTTGAATTAATACAGATGGACACGGATAGTATGTATAATATAGGAGTTAGTGGAAAAACAATAGAGGAATTGATTAGACCTAACTGACTAGACGAGTTTGAAAAAGAAAAAAAGAAATGGTTGGCTTGGGATAAATGGAGCGAAAGAGAGCCAGGACTTTTCAAAATGGAATTTAGCGGAGATAGGGCGATAGCGCTATCTAGTAAGTGTTATTTTGTAGAAAAACTTAATTCTATTAATTAAAAACTCTGCGAAAGGAATGTCCAAGAGAAACTAACAATTTAATTGGGATAAATATAAACGAGTACTAAGTGAAAATTAACGAAGATGAAACACATTATAGATGTAGCACAAAATAGAGGATTTAAAATAAAAGACGGTGTTATGAAAACGTACTGTCAACACAAATTAGGACTATCGGCGTACTACGATAAAAGACGCGTGTTATCAGACGGAATACATACAGAACCTCTCTAAAGACTCTGTCGATCCGGGGGCAGCTGGGTGTCAGAAGGCACCATAAGAAGTTCGTCGCGAACAAACCCGCGAGATGGACCATCAGCCAAATAGTAGAGCACGGGCTCATCGGGTTTGGTAATAGATCGATCTAGATGATATACATTGAGAGGCCACACAGGATCCGTCGCGCGGCGGCTGCCACATTCGAGCTCTCCCGGTTGATAGAGGTACCGGACGTCAACATCCGATGGAAGCCGTTGCTCCTCTAAACCGACGGGTCGCCCTCGCGAGACGGCAGATGGCTTGCTCGTCACCTTTTTAGACTTGATGGCATCTATGGGCTTCTTATCGATCAATCTGGTCACCTCTCCGTTCAGTGTGGAGACCACGGCGGGCAGTCTGGCCACCCAGATCGCGAATGAGGGTCCCGCTGCGCAAGCATCAGCTCTTTGGCGTATTGGTGACCGAACAGTCTCTCAGCCAGGGTTCGATTGAATCGCTCCACGATTCCCTGGTCTCGGTGGATGTTGACGCGCGCGTCTGACAGAAACGTTGTGTTTAGACAATAGATGAGAGACCGCGCCCATGAACTCGCGGCCGGGATCGACCTGGAGAAGATTCGGCCATTTGAGAGGACTCCTTTTATATATTCGGGAAAGAGCCTCGGCCACCTCCTTAGACTCTTTAGTGGCCAGCGGCTCAGCCCCCTTATAATGACTAGCTACGTCAACGATTGTCAGTGCGTACTTGTACGTTTTGCGACCGACGCGATCGTGAGGGAGAAACAGGAGATCTGCTTGGTGAACTTGGTTCGGCACCGGCACGTCGAATTTCGGACGCGGAATACTGCGAGGCGCGGGTAAATAGATCTGCCAGATGGCCTGCCTCTTGAGCCATTCCTTGACAGCATTTTCTGAAACCTTGGTCGCCGCGGCGAGGTTCTTGATGGCCGCGAGTCCCTTCCAGTAGCTGCTGGGGCTGTAGTATGTGTTTGCTAGCTTGCGCGCTAGGCGAACCGATAGTTTGGTATCAAGTTTGCGCGTGTTCATCGTATGCGAAGTATTCTAATATATCGGACAATCTCCAACATGCCCTCGCCATGGGGCTCTGACGGTACATAGAAATCTGAAAGTTGGGGCTCGCGATCCAGTCCCAATTTCATTGGATCGAGACTTTTATGTGGATATGCCAGCGCGTACTCGCGGTTGGCTTCTTCAACGTTCTGAAAAGTTTGCGCGGCGTGATTTTCGCGGCGAAGCTCTTCGTTGACCCAGTCCAGATGGGCGGTTCGTTTTTTCGACCATGCTTCCTTTGCGCTATTGAGTTGTTCTACAGCTAAATCGTGACGCTTGCGCTCCTCATCCACGTTCGAGCTTCTCATTTTAGAGAATATAAAGTTGCTACCGCTAAACGCCAATGCGTTTACAAGCGCACCACCTACTATTACTGCGATTGAAGCCATTTATTTTCATATATTAACAGGTAGAATTCCAGCTTTAATTAGATAATCTCGGGTCCAAACTGCGGCCGCTACATCTAAGGTCTCGAGCCCTACGTCTCTCACAGTAAAGTCCAATTTGGGAGCGGACCCTCCTAGGGCCATCTTTGATAGTCGAGCATACCCGATACTGAAACCCGATATCTCCACGGCGTGATAAAGCGCATTCATTATCATTTTACCATCTTGTTCAGCCATTGTTATAATTTTTGCATATAAAAGGGATCGCGTTTAATGTTTAAATGGGGCGCATCCAATTGTGATTGGTGTTTCGTAACTTTCTTCGGAACCGCAGCAATCGGGGATTGCACCTCCAATTCGTGAATTGTTGAGGATTGGTGTAATAGGGGGTACCTGTTGTTGAAACGGTAAAGCACATACAGGGTTTCCACAACTGACAGACCACCACCAACAACCCACGGGACCCAATCGAGATTGGATTTCCAAGCAGGATTGGGAGTTGGAGCAATCGGTTCCAATCCAATCGCGATTTGGGGAGAAACAGATGTCATCGGGTGTTTTGCTGTCTCCGTCCCCAATCTCGATTGGAGTTTGGCCTCTCGAAGGTCGGCGAGTATTTTATCTTGTTTAATTTTTCGGGTGGCAGCCGCCGCCCGCCCAGCTGCCTGTCTTTTTGGGTTTTTATGTCGTGCAACCGCAATCCCCGATTGCTCCAACAGTGTTGATGGTTCCGTTGGAGGATCAATCCCCAACGCCGTTGGAGGTGCAATCGGGGATTGCTGTTCCGTCACTCTCGCAGGTGTGTCTTGTGTCATCATCATTTATAATATTAGGGCTTATAGTTAGTGGGCATATATGTACAAATTGACAGTGTTTTCCCGTGGTCAACGCGGTTGTCAGCGGAGCTAAGTACATTCAAAACTTGTGATAAATTGAGCAGCAGGCTGTTCTAAGAGTGTGTCCTATAAAAGGGTCATTCTCTAGATCGCGAATCAACCCCGCGGTATCTGGTATAGGGAGAAGTATACTAACGGTGGTAGCGTACAAATGAATAGCCGCCGATCCGAGAGTTTTTGTCATCTCCGCACCTAATTTGGATTCGTATCGCGCATACATTTTATCGACCTCCGCATCTGACATCTTATCCACCTGACAAACTGAGAGACGCCTACCGAGATAATGCTCCGACTGTCCCCCAGCAACCAGCGCAGCCAGCCGCTCGCGTCGCGCCGCGTTTTCATTTGTATCGGCCCCAATCCCGATTGTAGTTGGAGTTGAACCCGATTGCTCTGTCGGGATAATCCAATCTCGATTGGTAGTTGAGGTTTCAGTTCCTCCCAATTCGCGATTGGAGTTGGGTATAGTCGGCGTTCAGGTTTCTTCCATTAGCTGATCGAGAAGTTCGTCGCAGTTCATTGTTCTTAATTTTTTCAAAATTATTAATTTTACTATTCTGACAAGTCTCATAAGTCTAACATATTGCCAAGCGCACCACCCGATACTTATGATCACCATTATACTCGCAACAAAGCTCGCAGCGCAGCAACAAATTGTTAACATTGTTAACCATTGTTCAGCATTTGTTCAGCATTTTGTTAATTAATAATTTTGAAAAAATTAAGAAAATTAATTGTTTAGCAATTGCTTACTCCCCCCTTTGCTAATTAATTTTATAATTAATTGTTAATTTTCTTAATTTTTTCAAAATTATTAATTGTTCAACATTTTGTTAAGCATTGTTAAGCATTGTTCAGCATTTTGTTAAGCATTGTTAAGCAATTGCTTTGTAATTTTGTGCTTACTCCCCCCTTTGCTAATTAATTTTCTTAATTTTTTCAAAATTATTAATTGTTAATTTTCTTAATTTTTTAAAAATTATTAATTGTTCAGCATTTGCTAATTTTCTTAATTTTTTCAAAATTATTAATTAATTTATAACTTTATAAGCAGTTGGTTGATCGGTCTTTAGCAGAAGCTTGGCGTGCTTAGTTTTTGAAAGTATCTGTCGAACCTCAAGGAGCTCCTCGCGCGTTGGGATAACGTCATTCTCTCGAAGACAGTCATCGAATGAGTCTCGGTCCTTGCAGTGAAAGAGGGCGACCCATTTCGTTTGCTCGCGCAGATCCTTGAGGACGGCGTTGTACTTTTGAGTGGATATCCATACGCTTTGCCTAGCATGGCGGCCACAAATGCGAGCTCAGAGAGCATGTCCTTTTTGGTCATCACGCCTTGGCTGAGCAATCGTCAATCACGTATAGGGTGGGCTCACCCTGGAATCTTTGATATAAACCACGCAACCAATCGTGAAGCCTATCACCGTGGTCAATAACGTATACCTCAGGGTCGGTCCATATCCAAGGGCGCCGCTGATAAGTCTCGTTGTGTCTCACAGTGGGACATAGGATCACAATAGGACGAAAGGCATCGCGGTAGGACCCCTCGAGCAAGTCGAGGATGAAAACCGTTTTTCCACATCCTGTCTGCCCACATATTATGGCAGAGTGGGCATCTCCAATCGTGAATTGGTATTGATATTTAATTTTCTTAAAATTAGTATAAAGCTGAGACGTATCGACCATCTTCTATGTTGAGTTGTGCGTCTGTAATTATATATAAGTACACGTTCAATGGCCCGGCTCCATCCGCCTCTTTGGTTATCTGGATCGTCACACCCTCGCTAGCGTTCTCAACTTGGCGTCCACTACCGTGCATTTGGTTGTCGTCACTGGCTCGCATGTCTAGCCATAGCACGTATTTGGTAGTCAGGAACTCTGCGAGGGAGACGGCCGAGAGCTGCAGGTCTTTGGCAAACGCGGCAACCTCCGGGGAGCGCTTAGATCCGGAAGCAAACTGCTTTCTGACTTCGTCCCACTGCTGGTGTGCGCGAAGACCCGCGCTGTAGAGTTGATTGGGGACTCCCTCGATCGTCACCTCGACCTTTGTGATTTTGGGGTTATAGAATTTGTCGGTTTTTCTAGCACCGAGCGCGAACCGTTGACATTAATATTCCACAATGTGTCGCCTTTGTCTTTCTTCATCTTGCGGTGGCGAAGAACTCGGTCGTAAAGTATGGCAACGCGCCCGGCGTACTGGGTTCTGATCAATCGCGCGAGTTCGGGCATCGTGACCATGTCGTACTCCAGCGAAACATTGTCGATCGTATACGTCGATAACATGTCGGTGGCCATGAGAACACGGCCGTAGTCGTTGAACGTTAGTTCGTATTCGAGGCGGTCCGCCAAAGCACTCTGATAGTATGGCATGTGGCTCTCCAGCAACTCAAAGTCTAGCGGGATGTTGAAGCGATTGCCGTAAGCGGCCGCGATCGCGTTGTCGCTCGCAACGGTATCTGCCTTGTTACCAGCCCCGATTCTAAGTTTGGTTACTTTCTTATTTCGGCTGGTGTCAATACCCTGATAGACCGCGTTTTCGCGCTCTTGCGCCGTCTTCCACAGGTCCTGATAGCAATAGTAGACGTCGCTGTCGTCGATCGACATCACCTCATTACCAGAAATCTTTATCATGGTCTTCTTGACGATGGAGCGACCCAGGTTCTGAACGACGGTTCGATCCGCGTCCGTCGACGTCAGCGAAATAGTGAAAGCGAGGCGAACAGTACCCGGCACAATGACGTCACTAGCTCCGAGGTTGGGGAAGCGGTCTAAGAGCTGCTGGTTCTGGTCGATCGTCGATGGGTTGTTCGTAATAACGACACTCTGTCTCACGCCTTTTATTTTACCCGAGGGCTCACGCAGTCTGCGGTATGGATTGAGTTTGCGACCGTATTGACTCGAAGACATAATTTAGTGAATCTATTAAACCCGTATGGTTTTGTCTTTAATACATAATTAATTTTAAGAAAATTACAAAGATGGCTGATTACGATATTGACATGGATGAAATCGGCAGAGACGATTACCTCGATGGTGATGATGATGATGACTTCGAGGATTCCCTCACGACACCCACCATACAGACTCCAGATCCAATCCAATCACAATTGGAGGAAATAGGTGGCGCTACCAGTAGCGTTGGTCTAAGTCGGGAATTACTCGAGGGAGATGTAAACGACTATTACAACAGTTTGGCAGAAAAAGGTCTGGTCCCATCTGTCGGTCGCGACTACTCCAAGTTCGAATTGGATCTGAATGGTAGGTTGCGACTAAAATCATCAAAGATCCCAATCGTCAACATGAATACCAAAAAAAACCTAGCGCTAAACACCATTGCCGGAAACCGGGGCGGTGGTGAAATCTTAGGAGGAGCGAACTAGGATTCGTAGATTGGAAGAAGGGTAAAAAAATTATGCCGGCCCGCGCTGTAGAGGCCCTCAAGTCTACTGACAAAACGATGGCGAAGACAGCCGCCGCGATAGAAACTGTTGAGCTCAGCGAGGTCCCTCGAGTGGCCACCGACGCTATTAACACGGTGGATACCACGTTCAGCGAAAACGAAATACTCAACCTGTCTAACGATGACCCACCACTACCTCTTCGCGAACTCCGGGGCCTCGATAAGGCTATGCAAACAGTCCGGGACGAATTGGTCCTTAACATCTCCAAACTCACGGCGCTGGATGAACATATCGCGCTAGAAGAAAGAAAACTTGGGGAATCCTGTGGTGACAGAGAATCTACCGAGCGGATCACCGAACGCCTGCGGTCGTTGCGGGATGAAAGAGAAGCGCGCTTGGAGGCTGCCTCGACTAACCGTGAGACACTCCGCACCCAAATAAGTCGGATCCGCGAAACAATCTCGAGGGTTCTGCACGAGGACATCGACACTCGTGAGCGTCTTCGCACTTTGTTCAGAGAGCAGGGCATCACGATAGCAAGCATCCTCGCGGCTCTCGGCAGGACTATATCGACTATAATTCTAGCTTTCACTGGTGGTGCGACTGCACCCACTCCACCACCCGCGCCAGCACCCGCGCCATCCGGTGGAGCCAAGGAGTGGGTAACAAAACATCTAAAAGCCCTCGCCAGTCTCCTGGCTAAATTAGCCGGAAAGGTGGCTGCCGCGCTGCCTGGGTTGATAGGAGGTATTGTTTCTTACTTGCTATCTATATTATCAAAAACCGTCGGATGGCTCGCCGAGAATGCTTGGGCTTTAATCGTGGCGATCGCCGGTCTCCTACTTTTAGCCTCCCGAGAGTTCCTAAAACCAAAGCGCAAATAGTCCGAACGCCATGAGGGCAACGACTAGCCCTAATTTCTCCTCCTCGTGGGTTGTGCTTCCAATTTCGATTGGTGTTTCTGCTCCTGTTCCAATCCAATCGCGATTGGAAGAATTGGGGGAACTCAATTCGTGAATTGGGGGTCCTATTGCTGTGGGTGAAACAACGGGTTCAAACGAACTTGATGGGGTGGCCAATTCGTGAATTGGGGGTTTTATGAAATCGGTTCCACTTACAACTCCGATCCCGATCATGTTGGGGGTGCGCTTGATGATATCCGTGTTCACGTTACCGTTGTGGCCGATTTTTTGATTGACGGTGGCGATTACGATCTGATTATTGTAACCGTCAACCGGGTCGTCTCGTAGTATCATATTGCTCGGCGCCATATAAAGACCTATTCCAAATACATAGTCTACGGGGGTGCTGGCATTCTGCAAAACGTCTTGATAATTCTGGATCGCCTTCTCCAGGTCCACCCTAGCTGAGATGGCGTCCTCTACAAGTGCCAAGAATTGTTTTTGCGCGTCAAACGCCGTTCCGACTCCTATTATAGAACTGCGAGTTTGCTTCTGTGCGCCGAGGATGGCCCAGACATATGTGCGAATGGAGTCGTTGATGCGGGTAACACCAGCCTGAGTAAATCCAGTGGTTTTATCTAACATAATTGATTCCCACGCGGTATTTACCCCCGCATGTTGTTGACGGAAATCAACGTGGGCCGATTTGAAAGACCATGGTACTGGTGGCACAAAGTCGGTATTCTTTGGTTTTATTGGTGGTGGTGTATCCTTTGGGTGCTTCACAAACCCCATACCCGTTATGTAAACGTCACCTAAACCGAAAGTGTACCAGAATTCTTTCTGTCTCCAGTCCGCGTCTTTTGAAACGTTAAATTCGTTACTATCACTAATGTTCAAAAAGAGAGTTGTGAAAATCAATCGACAACTGCTGCGGGAAACGTCGGGTAGGCCTCAGATCAGTCACCTTCACGGTTGGGTGGGAGAATGTGGGGAAGAGTGAAGGGTTTGGCTATGTGAAGGATGGACGCACAGTAGGTGTAAAGCTGCCTCCCGGACTGTGGAGTTTTAGACAGGTCAAAGATTTTGTCGCCTCAGAGCTTGACGGTAAAGTCAACCTCACTGTATCGAAGGCTACCGGGCTCGCAACAATTACCATCGGCCCAGACAGCCGGGTAAGGATCTCCCCGACGTTGGGTATTCGACTCGGTTTTAAAGAGACATACTCAGCGAATAAAGGATTGTTTGCCCCGGGTGAGTACCTCGGTGACAACCCGGTGGACTTCCCCTTCACGAAAACTCTCGGGGTGCACCTGGATCGGGTGAACACATCGTACAACGTGGTAGACGGAGCTCCCAGCACATTACTGAAAACCGTGCAAGCCAGTGATTGTTTCTTTGGGGAGACTGTGACCTTAGACTTCCCACACCCCGAGATGAAAGTTTTAGAATCGGGACATATCCACGAATTTACGGTCTCTATTCTTGATGATCAAGCGATAAAGTTGAATAACTATTACCCGATTTCGGTCGTTCTCAAAATTTCCAATTAATTAATTAGAATTAAACACATGTTCGTAATATAATTATTGAAAATGAGTATATACGGACCAGGTAATTCTTCCCTTGAACGGGTGGCAGATATAAAGAATTTGGAACCGGCAGAAGGGGGATTCATCCCGACAGAGAGCGACTTTTTAACTACCGAAAACACAAAGGCCTTGATCAATACGACTATATCGGAGACCACAAACGCTATTCACAGGAGTATATCACAACTTAGAGTAGACGTCCTGACGGCGACTGCACAAGTTCGCAAAGAGGCACATACAGGACTTAAGGATCTCGGTGTAAAAATAATCCAAGTTGGGGAAGAGGATCATGCAGCACTTACTGAACTAGGCGGGAAAATAACAGAATTTCGGGAAGAGGCCCATACAGAGTTTATGGAAGTTTCAAATAAACTAAAATGTGTTCGTAGAGCCGCGAACAAAGCGCTTGAAGATACCTCTGAAAGGGTTCGCGTTGAGGCCCATACCGCTATCGAGGGGCTTGCCGGATTGTTGAACACATCTGTAGAGCAGTTTAAGTTATTGATACAAAAAAAACGTGTCATCACAGTTTGGGCTGAGAAGCGGGGCCCATTGAATGAGGGGCTCTATGAATATTTGTTCGATGCCAAAGCGAGCAATAAATATGGGGGATACACCATGACAGCTCCAGGTACGCTTCTCCGAATGGCGGTCTGCTCGGTTAATTCTACTGGTAAATCTGTGGGCGTGGTCGTCGTAAATCTCATGCTGGATGGGGAAGAACGGGCAATTGGAGTCACTAAACCCGCTGGAGATAATTCCGCTGTGATTTTGTTCGCCGGTGACGATCCAATTAGACTTTCCGAAGTTAGTGTTATTAACTTTGTTACAAAAATCACTGACCCGGTGAGTTCTTCCACTATTGTTACATTGTTAATTGAACTCGATTTGTAAAATACCAATATATTGAATATCATGAACGAATTGGATGATATTGGCGAAAGAAGTTCAGATTTTAGGTTGGATAATATCGTCGCTATGCAGGATATTTTAGTTAGAGAATGTGAAAATAGAAAAATAAATGCAAAAAATAAAAAATATAAACGCGCGGCGAAACATAGCTGAAGCATCTAGTACGGTTCTGGCAGGTTTATCTGTAATGAGTGGTGCGGGGACTGCTGCAACGCTATCTACAATTGTAACAGTTCCAATTGCTGGGGGAGGGGTTTTGAGTGGAATTACAGTTATATCTGGAGTACTTTGTATGATAATTAGGGTGGCTGGTGTAAAACTAGAGAAAAAAAGTAGAAAACATGATAGAATATCCATTCTCGCGAGGTCTAAGAAAAATAGCATCGATGTTATCGTGTCCAAAGCGTTGGCCGATAATGAAATATCAAATTTAGAGTTTGAATCCGTGGTGGAAGAAATGGGGAGATATGAAGAATTAAAAAATGATACTAGAATAAAGGCGCGCGCCACCATGTCCAAGATTGAGAGTACTGATTGGGATAAATTTAGGGTAAAACTTGAAAATAAAGTCGGAGGAAATGTTACAGCACCACCATTCCGAAATTGTGATATTTTATAATTTTGTAAACATTATTAATTAATTTTTTATAAAATTAATTATATTGGTGCAGTAAACAATTTATTAATTAATTTTATGAAAATTATTGACAATTAAAAAAAAAAAAAAATGTTAGGTCCCACCGAGGCTCGAACTCGCGCCAGTAAAACCCTTCTGGGCCCATCCCACTAAGCCTTCACTTTAAATCTCTTCTCTTCTCGTTTTTTTGGCTTAGTGGGATGTGTCACGCTCACATCTCCTCCACCCCATCATTGGACCGATACCGCGGAACCCTCCTCTTCATTACCTCCATCCGCTATAATGTGTAGAGCGGTCAGAGTGAAGTACATGTGGCGAAACCTATCTCACTGTTGAGATATTAATGCCGGCGTCCCCGACACTGAACTGTGTTTATTTCTCGTATATAAACCTAACTTTTGTTGGTGGAAATATTATATTAATTAATTAATATGTTTTCTATATAATGTACATGTAATAGGGGGTGTTCAGCTTTAAATTATCAATAATTTTCCTAAAATTAATTAATAAATTGTTTACAAAATTAATTAAATAACGAACCATCCAGGAAATTCGTGAACTATATAACCATCACTAAGTGTTTATAAATAAACTGTGTACACACCAACTGTGTAAATTGATAGCCCGTTTACATACCATCGATAAGGATAAATACACTCGGGTTATAAATAACCGTGTGTGTACCGTCAGTTTACCTCGGCTATAAATACATGTTCATAACCCGTGTAATTAATTGGAACAAGTAGCGTTTTTTCTGTTCAATAATTAATTTTTCAATATCTTTAAAAGCAATATCGTAGAAATGTATATTCGTAAACGAATCGTTGGGTTTTAACAATTTTATATAATAGTTAATACACCTTAGTTTCATATCCGATACGCATTATCCGCCTTAATGTTTGTATTTGCCTCTTGTATAGTTGACATAATTGCCGGTATAATATTGTAAATGCAACGTTTTTATCGGAGCGTAATAAATTACGCGGATATTTCATGTATTCGATATCGCCGAGTGTTTTCATTTTATAGAATTTATATATAGGACTATAACCCCCGTATTCTTCGTAAACTTCTTCAACACAGTCATTATAAACTTTCAATTCCCATTGTATTTTATTATCCATTTTGTCTAATAATATTTGTAGTGTTTTTTCTGTTCAATTTCCAATATAATTGGGAATACAATATCATTTTGACTCCCTCTTTTCATAATTATTTTCTACAAAATTCATAAATTTGCCGTCGGATACAATTTTCTCGTTAACCAATTTTTGAATTTTTCGGGGGTGGTGGGGTTATTATAGAGGGTTGAATATTATACCACCTCAGGTGGTATTATTTTGACTCCCTTTATACTACTACAATTGATGCTAGATCCCCTCCTGCCTATATAATTGATGCTATATCCACTCCTGCCTATATGATTGATGCTATATCCTCTCATGCCTATAGGATTGATGCTATATCCCCTCCTGCCTATACTATTGATGCCATATCCCCTCCTGCCTGTATTAGTAATGCTATATCCCCTCCCGCCTATAGGATTGATGCTATATCCCCTCCAGCCTATATGATTGATGCTATAACCCCCTCCCTGTCTATAGGATGGATGCTGTATCCTCTCCTGCCTATCTGATTGATGCTATATCCCCTCCTGCCTATAGTATTGATGCTATATCCCTCTTGCCTATATGATTCATGCTATATCCCCTCCTGCCTATATGATTCATGGTAGATGCCCTCCTGCCTATATGATCGAGGCTGTATTCATCCTGCCTATATGCTTGATGCTATATCCCCTCCTGCCTATATGATTCATGCTATATGCCCTCCTGCCTATACGATTGATGCTATATCCCTCCTGCCTATTTGATTCATGCTATATCCCCTCCTGCCTATGGGATTGATGCTATATCCTCTCCTGCCTATATGATTCATGCTATATCCCTCCTGCCTATATGATTCATGCTATATCTCTCCTGATGTATAAGATTTATGTTCTATCCCCTCCTGCCTATATGATTGACGAAATATCCCCTCCTGCCTATTTGATAGATGATATATCCCCTCCTGCATATATGATTGATGCTATATCCCTCCTGCCTATATGATTCATGCTATATCTCTCCTGATGTATATGATTTATGTTCTATCCCCTCCTGCCTATATGATTGACGAAATATCCCCTCCTGCCTATTTGATAGATCATATATCCCCTCCTGCATATATGATTGATGCTATATCCCTCCTGCCTATATGATTTATGTTCTATCCCCTCCTGTCTATATGATTGATGATATATCCCCTCCTGCCTATATGCTTGACGAAATATCCCCTCCTGCCTATATGATTGATGATATATCCCCTCCTGCCTATATGCTTGACGAAATATCCCCTTCTGCCTATATCATCGACGCAATATCCCCTCCTGCCTATATGATCGACGCAATATCCCCTCCTGCCTATATGATTGATGATATATCCCCTCCTGCCTATATGATTGATGCTATATCCCTCCTGCCTATATGATTTATGTGCTATCCTCCCCTGCCTATATGATTGATGATATATCCCTCATGCCTATATGATTTATGTGCTACCCCCTTCTGCCTATATGATTGATGATATATCCCTCCTGCCTATATGATTGTCAAAATATCCACTCATGCCTATACAATTTATGTTCTATCCCCTCCTGCCTATATGATTTATGTTCTATCCCATCCTGCCTATATGATTGACGATATATCCCCTTCTGCCTAAATGATCGACAAAATATCCCCTCCTGCCTATATGATCGACAAAATATCCCCTCCTGCCTATATGATTGACGATATATCCCCTCCTGCCTATATGATTGATGCTATATCCCTTCTGCCTATATGATGTATGTTCTATCCCCTCCTGCCTATATGATTGATGCTATATCCATCATGCCTATATGATTTATGTGCTATCCCCTCCTGCCTATACAATTGATGTTATATCCCCTAATGCCTATACAATTTATGTTCTATCCCCTCCTGCCTATATGATTTATGTTCTATCCCCTCTTGCCTATATGATTGACGATATATTCCCTCCTGCCTATATGATCGACAAAATATCCCCTCCTACCTATATGATTGTTGATATATCCCCTCGTGCCTATATGATTGATGCTATATCCCTTATGTCTATATGATTTATGTTCTATCCCCTCCTGCCTATATGATTGATGCTATATCCCTCATGCCTATATGATTTATGTGCTATCCCCTCCTGCCTATATGATTGATGATGTATCCCCTCCTGCCTATATGCTTGACGAAATATCCCCTCATGCCTATACGATCGACTCCTGCCTATATAATTGATGCTATATCCCTCCTGCCTATATGATTTATGTTCTATCCCCTCCAGCCTATATGACTGATGACGTATCCCCTCCTGCCCATATGCTTGACAAAATATCCCCTCATGCCTATATGATGGACTCCTGCCTATATGATTGATGCTATATCCCTCCTGCCTATATGATTTATGTTCTATCCCCTCCTGCCTATTTGATTTATGTTCTATCCCCTCCTGCCTATATGATTGATGCTATATCCCTCATGCCTATGATTTATGTGCTATCCCCTCCTGCCTATATGATTGATGATGTATCCCCTCCTGCCTATGATTGATGATGTATCCCCTCCTGCCTATATGCTCGACGAAATATCCCCTCATGCCTATACGATTGACTCCTGCCTATATGATTGATACTATATCCCTCCTGCCTATATGATTTATGTTCTATCCCCTCCTGCCTATATGATTGATAATATATCCCCTCCTGCCTATATAATTAATGATATATCCCTCATGCCTATATGATTTATGTGCTATCCCCTCCGGCCTACATGATTGATGATATAACTCCTCCTGCCTATATGATTGACAAAATATCCCCTCCTGTCTATACAATTGATGCTATATCCCCTCATGCCTATATGATTTATGTTCTATCCCTCCTGCTATGTTCTATCCCCTCCTGCCTATATGATTTATGTTCTATCCCCTCCTGCCTATATGATTGATGATATATCCCCTCCTGCCTATATGATCGACAAAATATCCCCTCCTGCCTATATGATTGATGATATATCCCCTCCTGCCTATACAATTGATGCTATATCCCTTCTGCCTGTATGATTTATGTTCTATCCCCTCCTGCCTATATGATTGATGCTATATCCCTCATGCCTATATGATTTATGTTCTATCCCCTCCTACCTATATGATCGACGATATATCCCCTTCTGCCTATGATTGATGTTATATCCCTTCCTGTCAATATGTTCGGATTTTGGGATTTTACCCTAATGCAGCAGGTTAAATACGGGATTTAACCTGTTGGCCCGGCGGCGGCCTTAAATTACCTTAGCTGTTGATAGGCCGTTAAACACAAATAAATCAAATCCTGCCTATATGCGAGAGGTTAGTAATACCAAAGTAGAGGTGACATTGGCTTTTTTTAGCTCACCTGAGCAAAGCTCATGTGAGCTATTGGTACCGCAATGTGTCCGTCGTCCGTCCGTCGTCGTCCGTGAACATTTTCAAACATCTTCTCCTCGTTAACCATTGGGCCTATATTCAGCAAACTTTATGGACATGGTCCTTATGTAGGGGGATTACAAAATTGTTAAAATGACGTCATTACGTAATCCAAGATGGCCTCCGTCTAAAAATAGCACAAACCGCCAACCGGATTTCGACAAAACTTGGTAGGAATGATTGATGTACAATGCTTTCAAAGTTGTTAAAATGGTGACCCCGGGGTCAAAAATGGGCGTGGCCCGTGGTGTCAAATTGGGGTCATATTATATTTTTGACCGAATATGGTCATGTTATATACCAAATCGAAGGTATCAACGAGGCGATCGCTCTGGTGCATTATTTGTCGAAATCGGATGGTTATGTCATCCAAGATGGCCGCCAAAAGGTTGTTCTTTTATTAGAGATTTCAAAATTCTTCTTCACATGAACCGCTTGGCCCATGGTAGCCAAACTTAAAAGCTATGGTCCATGGGTGAAGCCTTTTCAGATTTGTTAAAATGGAGGTCATCGCTAATCCAAGATGGCCGCCGTCTAAAAATAGCATAAATTCTTAAAAAATCTTCTTCTCATGAACACACTGGCTAGGTCGAACGCTTGGTCGACAGATGCAACGAATATCCGTACGTTTTGGAACGCGCGGTAGTCAGATAAAATGGCCGAAAACGAAGCAGTTTTTGAGGTAAGCGTTGTATTTATATTTATATTTATGATATATAAACGAATCCAGCCTCATGATTGGTCTTACGGAATTCCCCCAAGTATCCGCCATCTGCAAATACTGCTTTTGAAGCAGTGTAAGTGGAATTAATGGGAGAAATGCAAAACAAAGTTTGGGTTGTCAACAACAAAGCGTGGATTTTTTTCTTCTAAGTAGCACAAAATGGCCCTGTATGCCCATTTATCGTACACATATGTGACCCCCGGCATTGGAAATCATTGAATACATGTAGAGAAATACAATTTGAGACACCTGCCGACACAACAACACATTGCATGCATAATATTGACATTTGTTTACTGCAACGATGGGCAATGCCGATTGACATGCAACGCATATGCTGCCGATGCAGTATCAATTGAACGAATAATGTCTTTCGGCATATGTCTTGCGTGTTCATCCAGCATTACAGCATCCAGTGATCGACGTGTAGATAACAAACAGGTGTTGGATCGTTTATGAATTCTATATCCTCAAATTCATCAAATTCTTGGTTTTCATCGGTTACATTCGACTTATTTGGAGTTGTCAAACTTAATCGTTTTCTACTTTTCTTATGACTGGACGTCGGAGTAAGAGGTCGTTTCCTTGACAAGCTTATTGGCGTCTTACATGTAATCAGTTGTGAATAGTTCATTGTGTTTTGGAGTTGAATTTGTAAGCTTTCTTTTCGGCGTGCGTTTAATGTTGACCTTGTGGAGTGATCTTTTTGGTCGATTGAGCCACAGCGATACTTTTTTATGTTGTTTCCCCATGTCAACTGCAACAGAACCACAAGCTATCGGTTACATTCATAGGATCATTGGTGCCACAGAGAGGTCAGAAGCGGCAGAGTTGCAGTTCGGCAAAATTTGAATATTTTGTCAGTACTGATACTCTACCGATGCTGGTCGTCTCATGCAGAGTTGTCGCAATATAATGTCACACTATTAGCGTTTACGAGCGAGGTACATTCACGGTTTACTCCAGTGAGTGAACGAGAGTATTCATACAGTAGAGAGGTTGCGATTGAATACGTGTACGTATATGTGTAGGCAAGGAATGCATACACTAATTATGTCCCTTCAATCACTGACATCATCGATTACGCCTTATCAGTGGTTTAAGGGACATAATTAGTGTATGCCTCCCTTTGCTACACGTACACGTAGACGTATTAGATCGCAACCTCTCTAATATCAGGGAAATGCTTCGTAGAATTATCGAATTGGGGCATACGAGTACAGGACACACTACTCTCATGATGAGCCGTTTCAACCGGATATACACTGCTTACAACTATGTTTAACACATCGGCCTTTCTGATTAATGGAATATTCTGAAAGGTAAATCAGTCCACGTCGCATATTTTGGGAATGAAAGTACCAGGGGCCATATATTTGTACGATAAATGGGTACACAGAGCATTATCCTCACATTATAAGTTGCAGTTATATATTTTGCTAGGGTCGTACTTCAATGGGTTTAATTTGTATGCAGTGTGTCTACATGCGAACAGACATTTCAATTTAAAGACCACACCACAGAAGTAGTGGAATAATGAATAAAACATAAAATTAAGACCAACCCGCACAATTGGCACATAAACGTGGACTATTTCCAATAATACGCATCTGACAGCACGAACGTCGGATAAGAATGACAATGTTTGGAAAATAAACTGTAGATTTTTGCCGAAAGACATATTCGTTCAATTGATACTGCATCTGCAGCATATGCGTTGCACGTCAATCGGCATTGCCCATCGTTGCAGTAAACAAATGTCAATATTCTGCATGCAATGTGTTGTTGTGTCGGCAGGTGCCTCAAATTGTATATCTCTACATGTATTCAATGATTTCCAATGCCGGGGGTCACATGTGTACGATAAATGGGCATACAGGGCCATTTTGTGCTACTTTGAAAAAAAATCCACGTTTTGTTGTTGACAACCCAAACTTTGTTTCGCATTTCTCCATCAATTCCACTTACACAGCTTCAAAAGCAGTATTTGCAGACGGCGGATACTTGGGGGCATTCCGTAAGACCAATCATGAGGCTGGATTCGTTTATATATCATAAATATAAATACAACGCTTACCTCAAAAACTGCTTCCTTTTCGGCCATTTTATCTGACTACCGCGCGTTCCAAAACGTACGGATATTCGTTGCATCTGTCGACCAAGCATTCGGCCTAACCAGTGTGATGAACCGCTAGCCGGATTTCGACGAAACTTGGTAGGAATGATCGATGTACAATGCTCTTTCAAAGTTGTTAAAATGGTGACCCCGGGGTCAAAAATGGGCGTGGCCCGTGGGGTCAAATTATATTTTTGACCGAATATGGTCATGTCTATATCAAATCGAAGGTATCAAATTGGATGGTCATGTCATCCAAGATGGCCGCCAAAAGGTCGTTCTTTTATTAGAGCCCGTGGGGTAAAATTTTATTTTTTACTGAATATGCTCATGTCGTATATCAAATTGAATGTATCGATGAGGCGATTGCTCTGGTGCAATGTTTGTCGGAATCGGATGATTATGTCATCCATGATGGCCGCCAAAAGGTCCATTTATTCGAGATTTTGAACGTCTTTTTCTCAGGAACCACGTGGCCAATGCTGGCCAAACTTCATAGTAAGTTAAGATCCTTGAGTGAAGCATTTTCAGATTTGGTAAAATGATTCATCGCTTAATCCAAGATGACCGCCATCTAAAAATAGCACAATTTTTTTAAAACACATGAACTCGTCACATTCTCCTCTGGTGTTCATGGAGTCAAGTGAGCGAATTAGGGCCATCATGGCCCTCTTGTTTACTGTTCATATACATGTATTCAAAACCCACACCTGCATTTGGGTCGATTCCCCTCGGTGTTTTAGTCACCTTTTTGTGACAAGCATACGATACTGCAGTCTATTCTTAGAATCGGAAGCAGTCAGCATGTGGCCAATTTCATTCCGGATACCACTCATAATACATAGATGGGGAGGTTATGGGTCTCACACCAAGGGAAAACAATGAACAAGTCTACACACAGCTTGTTTTATTGCACATTTGAAACTGGATCTGCCAGCATATATCCAACTATGGAACTTCATTCCAGAAACAGAGGTTGTTTTTCTTTGTGCCGAGATTTGACCAACTAGAAGTAAAGTATACATTCGGAAAGTAGTACTGTAATATGTACAGGAAGTCTAAATATCTACCATAACATGGCACAGTGTAGTGGGGAGAATTTATAAGGTAGAAGTCTATATTTGATTATATGCCAGTGATATAAACAATTTATTGTGCTAGAACTGTGTTCAGTTGCATTTCAGTGGACTAGCTTGATCATTTCTCTTTAATCTCATAAACGTCGTGCTATAAACATTTTGCTTTATACAGATTTGTCTATACAGTAACCTTTATACAATAAGCAAGTACCTGGTAAGTACCTGGTATGTACCAGCATGCCACGACATAGCAACCACAAATACATGGGGCCCACGGCTGAGATAACACGACATTGCCACATTAGAAACAATTTTAGATCCGGATTACTTTTCATCTTAAACATTTATCAGGTAACGACTTTAGTATTGGCCGAATACATACCGACTGATAACATAATGTCATATCAGGTCAATAACGGGTTACAACAAATTGGTTGAACGGCGTCAAATGTTTGTTTGTTTATTGGTGTTTAACGGCCTATCAACAGCTAAGGTCATGTAAGGCCGGGCAAACGGGTTCGATCCCATTTTAACCTGCTGCATTGGGGGGAAAATCCCAAAATCGGAACAGAATATTAACATCGAGAAACAATATATTCAGCCCTGAAATTAGAATAACCTGACCTGGTGCCAGGTCCATACCACACCAAAGTCACTTGGCCCCTTCCCCTAGGATTACGAATAATCGTAATACTCACATAAGGGGTAGAACCAGATTCAACTGACACATACAAAATACCAAAGATGTATATGAGGGCCAAACCAGGTCTCCAGTCGGAATTCCGGTAAGGATGAACCCCGATCGTTGAATTACCTGTCGCGTGCTCCCGACCAACCACCCACCGGCGTCACGTGACATTACCAAACTATGTCAGTGCAATGCCACAACATAAACAAGTCCGTTCTTTTTTCAGCAAAACCACGTCATAATTTGCCCATTCTGTAGCGTAAAAAATGATCTGATAAATAGAATACCACGCTAGTGACTTTTAATATAAAGTTTATCAGGCTCGGCTCCAGTGCGTCTCGGATTTCCTACCAGTTTCCTTGCCTTGCCTAATAAACTTGATATCAAAATACAGATTGGATAAAATTGTTTTGCTGGCATTAATGCTAGTTCAGCGACTGACTGGTGAACATCACAGGCCCTGATCAGACTGCTGGCTGATCTGGCAATATGGTGGTTTCAAACAACAAATGTTTCCTATTCTCAATCCAGCCCACATGTAAGTAAATGTACATCACAAACTGGGTCACACCCGTCTATATCATACAAGCCCACCTACCAGACAACAAATGAACAAGCTATGGTTCACAAAAATGTCCTGTATATAGCAGCAAAAAGTTCCGAATAATTGCAAAAATTTGCATATGCTATTAGATTTTCTGAAAGCTTTTCTGAAGGTCTCTTGTAATCTCATGGGCAATGTCATACAATAACTTGTATAAATTAATTTTTACAAACCCACAATTTCTGCATATTTTGTTGAAGCTCGAACTGAAAAATAAGTAAGCTTCATAACTGCTGTGTAACACGTACATAGCCTATTAACAGTATCCACATTGAGTTTACTTAATACTGTGACAATGAAATGATTAAAATCATTACCGGTAGTATGTAATTTTAATATTACATGTACCATAACTGAATGGCTGCATATTTTACCCTGGACTGAAAAATACAGATGATTTTAATAATCGCTGCTGGTTTAAAGAATTTAGTCTGCTCATAACCATCGTACTGAGAGACAGATTTCAGTATTGTTTAGTATGAATATTTGTTTCAGCATGAATTGCATTGCACATGCACCAGAGGGTATGGGATCATGTGGTTTCCGTGCAACGTCTTCCGATGTGATGTAATCTTTTTTACAGTAGATTTTCATAACAAACGGACAAATTTTGACGATATATAGCATACCACAGACAATGATTTATGTATTTTGTGACTGCACTAAAGCGTCTATACAAAACTTTGTAACTTTTACCAAGTATCATTTATTTTTTTATATTCACATGCTCTAGATATTTATTTACATGGACAGTAACCAATTCTTCGTCAAACCGACATAGGCGAGATTAAAGCAAACTGTACAATAAACGTCAAACAGTTTCGGTTTCATACAAATCTGTCATTCCGTTAGATTGATTTGATTTATTCATGTTTAACGGCCTATCAACAGCTAATGTCATTTAAGGCCGGGCCAACGGGTTCAATCCCGAATTTAACCTGCTGCAGTAGGGGGAAAATCCCAAAATCAGAACGGAATATTTATATATATCGAAATAAATATATATCCAGCCCTGAAATTAGAATAACCTAACCTGGTACTACTCTTATTACTTTCATAATAGGTATAACCGGATTCACCTCTTACGTACCAGAAATCCAAAAATGTATCTTAAGGTCAAACCAGCTCCTTGGGTGGAGACATGCATCCAACTATTAAGGACATCGGCGGAACAGTTCAATAATGTGTCCGTCCAAGCCTTTTCAATTAGAAGCAAATAAAACATACAGCAGACATAAGAACAAATACTTTGTGATGTTAAATGGTAGCCTTTTGTGTTTGACACTAATACATACACATGTACGAGTTGTAACTTAACACAAGCTAATAAGCAAATCCAAAACAAGTGGCTACAAACATGAAATTCATATGATTGTGCTAAAAATGATCAATTATTGGTAAATCGTGTTGCCATGGCAAGGAGATACACTCCGATTGTATAATGAGCAGCCTAGAACCTGATACACCAGCACACCGGTGCAGTGTGAAACGGATCCAAATTGTTGGAAGCAATAACTGATGAAATGATGAACAGTATAGGCTCAGATCACACGTCTCTGGTACACATACACACACAACAGTAGTGGTATATTTACAGCCTGTTATTGAGAAGTGTTGGTCAGGAATTAATTACTGGAAGCATATCCAAACAAGAAATATGGGTTATAGCATGCTTCTAACAAATGGCATAGATCCTTATCTGGAGCTATTTTCATCAAAATTGCAATGTATACTTATCTAGCAAAGTATACTTTGAGGGAGTAACCATTTATTTTTCCCGAAATGCATTATGTCATATAGAACTAACAACTCCATATATTTGATGATTAAAAGTATGCAGAATTATTATACTGAATTTTATTACATTATCACAGCCAAAATGGCTGTGATAATGTAATAAATTCAGTATAATACTAAAAATTAATAAATTTATCTTTAAATTGAAAATTTCTCCCTCAAAGTATACTTTGCTAGAAAAGAATAGTTTGCAATGTTGGTGAAATAGGCTACAGGTCACAGAGGTGTGCCAGCAGATCAGGTACTAGACTGTCATAATTGTGCCCAGCTTCTTCTGCCATAGGCACAAGTACGCCGCTGTAGCTGTTACAGTGTACCAGTATATAGATGCAGTTCCATACATTTCCCAAATGTCATGACAATACAGGCTCGATGGTAAGTCACATTTAAGCCATGGTTGAGATTTTCTGCCTTATGACATATACAATTCTCGAAACGGATTTAGAAAATCTGCGATATATTATGTAATAAATACGAACATTTCATGGCACTCGCAGAAATATTCAATTTCGGAAGTTTGTTTATTGGTGTTTAACGTCCTATCAACAGTTATGGTCATGTAAGGCCGGGCAAACGGGTTCGATCCCGTTTTAACCTGCTGCATTGGGGGGAAAATCCCAAAATCAGAACGGAATATTTACATCGAGGAAAAATATATTCAGCCCTGAAATTAGAATAACCTGACTGGTGCCAGGTCCATACCACACCAAAGTCACTTGGCCCCTTCCCCGAAAATAGGATAGCGAATAATCAAGATTCAAATGTCACATACAAAATGCCAAAGACGCATGTGAGGGCCAAACCAGGTCTCCAGTTGGGATTCTGGTAAGGATGAACCCCGATCGTTAAATTACCCATCACATGCTCCCACCTGCCACCCACTAATTTCGAAAGTCATTTATGGAAATTATCACAGTTTTTTTCCAGAATCAATATTTGCGAGAAAAAAATAGCAGAGCTGCCAACCCCATGTCGGTCACATGAGGAACATGTTTTCAGGAACAAATCAGTAGTCACTTATATGCATACTTACATAATCTAGTAATTTTTTTAGAGCCTAGTAGGTTATGGATTTCACCCGTTTCAGTGTAGCCTCGCTCATAGAGTGGTTGAAGCAAGTTGTGGTGCTGTTTATTTTCAAAAGTAACACTTTTTTAAGTGTCTGATGGTTCATTGAAGAAACCAATATTACTGAGCGCTTGAAACTACTATTACTACACAACAAGAATCAAAATGGTAAGCGCCTAGGTGAGTATGATTATGGTGAAATATAAAGTTAGGATTTATTTGAAGAATTTTGAAACAAAATTATTGTTTCCCAATATTCCCGCGCTGAGTTTTTGAAAAATCATACTTTTTAATTGTTGTCTGTACTTCCGTAAACAAATACGGAAAAATCCGAACAGTTGGCAGCTCTGAAATAGATGTGAAAATCTCGTACACTGGTTCAATATTAATCATTTACATTTGGAATGCACCTTTATGGGTATGAAGTTTTTTAAATATGTTTATTTTTGTTATTTCTCGATGAAAGTAGATGCTGTGACCATCGTATAAACCATTCAAATGGTGGTCACGATATATACTTCTGAGCACATAATAGGAAAGTATTTAGGATTTTCCACAAACAAAATAATGGCATATCCATAGCATCAAATGGGTTACAAGACGGAGTGAAAGACGGGGTGTAACTCTGCCTTCGATAACCCATTCTAGCATGTATTCCTGAAATAGTATTTAATCAAATTCCCAACGTATTCATCAAATGGCACTTATCATTCACAACAATATGAAACTTTCTAAACCTAAAATCACTTGGTCTATGGTCATTTAGATCATGAATTTGTCACAAAAATGTAAGAGTTAATGAATGGAATGCAATGGTGTTTAATGGCTCATTACCTCAAAATATTGCCAAATGATACACATTGATAAAATATATGTAAATCCAATGAATATGATGAAAAGTTATGACATACATCATAATAATACAAGTGATGGTATTACCAAATAAACTGCAAGGCACACTGAAGCAGTGCAAGCATTTGCACACAGCTAGTACAAGTTTGATTGTTCTAAAATGGCCCCCGGCTGAGAAAATATACCATACAACAAATGTGGCCAGGATAGCCATTTTCTCGCCCCAACTGGAATGAAACTCACTCCAAGATTATAGCGGTGAAAGTCTCTACTTACTTTCAATAATGACACACTTAGTACACCAACATACCTGCTAACTACAAAGTCATACTGTTGTAGTATTACTACACCTGTGGATGTGATTGGAGAAATGGGGTTTACGACATTTGTGACCAATGTAGTTCTGTATCAACCTACGCATCCAATGATTTTCATCAGTGCATACACTGTTCACAATACTCGGTGAAACATCTGTCATGCCCCTAGAAAACACAGATCCTCATCAGACTACAGGAGTGTGCTAGCAGATCATGCGCTACACAAGCCATAAAGGACATAAGCCTTATTTCTCCAGTCACAGCCACACATGGGCCGCCAGATGACAAACAGCACCAGTGGATATTTATCCCTTTCAACACTACAGTGTGGACAGAAGTAATTTCCCGAAAGTTAAAAACCCATGTGTTTAACGGCCTATCAACAGCTACGGTCATGTAAGGCCTGGCAAACAGGTTTGATCCCATTTTAACCTGCTGCATTGGGGGGAAAATCCAAAAATCAGAACGGAATATTTACATCAAGAAAAAGTATACTCAGCCCTGAAATTAGAATAACCTGACCTGGTGCCAGGTCCATACCACACCAGTCACTTGGCCCCTTCCCCGAAAATAGGATTACGAATAATCGTAATACTCACATAAGGGGTAAAACCAGATTCAACTGTCACATACAAAATGCCAAAGACGTATGTGAGGGCCAAACCAGGTCTCCAGTCGGAATTCCGGTAAGGATGAACCCCGATCGTTAAATTACCCATCGCATGCCCCCACCTGCCACCCATGGACCAATACTGGAATTTTCCCAATTATTGGATTAGATCGACTGTTGTCACGAAGTTGATTGCTAGCAGACGGCCTCTTTTGAGAATGAAAAAGTTGCATTGATAATTGTTTCATTGTTTAACTGTAATATGAATATCTATTATATGCTGTGTACAACACTCGCTACGGGATGCACGAGCTTGCCAATTAACAGACGATAGATTAAATGTGATTAGAGAAAACTCGGGACATACGACGCAGACCATACAGTTAAAAAATGTTACTCAACCCATGGCATGCACTCACTTCTATAGGCTATACATCATATTCAACATAGTCAAGTAGACATAAAAAAATACCCTATTTTCAACCTCGTTCACATACCAGACACTTCCATATTTCTACCGACCTATCTTTCTGGCAATACATGTATGCATTAGATCTTCCAATATTTCATTCTAAATATATGTTTTTAGTATTTTCTAAGTTACACACATTTTAGCTATCAACTTGAAAGTGAAAATTCTCTGTACGGAAATATTCCACACAATCAGCTTTACGCAATTGGCTGAATTAAAATAGCACCATTAGGGACAGTTGAATTTGGATTTCCTGTGACATCATTGCTGATGGTTCTATATATATAACAGGAAATCGGAAAGTAAAGTTTCAGGAAAGGTTATATGGAAATGTGAGATGAAAATCAAAACAAACATGCATTTTGGATCATTTTAGCTTTGTGAACAAGATGTATTAGTGTTAAGCTGTAGAACTGGAGTTACTAACATTTACTTTAATGGTCCTTGGCAAGATTTTGAGACCGTAATCAGATTTTAGCCAGATTTGAAACATAAGTGACGTCTCCGCAGTCCAAATATATATTGCATTGCTTCGTACACAGAATGGTCACCTTGTATTTTGTAGATTAAGTGTGCGCAACAAATTGCTAAAACCAAAAGCATGAAGTGAATAGATTTGACATTTATCTACTGTCAGATATACAAGTCAGCGAAATAAACGTAGTGTCCGAGCGAGCCTGAAACCAGGGCATTTGTTGCACCCTCTTACTAACAGTGATTACAATGTATAGCCTATGGAAATTGGTAGGTAGATTAATTTTTGGGAATTTGCCATTTTCTGGGACTTTGATCCGAATCGTCCACCTGTGGGCATGCACGGGTCACACCTAAGTACCTGGAATGCAATTTGATATGTTAATTTTGCAAACAATCCAATGATCACAAAATGATTTTCATACTAGTCCGTTTATGAAATGGGGGTGTTTTTGTTCTCAAAAATATGATAATTACTTTCAAAAAGTGCAAATCCTGACGAGACGAGCCGGCTCATCTGTATTTACACTGTTTGCCATTACCACTATACAGGCCTGTGGGGTTGAAAGGGTTAACAAATAATACATGCCATTGTGACTGGTAAAAATGCAGTTTATGGAATTTGTAATCAGCGTAAAATCCGAATCAACCAGTGCATCCGCATGTAGAGGATCCTGAACTAGACTGGCCATACATCCCATAATCATCATTTCTCCAGCGACAGCAACATATTATATCATTATCAGACAGTAGGAGGGCGATAGTAGATTGATAGCTACAGTGGATACAACTACCAGAATCCAAATTTCTCTGGTCATAGCCACAAATTAATAGATGTCAACATCTGTTTACCCCTTTCAACACCACAGGCCCGTGTAGTGGCATTGGCAAAAAGTGTAGATCCAGATGAGCCGGCTCGTGACGAGCCGTCTCATCAGGATCTGCACTTTTTGCAATTAATTTTCATATTTTTCAGGACAAGTGAGTGAGTGAATAGGGTTTAACGTCCGCTTTTCTGACATAGAGGTACAAGCCTCAGGGAGTCTACACGCAGACGGGTCAACGGGGTCGAGTCCCATATCCACCTGTCCAAGGGGGGTAAATCCCAACTTCAGAACTCAATATTTACAATCAAAATATATATTCAGTCCTGAAATTAGAACAACCTGATCTGGTGCCAGGCCCTCGCCACACCAGCATCATTTATCCCATCCCCTAAAAGTAATAGGATTAGCGCTAATCTTACTTTTATATATGGGGCATAGCCCGACTCAACTCTCACATACAAGAAAGCCAAAAATGTACATGAGGGCCAAATCCGGTATAGTGGGTTCCGGAAAGTATGAACCCAATCGTTAAGCCAGTTTAGTCGCCTTTTACGACAAGCAATGGCTACTGCAGCACTATTCTCAGGATCAGTTGATCCCGCCCCGGTGCCTGCACGGGGCTTTTAAGGACAAAAATACCCCCTTTTCATAAATGAACTAGTCTGAAAATCATTTTTGTGACAATTGTATTGGTTTCAAAATTAACATATCAAAGTCCATTCCAGTTATTCAGGAGTGAAAGGGTTAACAAGGCAGTACAAGCAGCGTGGACAGTCAAAAGCACCATAGCACAATACATGTATTTCCAGTTTGTCAAGCATGTGATTGAAAATGTTGTGAATTTTTCAAACAGCAAAACAATATAACATGAGTGTAATGGTTGGATACTTTCTCATTTCTTTACAAACAATGCAAGTTGTGATTGCTTAAAATAGTCAACTCGAGAAGATTCAAACAAACTAACAAGTTGCATGTCTTGTTTATGGAGAAATCCTGTAAAAAATATACTGTGTACATCGAGCTGTAGAAAGAATCTCAATTTGTACGACTACCAGACAGAACATACAGTCGGGTGACAGAAGTATTGGTGAATTGTCGGCCATATTGGACAAACGCAAAAACAAATATGTACTCGAAGTACATATAGTCGCCATCTGTCTGTCTCTGTCCATCCGAATATATGTATTGAGCTTTGCATTAAAGTTGTCGGCACCTACAATCTCTAACCGTAAGTTGGATGACCTTTAAACATCATATGCTTATTAGTCCTCATCCATATTTTCATTCTGTAGCCCACTCATGCGACCCCTGTACCCAAAGTCAAGGTTAAATGACTAATGCCCTAAATTTTGTTTTTGGAGATTCCAAACAAAGGGAAGCTATACATTTAAAACTAGAGCAAGAGAGCAGTCTCACGGATACCAGCCGTCACCTGGACCGACAAATAAAATCTTTAACGCAGACGGATGAACAGACGGACGGAATGATGAAAACTATATACCCCTCGACATACATCATTTGTTTGTTTGTTAATTGGTGTTTATCAGCCTATCAACAGCTAAGGTCATGTAAGGCGAGGCAAATGGATTCGATCCCGTTTTAACCTGCTGCATTGGGGGGGAAATCCCAAAATCAGTACAGAATATTTACATCGAGAACAAATATATTCAGCCATGAAATTAGAATAACCCGACCTGGTGCCAGGTCCATACCACACCAAGTCGCTTGGGCCCTTCCCCTAAAATAGGATTACGAATAATCGTAATACTCACATAAAGGGTATAACCAGATTCAACTGTCACATACAAAATGCCAAAGATGTATGTGAGGGCCAAACCAGGTCTCCAGTCGGAATTCCATTAAGAATGAACCCCGATCGTTAAATTACCCATCGCATGCTGCCACCTGCCACCCACACATCATATGTCGAGGGTATAAAAATAGCAAAAATTCAATATGGCCACCATTTCACCAATAGTTATGTCACCCGACTGTATATCAAGTTTGTATATGTACAGAAATGTTAATATGTACAATGTATGTACATTCTGTTGCATAAATGTCTGTCACTACTGTATCACAGTACACGCAGCATAGAGCTCCATGAATACCACACACCGTTGCAAGACAAGTTCTGAAGTCCAGAAGAGTGAAAAGCAGAATTGATTTATACACCTTAATTCAGCCAAATATAATTTCCAATACGACACATACTTCACCCAGCGGAGCATACAATGTAGACATTCATGTTCTTGTCGAATTACCAAACCAAACATTTTGACACCAAGATTTATAAAACAATTGAAAGGCTCAGTGGAATAAAAGGGCCAGCTCCCTCATGGAGTTAGCCCCCTTTTTCCACAGACACTTTCAATTTATAACAAAGAATAAATCACAAATAATTTAAATATTCACCTTTCATTGATAAAATATGGCCAACAACAGTTTCTGCTTTGGAAGTTAAGAAAAAGTTGATGGGAGATTCCCAAATAACTGGCATCAAATCATACCGTATTCTTGCGATTATAGGTCGCAAGAGTGCATAAGACGCACCCCTATTTTCAGTCCAAAATCTGGGGGAAAATGTCTACATGAGATTATAAGACGCACCCAATTTTCCTAACAAAATGAAACAAAAAAAATGAAAAAAAACTCGCCAAGTTGTTGTTATTTATCCCCCCACACTGTTTTTTTATTCGTACCTTGGACGTTTTTGTCTGTATTTTCCCTATCATAGTTTGCTATGTCCGTAATTTGCCGACTCTATGTCCATGATTCCCCGGTCCATATTTCACCATGTTCTAGTATCTTCAATTACACTGTAAACGCGGTAGTGCATTGGCTCCCGATTTGTTTGCCTATTTGTATATCAAACTCGTGTTAAATGTGTAACAGACTATTGTCATAAATCGTGTTAATATATTTGCAATCATATTGCTGCCGAAAGTGGTATTATATTATTAATTATTGATTGCGGTATGTATTTTCACTTTTCAACACCATTTACGGAAACTATTTTCGAAATCAATATCTGCGTATAATCCAGAGTGTTTTTTTAACCCGTTCCTTTCTGAATACACATTTACGGATATGAAATTTATTAAATATTTTATTTTTATTTTTGTTATTTCTCACTGAAAGTATATGTTGTAACCACTCATTTGAACCGTCTCGACAAAACGGTTTAAATGGTGGTCGCGGCATATACTTCTGATTGCATAGAAGGAAAATATTTAGGATTTTCCGCAAACATAAGCGTATCCTCAGCATGAAATGGGTTACCGATTGCCCCCATGATGCGAGGATGAAAGCCGCACGTTCGCCACATCTGCGGCACACATCAAAAAGCATGTTGACCAATCAGTGCAATTTCAAAACATAGCCTAAAGGTCACACAGTTTACAGCTCGTGCTGAATGATGACATAAGATAATAGCACCTGTTGACACGGTTGGGTGTTATCGATTTTTTTCAACAAAGCAACACACAACTTTCGCCTACAGTATGTAATATTTCAAAATCAGTTGTATCTTCCGTAAATGACGCTGAAAGCAGCCTATAGCTATGACGAATTTGCATTGTCCGCTGACGTAATTATAATTTTTTAAATAGATTGGCGATTGGCGAACATTGTAAACCATGTGCAGACTACGCGAATCCACCGCCTGGTCTGGCCGCTAATGCAATAAGCCGGGATTTGTCAGAGATAAAGACCCAATTCACATAAACACGTTTGCCGTGTCATAAATAGAGTCTGGTTCTCGGTAGTATTGTTTCACTGGAACGCATTAGACAGGGTACCAGTTTAGTGACGAATACGAAACGGACGTCAGCAACCGCGTGTGTTCATATTTGATATGGCTTTGTGTTGTAAATCTTGACACGCGGTGTGTTTGATGTCGGCCAGCTGACTTAGGCTTGCCACTTTCATCAGCATCTTGTAAACACACAGTTTCAAAACTAATGATGGAGATATAACTTTCGTGGAATTGCATTATGCATATTGGGATTTACCGTTAATGGCGTCATGCAATATTTTTTCACGGCAAAATGACACCGACCGATATGGGACCGGTAAATGTTTTCAAAAGATAATTAAAATGATAGAGGCAAGATTGTGATTCGGCAGAGAAAATGTCGACCGGATCTGATCTTGGTATACACTGTTCGCCTTCGGTATAGAAAATGTGTACCGAATGTGACACATGGCCGGAACGAGTAAGGCGCGTGTAAAGGCGCGAACTGTTTAGAATACGAAATCAATATTCCAATACCGGATTTTACCCCAAAGACTAACAACAACAACAAATATAGGAACGCATTTTATTTTTTTTATTTTTGGTCGTTTATGTCAATATTTCGGCTGGAAAAAAATGCTCATGTATCTACATGTATTTATAAGACGCAGGGGCTTTCTGGGATACAAATCTGAGTAAAATCTGCGTCTTATAATCGCAAGAATACGGTAAATGTTAAACAAATTAACAATTTACTCAAGACACACGACGCAAAATATTTACAATAATTATCAATAGATAAATTTGTACCGAAAAAGTTTTGTACATCATAGTAACAAGATTTTGTACGTAGATTTTCGCCACAAATATAGGTGTGCTATACACAGGTGTGCGTTATACATAGACATCTATGGGTGCTTGATGGCAAGTATCACAAAGACCGATTGTGGAATACTGTTGACCAGTCACTCTCGCCTTTCATGGGCATAAATAATTCAACAGCCCTATTCATTATATACAATAACCAGGTCTTTCATTCACATTTTCACCCATAATAGAAGAATTGTAAATAATTATATACATGAAGGCTGAAAGTTTGTAAATAAACACACTGTTGTTCATCTAGCTATAGAACAGGAAAAAAAAAAGGACCTTACACCATTTGCATAAAATGTTCGCAAGTGTAACTTTAGGATCGTCTGGAAATTTTAATTGATGGATATACATTTATTGAGCATATGCTGCATATGCCTATGCTCAATAAATGTAAATCCAATAATTGTTTACAAGAAAACGTTTTTAAAGGTATATAACCACTCAGTAGGCACAACATGTGCTTCTATCAGTTCATGATCTGAGCCATTTTCTGGAAAAATAAACATTTATTCACCATTACACCACGTATTGATTGGCATTATTATACATTTTATATCAGACTTAAATTTCCACACTGATATCAGGGGCGATAACCGTGTTTTCTTAAAATGTTTAACGGACATTACTATTTATTCTCTGTACAGTTCTTTAGGGTATAGCAGATCGCTAAGCAGATTATTGCTGCATACGTCTTTAAAATATAACGTTTGGACAAGTACCTGGTACCAATAGACAGGAAAAAGCGTCTTTTTTCCAAATTGGGTTACCTTTTTAATTTATTTCAAGGTTTTACTCGCATAATTCCTTGTTTACCTAACGCATTGAATTAGTCAGTAACGGATAGCGTTGGGGTTTAACGGATCGCTGTGCGACAGTTGCTGAGGGGGGAGTCTCAAAACATTCCAAATCATGTATTTGTTTTGTCGATGACTTGGAAACATGCTTACATGTATATTACATTCAGACATGCAAAGTCTCTCGATTTGATCGGGAGTCTCCCGATTAGAGACTCAAAACCCGATTCTCACGATCGGGATGAAAAAAAATCCCGATTTGAAAAATGTAAAAAAATAATAAAAATGCAAAAAATAACAGTTACATTTTACTTTATTTGGTAGATATACAATTAAAAAAAAACATTTATAGCTTTAAAAAATACATTTGCTATAGTGTTTTCAGGTCATATTTTGTTTGAGACATTCCCCGCAAATAGGCAAAATCGGCGATCCGCTACTACCGGAATCAGTTGCGTTATTATTGACGTCTGTGTTCAGTGACATGGCGTGATTTATGAACCAAGGTTCTTTGCAGTTATAGAGGACATTATTGTACATCATATTATTCACAGAGTTTGTTTTTTCCAAACTAACTGTTTATACATTTTTAGTGAAATTACTCTGGAGCAACCTACTTTCGCTTTAACTGGTGTAAACTTCCGGTTACGTCATTGTGTTTCTTGACGCTATACGCACGGCAAGGAAACTGTTATATCAAAGTAAACATGTCATTGTATGGGGGATAGATCACTCTTCCTAACGGTAATATTTTATTTATTTTAAATGTACATTATAAAAAAATATGTTGATACAAATCTACACCGATCCGCTATACCCTAAGATCCGCTATACCCTAAATAACTGTATTTATTTTTTGATGTGCAATGGCAAGTATCACAAAGACCGATTGTGGAATACTGTTGACCAGTATACTGTTGACTGTATAATCTGTAGAAAATATCTTTTTTCAGGCGACGCATTTAATTAGTATAAATAATTAAAAAATAGCATGCCTCATTTTCATATGAAAATAGCCTGATAACACCGCGCGTCACTATCAGTAAAATAAATATTACTAAATGATTATATCTGTATAGCGGGCACTCGTAATTTTTGGAACTGGTGGAATAGTGGCACAATTATACACTTATTTAATTCCTATAAATAACATGTTGTGCCTACTGATTGGGCATGTACCTTTAATGTGAAATTTACAGACGATCGTAATGTTGCACTTACAAACATTTTATTCAGAAGAAGTTTAATGAAACAGGCCCCAGTAGCTGAAAGGCTAATAAGCCTTATAATACTAAGCGGATGTGCAGACACCTTGAACTATGGTGGTCACAAATGTTGCAAGGTCCTTTTTGTCTGGGATGTAAACAATATCATCACAGCTTGGTCATGCAGAATATTTCTGCTCTATACAATAATGATTGTTTATGCATCGTTTTCCCATACACTATAACAAATACTCAATAGTGAAATATTACTTTTTTGTTTTGAAAAAAAAAACAACATTATATGGGTATTTTAGACTGGTCTTGGAAAGCTAATTCTAAGTTACTCTCAACTCAACAAACATTTGTCGAGATAAATAGGGACGTCACTCTGGAATTATCAAGCTCCTTTCCAAACACTTACAAATATTACTATATTTTCCATAAATAAATGTGAAAATAGTGCAGCTAGCATGTATATGTATAAGTTTTGACGTCATTTATGGAAACTATGTTTGTATTTTAAAATGACCAAACTGAGGAGACAGGGCAAGACTATTCCTGACCTGGCTCCAAATATTGAACCTCTAAAGGTATATGCCCACTTAGAAGGCACAAACTGTTCTTTACAGGAATTAAATAAAAGTGTATAATTCCGTCACTATTCCACCAGTTCTAAAAATTACAAGTGCCTGCTATACAGATATAAAAATTTAGTAATATTTATTTTACTGCTAGTGACTCGATTTCGTGTCAGGCTATTTTCAAATGCAAATTTTCGACAAATTATAAAGTATGATCATTGCACATCAAAAAATAAATACAGAGAGTAAATAGTAATGTCTGTTAACATTTTAAGGAAACACGGTTATCACCCCCGATATCAGTACGGAAATTTGTCCGATATGAAATGTATAATAATGCCAATCAATACGTGGGGTAATGGTGTAGAGCGGGCACTCGTAATTTTTAGAACTGGTGGAATAGCGACACAATTATAATACACTTATTTAATTCCTATACAGAACAGCTTGTGTCTACTGAGTGGGCATGTACCTTTAAAAGGCGGGAAATTAAAATTTTCATCAGAAGATTTTTTATTTGGTCATATTTCTTAACAAGAGGGCCATGATGGCCCTAATTCGCTCACCTGACTCCATGAACACCAGAGGAGAATGTGACATTGAGTTCATGTGTTTTAAAAAAATTGTGCTATTTTTAGATGGCGGTCATCTTGGATTAAGCGATGACTCTCATTTTACAAAATCTGAAAATGCTTCACCCAGCATCGGCCATGTGGTTCCTGAGAAAAAGACGTTAAAAATCTTGAATAAATGGACCTTTTGGTGGCCATCATGGATGACATAATCATCCGATTCCGACAAATATTGCACCAGAGTCATTGATACCTCATTGATACCTTCAATTTGATATATGACATGACCATATTCAGTCAAAAATAAAATTTGACCCCAATTTGACCCCACGGGCCACGCCCATTTTTGACCCCGGGGTCACCATTTTAACAACTTTCAAAGAGCAATGTACATCGATCATTCCTACCAAGTTTCGTCGAAATCCGGCTAGCGGTTCATGAGAAGAAGATTTTTTAAGAATTTATGCTATTTGGCGGCCATCTTGGATTAGCGATGACCTCCATTTTAACAAATCTGAAAAGGCTTCACCCATGGACCATAACTTTTAAGTTTGGCTACCATGGGCCAAGCGGTTCATGTGAAGAAGAATTTTGAAATCTCTAATAAAAGAACGACCTTTTGACCTTTCGGCGGCCATCTTGGATGACATAACAATCCGATTTCGACAGAAAATGCACCAGAGTGATCGCCTCATTGATACCTTCAATTTGATATATGACATGACCATGTTCAGTCAAAAATAAAATTTGACCCCAATTTGACCCCACGGGCCACGCCCATTTTTGACCCCGGGGTCACCATTTTAACAAATTTCAAAGAGCAATGTACATCGATCATTCCTACCAAGTTTCGTCGAAATCCGGCTAGCGGTTCATGAGAAGAAGAATTTTTAAGAATTTATGCTATTTTTAGACGGCGGCCATCTTGGATTAGCGATGACCTCCATTTTAACAAATCTGAAAAGGCTTCACCCATGGACCATAACTTTTAAGTTTGACTACCATGGGCCAAGCGGTTCATGTGAAGAAGAATTTTGAAATCTCTAATAAAAGAACGACCTTTTGACCTTTCGGCGGCCATCTTGGATGACATAACAATCCGATTTCGACAAAAAATGCACCAGAGTGATCGCCTCATTGATACCTTCAATTTGATATATGAAATGACTATATTCAGTCAAAAATAAAATTTGACCCCAATTTGACCCCATGGGCCACGCCCATTTTTGACCCCAGGGTCACCATTTTAACAACTTTGAAAGAGCAATGTACATCGATCATTCCTACCAAGTTTTGTCGAAATCCGGTTAGCGGTTCTTGCTATTTTTAGACGTCGGCCATCTTGGATTACGTAATGACGTCATTTTAACAATTTTGTAATCACCCTACCTAAGGACCATGACCATGAAGTTTGGTGACCATAGGCCCAATGGTTACCGAGGAGAAGACGTTTGAAAATGTTCACGGACGACGACGGACGACGACGGACGACGACGGACACATTGCGGTAACAATAGCTCACATGAGCTTCGCTTAGGTGAGCTAAAAATATAATGGCAGTGAATGAGAACCATCTCTATTTAAAACTCATCTGCAACTAAAGTATGTTTTATCAGTGAAAATGAATATATGATAAACGTAAATTCTGCATCTTAATGGACATTCGGAACCATGTTTACAAATAGAGTATTACAAGCAATGACAATACTGGTTATCCAGCCATCTCCAAAGTTCCACTTTTACAAACAAGAATTCCGCCACAGAATCGGTGTCGCGCCTGCAAGGCATTTGACTGTCACATGATCATGAGCATGTGCTAAAGTAAGCGTCACAAAAACCGTCACAGAAATGCATGCTTAAACACGAAAAAGGTCAAGGTTGAAGAAACTTTTTAACATAAAAAAATGGCAAAGTGTTTCCACAAACATGTGAAGGTCAAGTTCATGTTAATGGTGGCATGATTGTGTTCCAAATGCTTACCTGTATCAAGTTCGAAATATTGAAGCAATCTGTCAAGTAATATTAAAGTTATACCATGATGAAGAAGCTTGTACAAACTTTTTGGAGCAAATAAATGGCAAGTGTTTAGGCAAAAATGTGAACGTAAAAAATGTCAAGGTAATGTTAATGGCAGCATGAGTGTGTTCCAAATGCTCACATGTATCAATGGTCCAAATATTGAAGCAACCTGTCAAGGAATATTAAAGTTATACCATGATGACGAAGCTTTTACAAAATGTTGACATGTCGGACGACGACGGAAAAGCGCACGACAAAATGATTTGAGTGATCGGATGGCTGTAAGGTACAACCGCATGGCCTGTAGTCATATGACCTGAACACAGGCATCCATGCAGACCACGGGTAGAAGGGTGGGTGATTGATAGCCACTGTGACAAAGATGCCATGAATATATTAATAATATACATGGTAACCAGAGCATACTTGCAATACCATACAATCTCAAACATACACATTTGCATTTCACAAACAATTTGCAACAGACAAGCAACATTCATTACCTTAGTCTCATGAAACTTGGATCCGTGATTCCAGAACATTCTAAAGAACAATTCAATGTTCAGTTGAAACTAAACCACCGAAGCTGTTCCAATACCGTGCCTGGAGAAATGGGATTTTTATGCTTTTGCAACCAGTATAGACCCAGATCAGCCTGCGCCTCTAAAAGCATTGATCCTGATAAGGATGTACGAGTATGCAGTATTATTTATTTAATGGTGCTTAACGGCATGTCAAAAGCTAAGGTCATTTTGGCCGGGTCAATGGGGTCCAATCCCAAAATCAGAACTGAATATTTACAATAACAAGAGGGCCATGATGGCCCTAATTCGCTCACCTGACTCCATGAACACCAGAGGAGAATGTGACATCGAGTTCATATGTGTTTTAATTGTGCTATTTTTAGATGGCGGTCATCTTGGATTAAGCGATGACTCTCATTTTACCAAATCTGAAAACGCTTCACCCAAGGATCTTAAATTACTATGAAGTTTGGCCAGCATCGGCCATGTGGTTCCCGAGAAAAAGACGTTCAAAATCTCGAATAAATGGACCTTTTGGATGCCATCATGGATGACATAATCATCCGATTCCGACAAATATTGCACCAGATCGCCTCATCGATACCTTCAATTTGATATACGACATGAGCACATCTGTCAAAAAACAAAAATTTGACCCCACGGGCCACGCCCATTTTTGACCCCGGGGTCAACATTTTAACACCTTTGAAAGAGCATTCTACGTCGATCATTCCTACCAAGTTTCGTCGAAATCCGACTGGTGGTTCATGAGAAGATTTTTTAAGAATTTGTGCTATTTTTAGACGGCGGCCATCTTGGATTAGCGACGTCCTCCGTTTCAACAAATCTGAAAAGACTTCACCCATGGACCATAACTGTCAAGTTTGGCCACCATGGGCCAAGCGGTTCGTGTGAAGAATTTTGAAATCTCTAATAAAAGAACGACCTTTTGACCTTTCGGCGGCCATCTTGGATGACATGACCATCCAATTTCGACAAAAAATGTACCAGAGCTATCGCCTCTTTCATACCTTCGATTTGATATAGACATGACCATATTCGGTCAAAAATAAAATTTGACCTCACGGGCCATGCCCATTTTTACCATTTTAACAAGGCAGCCATCTTGGATGACATGACCATCTAATTCCGACAAAAAAATCTACCAGAGCGATCGCCTCTTTGATACCTTCGATTTGATATAGACATGGCCATATTCGGTCAAAAATAAAATTTGACCCCAATTTGACACCACGGGCCACGCCCATTTTTGACCCAGGGGTCACCATTTTAACAACTTTGAAAGAGCATTGTACATCGATCATTCCTACCAAGTTTCGCCGAAATCCAGCAGGCGGTTCATGAGAAGAAGATTTTTTAAGAATTTATGTTATTTTTAGACGGCGGCCATCTTGGATTAGCGATGACCTCCATTTTAACAAATCTGAAAAGGCTTCACCCATGGACCATAACTTTTAAGTTTGGCTAACATGGGCCAAGCGGTTCATGTGAAGAAGAATTTTGAAATCTCTAATAAAAGAACAACTTTTTGACCTTTCGGTGGCCATCTTGGATGACATAACCATCCGATTTCGACAAAAAAAATGCACTAGAGTGATCGTCTCGTTGATACCTTCAATTTGATATATGACATGACCATATTCGGTCAAAAATAAAATTTGACCCCAATTTGACCCCACGAGCCACGCCCATTTTTGACCCTGGGGTCACCATTTTAACAACATTGAAAGAGCATTGTACATCGATCATTCCTACCAAGTTTTGTCGAAATCCGGCTGGCGGTTCTTGAGAAGAAGATTTTGGAAGAATTTGTGCTATTTTTAGACAGCGGCCATCTTGGATTACGTAATGACGTCATTTTAACAATTTTGTAATGCCCCTACCTAAGGACCATGACCATGAAGTTTGGTGACTATAGGCCCAATGGTTACGGAGAAGACGTTTGAAAATGTTCACGGACGCCGGGCGACGGGCGACGGACACATTGCGGTAACAATAGCTCACATGAGCTTCGCTCAGGTGAGCTAAAAATATATATTCAGCCATGAAATTGGAGAAATTAGAATAACCTGATCTGGAGCCTCACCGTCCGGTAAGTATGAACCCCACCATTAAATTACCCTTCGCATGGTCCCAACCAGCCGCCCGCCACAAACACACAAAGGCAACAAGCCCATTTCTACAGTCACATATAACCACCAGATTTTGTAACAGTCACAGGTTTGTAACCACAGGATCTGTTCCAAGTTTCCATGGCAACATCACACAGCAGTCACCAGCTGATAGAACCTATACTGTGATTGTGACCAGTGTAAACCCAGATCACAGATATTCAGTGTGTGTAGTAGCTACAGTATTCAAAGAGGGATTGTGATATGGAATGCACAAGCAAACCCTGGTGTGCAAAACGGTATTTAAGAACAGTGTAGACCGATCTTGTGCACATCATGAGAAAATGGAACTTACAAAATATTTAAACTAGTGTAGCCCCTATCAGCAGGCCATCAGCAGACGGATAAGGATCTAAATTATTAAAAACACACCAGGACCAGTTCACTGATAGAATGTAAAGCAATTCAGTATATGATCCGAGACAATCATGATGGTGTAGGTTTTTGCTACATTTGCAAAAGCTACAAGCCATGGATTCTCAGTGGCTGAATATCAAAACCTGTCAGCATTGAACAGATTACATTGATGCCAGTGCCTTAGATAAGCTTGGTGTCTAAGAGTATAATACCTACTTATTTCAAATTCAATACATATTTTATTTTTGCAAATGTATTATTGAATATATCACATGCATTTTTCGATATGATATACATGTATATGCATATAATGAGCAAAATAGTAAGCCAAGTTAAAAATCACTTATTTGAGCTGTTCAAATATGTGAATGTTCAACTTCATTATAAAGTTTTATTCCTCAATTTGAACATCAATGAGTTTTAAAATTATTCCGAGTACTTTGTACTCCGACATGCGTATTCGGCTAAAAAGAATGCGTAAACTATACCAATAAGGGCCTTAACACTTAGACCGCAACTCACAACAATTGTCGTCTGCTGTTGCTTTTATATCTTGCCTTATTTCTCAATAAAAACATGTTTTGATCACACTTCAGAATCATTTCCAATGGAAATGATTCTCAAGTCCAATGGAAATGATTCTGAAATGCTGTCAAAGCATGTTAAAAATTATTCTAAAATGTTGTCAAAGCATGTTTTTGATGATAAAAATGGAAAATAGAAAATAAACAGCAGACGACAACAAAATTAAGATAGCGGTCTAAGGGTTAATAAGCGCCTTAACTGGAACTTTGTATTGCACAGGTTCCTCTGTTGTACAATACAGGATACATTTTATCAGCTGGTGGCAAACAAACTGGGACTGCCATATTCACCAAGACACACAACACTGGCCATAGACTCCTACCACAATGACAATTGTAGCTGTGACTGGAGCAATGGGGATTATGGCATTTACAATCAGTGTAAATCCAGACCAGACTGCTAATCCAGGTTGATAGGGTTCCACACCATTCACCATGGAGTCTTTCTTCTTTACTTTTAACGATCAATATAGATTCTTATCAAGCTACAGTGCGCTACAATATCAGGAGCTAGACTGGTCAGAAATGACATAAGACCAATTTTCAGTCAGTGATAGATCAGGTACGAGATTGTCAATAATTTCTGTAAGCCCCATTTCTCCTATCACAGCCACAATTGTCCACATCATTCAGTGACAATCTCACCATGAAATATTTATCACGAATGCTCTCGACTCCAAGAATGAAAGACATAAAGTGTAGTATCTAGATGAATGTTATTCAAGGACAGAACTTTTTGATGGCGTTGCTTCCGGACTCATTGTGGTTGTAGTGGAGGATATCGATGTAGTTTGTGGGTTAGCAGGATTCGCGGCAATCATCTGCTGGTACTGGTGAGCCCCGATTGGTAGAAGACCGGCTTCTACGTAGGGAGAGCTCGCCGTTAGGTAGCCCTGTATATGGCCGGGCATGAAGGAGCCCATTGTGGATCCAGGGTAGTGGAGATTATACATCGGCTGCTGAACTAGAAATGTTGAATTTGGAAGCAAGTTATCATGCTGTAATGTTGGCGCAGTTTGAGCAACTAATTCATCTTGCGAGCCTACACTAGACCTCCGACTGCCTGTACTGTGTTGGTCGATATTTTCCTTACCATCTACTACCGGGATTGAAAGATCAGGCAGAATCTTTGGTGACTCGATACCAACATTATGACTAGCATTTTGTTCCTCGGTCGAGTCATTTGATGGCTCTGTATCATTCTGAGTGTGGTCCGTTTGCATCATTGCAGCAGCCTGATTCCTTGCAGCCACATACTTGCACAACTCTTCGGAAAACGACGTTGTTGCCTTGCCCATACTTTGCCGACTTGGTGCCATAGAGAACATAGAGAATGTATCGCAGACTGGAATGGATACCATGGAGGACGGGAGAGGTGGCGGGTTGGGCACGACGCCGGCGGACAAGGGACTGAGTATGGGGGCGGAGCTGAGGCTGCCCGAGACGGAAGGTATCACAGAGATAAGTGGGGCCTTCGGGATGGGGATGCCGCGCTGGCTCAGGAACTCCTCCATCTCCTGCTGGTGTCTCTGCTGCAGCAGCTCCCGCTCGTGGCTTTGTCTGAAACAACATGCATATATAATGATATATATAAACCTTAATGTGCTGAATTAAATTTTATTGCATCAGGGGTGGGAACAGTTCCAGATAACAAAACCTGACAAGAGTTGTCAGAGGACAACGAAGCACGCCCGGTGGCAGCAAAGGAACCGAGGGCACATTTGAACGTGGATTTGCCACAGCGCAGTAGAGGACCCTTGGAGCAATGCGTGTGTGAAATATGAAGCAAATCCAAGCAAGGAAACAGAAAATATAGGCCATTATTTACCCGAGCGATCGAGCGTTAAGGTTTCAAGATGCACAAAGTATGCGACCTTGACTCTGGGCTTAGAAGGGGCGGCACGGACGTGGATTTGCCACAGCGCAGTAGAGGACCCTTGGAGCAATGCGTGTGTGAAATATGAAGCAAATCCAAGCAAGGAAACAGAAAATATAGGCCATTATCATTTTTGAAGACGGACGAACGGACGAACGGACGAACGTTCTGACGGACGGACGGACGGACAGATGGACAGACGGACGCCTACGACGCCAAGGGTATGCCATAAGCATGGCTTCCTTCGGAAGGCGCGCTAAAAATGGCTAAACAAGTATATTTTTGCACCCACAAATGCATAAAAGTGTGCTTCCCATGTTGAAACATTAGTATTTTTCTGCAATTATTAGGAACCTCAAATCCTGATGTCAGGAAATATCCTGAAAATTCCCACCCCTGTTGCATACAATGGACATTTGCAGAGTAAAAACTCTTTGTACCATAATAACCATAAATACTTAATAAGATAAACGTTGTCCCCACAAAACGTATGTCCCAATGTTAAGAGTTTGGTAAAGAGGTTATACTGGGTTAATCACAATAACAATGTATTTGGATATAATTTGCCACGAGATGGCAACAGGAAACATGTTAGGTGATCAGTACAGCAATGTATGATGCTGTGTTTTATGTAATCAATAGAATCTTAACATTTCTGTTTACTTAATACAATGTCTATTAAACATGGCATACATGGGCATTAAAGTTCCTGCGTCTCAGATGTGGATGAAATGCGAGCAAAACATTTGGGAAAAGAGCATTTAACGATAGATATGTATTGGTTTTCTGAACATAATATTTAATATTATACAAGCCTATGGGTGACAAGAAAAAACATTATTGAAAAGATATTTGCAACGCTAGTTTTGGTAAATATAGCATTCATTATTTCCTGCTGATGTGCTCGCACTTAGTAGCCAAGTGCCTTGCTTTGACTAGACACTAAGTCATCGACTATGTCACAAAGATATTACAGTGTTTATGGTGATTATATAGAAAGAGTGCAATGCTGACCATATCTTGAAATAAATCTTTTGAGGAGTTTCAAACGCGTTTGTCTTTGTGACTTATGTGCCGCAAAGCCGTAGTCAGTGGTAACATGTTACGTATCACTGAAAGGAATTATGTTGCTGCTCGCAGGTTTTTTAGATAGTGACTTAATGTTTACGACACCGAATGCGGACATACAAATGCGATAATTAACAAACAAATGCATGTTTATGACCAAGAACAAGTTGTGACTATATTCATACAATATCCATTGATATATCTCAACTATTTTCGTAATATGCTATTTCGGAGGTACCATCCGAGACACAGCACAGCCACTTTCATAGATTGATTTGGCAAAAAAAAGATACAACGATGTGGGTATTAAGATGACCAAACAATTTCTTGTGTAGGGATAGAAGATACCTACAAACCTGCCCCTACTGTCATCTATGAAAAAATGCTAATCACACAAAACAGAAATTTGCACACATGTAATTACAAACGACGAATGCATCTGTAACATTAGGGTCTGGGACTTTACCGTCCACAAAGGCAATCGGTATGGCTTGGTCAGATGACAGACCATTTATTTATTACTAACCTTAGTAGTAAGTCTTTGTATTCTGGATTTTGAGCTAAATTCAAGAAATCTTGCTGTCCATCACTTTCCTGAAAAAAAAATGGAAAGAAATACATGTAGTTCATTAGAATGATATTTGCTCAAATGATATATTTCTGGGGTTGACCGAGTCATCGGGTTTTATCTCTGAAACAACAATGTAATACACAGACTGGCAACTGAGTAGACCCTGTAATACTTCATATGAGTGAGTGAGTGAGTGAATAGGGTTTAACGTCCGCTTTTCTGACATAGAGGTACAAGCCTCAGGGAGTCTACACGCAGACGGGTCAACGGGGTCGAGTCCCGTATCCACCTGTCCGAGGGGGGATAAATCCCAACTTCAGAACTCAATATTTACACAAAATATAATATTCAGTCCTGAAATTAGAACAACCTGATCTGGTGCCAGGCCCTCGCCACACCAGCATCATTTATCCCATCCCCTAAAAGTAATAGGATTAGCGCTAATCTTACTTTTATATATGGGGCATAGCCTGACTCAACTCTCACATACAAGAAAGCCAAAAATGTACATGAGGGCCAAATCCGGTATAGTGGGTTCCGGAAAGTATGAACACAATCGTTAAGCCAGTTTAGTCGCCTTTTACGACAAGCAATGGCTACTGCAGCACTATTCTCAGGATCAGTTGATCCCGCCCCGGTGCCTGCACGGGGCTACTTCATATGAACTTCAAAATGATAACTAAATAAATAATTTATTTTATGCTTCTGATGCAATAGATGATGTAGCTTGTATTAGTGAAAATGACACAAAACACAATTTTCTTTGTCAAAAATTGTATCAAATGTATGATAGAAATACTGTGTGCATATACAGTTGAGTGCCAAATGGTTAATTCATTGAATGGAACTACATTGTAACACAGATTCAGCTGTATATCACCCAAAGTAAGGTGCAAGGATGTGGAACACAAAATAATAATAAATCACACAATACATGTAATTTTAGATACCGACAAGGCGGCACATTCCTGCAGCCGAATGTGGATCTAAATTTGTAGAAGCATAGGAGTGTAGACCTGGGCCTACATCTGTTTATATTGGCAATAGGCACTTTTCTGTCAGGTAAGGTCCCTGTTACTGAAATCATGAAATCATGAACCTGCCTGTACAAAGTAGACGACAGACAAGTATGGCCAGTACCCATGTCCAGAATATGCTGTGATTCTGCCGGAACCTCATTTCTAACTACATGCAGAGGAATGAAAATTGACTACAGGTATACACAAAGTGGCTCAAGAAGCCTAATATGACTAAGTAAAAGTATGTTAAAACAGACTGAATGTGCATCATCTTTCAAAAGACTGGGGTTGATATTACAGATCCTAATGAGAGTCAGACAACTCATCAGGAGTCGACTCATCTGGATCTACACCGTTTGCAAACAATAACATTGTTGTCAGTGTTGAAACAATTAACGGTGACCCAAGCAAATGAATGATAATTCACTACATACTACGGTAATTAAACTTACCCACAAGTGCTAGTGACTATATGTCTATTAGGGTGCATACACTATTGGACAGAGCTGTCACTATCAGAAGGCAATGGATGTTATGAAGCCCAGCATGTAAAGTTTATTATCTGAACCATTCTAATGTATGTGTTCAGTACCATAAATATATATTATTTGCATCTCATTATTTCTTTAGTGACATCTGCATATTCGTTTTTATGAGAACTAGTCTCTGTAACAAAACATGGCAAAAAGTTGTCTCTATATTATTTTGTTATGTGTTTAGGCTCACATCTTTCAAAGGTACATGTATGTAAGTGATGCTACCTGAATAATACATTTTGAATTTGAAACACTAATTGAAAGAATCAATTTAGTAATTCCAGTTTTGAGAAAGTCACTCATTGGTTGGAAGGACAAATCCGACTATCAGTAACATTTGACAACATTGGACGGACACTAAGACGCAAGTCATACAGCAGATTAATAAATAGACACAAATGCCTCTAATATGTACGACTTGAATGATTGCTAGGACAACCATTCGAACAGTATGAAATTTCTTGGATGGATTGTATATCGGTTATTATCTGCATGACAGCACAATTTTATACCAAAGGTAATGAGGAATATATATATGACAACACTATGGATATAACACAAGCAAACCTATTTACTGGCATAGGTGTGCTTAGGTGATTACATCAGGCATGGGAGTGGAACACTATCCCCAATCCTGAAAATTTATTTGAGCAGCGGGTTGCGCTGCGATTTGCTAGGGGGGTCTGGGGGCATGCCCCCCATAATTTTTTTTCAATTCTAGATGCTCTGTGCTTCATTCCGAGGTATATTTAGCATTAAATACAGTCGAACTTGTGCTTACGACCACTTGTAATAAACGACCACCTGCTGTAAGCGACCGGTTTGAATCCCGCCCGACGAATTTCCCATAATAACGTACTTGCAATGAACGACCACCTGCTGTCTGCGACCAGCGACCGTATAAATACGGCCCATTCCGTCAAAATACGACGCGTTTAACGACCGTCGGCGACTTTCAGCGCCCATGAAAACACGGCTCGAAACACGGCTATAAGCGGTGGCTATAATCCATAAAACGTGTATTTAGCGTTCTATAAATAGACTGGTGTTTCAGCATTATCTGGGTCAGGGTATGGGATCACGTGGTCTATTGTTTACACTGCAGCCCAAGGCAATCTCGCTTAAATCGTAAATTTCATTCATCAATATGACTTGCAGCGTAAACAATAGATCACGTGACCCCACATCCTGAGATTATGCACGTATCAACCGCATGAATAGGCAGGACACGTGACCATAGGCATTATTTATTATCAATTAATCCGTTTAAGCGTCTGTTGATCGCGAGTAGTATACATTGTAATAAGCGTCTGTCTATCGCGAGCACTATACAACGTAATAAGCATGATTTTATAAATAACTTGTATGTTTAATACATTAATACATACAAGTTTGTATGTCATAGGCATTATTAATAATTACTTTAACTTCTGTTCAAATGACATGATTTTATATGCGTCCGTTGCTAATGGAATTCCCGCAATAGTTGGTAACCGAAATGCGAATGATACCAGTAACCCGTGCAGTACCAGTACCCGTGCATGTCCCGAAATTTTATAACGCGGTCGGATTCGATCGCGGTTTGAAATCTTGGACCCCGACTACCGCGTTATAATGGAGCTGCAGTGTATTCAAACTTATGTTTTCCATTGTACATGTTATTACTTTAATAAACATACATATATGTGTATACATGTTATTACTCGACTGTGTTGTCACTGTGTTGTTTTTTATATATCATCCGTGTACCCACTCCACATGGCTGTCCCTATTAAGAGACCACCTCTGTTAAGAGACCACTTTTGGCAGTTCCCTTGAGTGGTCTCTTAACACAAGTTTGACTGTAGATCACATTTTCCCCTGAAAAAATATGCTATAATTAGGAAAAATTGGCAACATAATCAATTTCAATTTAAAATAATACTTGCAACAAGAAGTCAGTACATGTATAACAGGGATTCCGCTGGCGAAAATAAAAGAATCGCCATTTTTTTTCTCGAAAATTGTTTTATCGCCATTCTCAACGGATTTACAAGATTCACAAAAGTGGTCCCTGGGACCTCAAATCCGGATTTCCGGATTAATCCGGAAATTTCCCATGCCTGTTACATACCACTACCAAGTTATGACATTTACTTACCTCATGTTATATATACTGCCACAACCATCATGCAGAGGTTAATGTATGATTGACTGTTAGTTGCTACATGGCTGGTGCACTAACATAATCTACTGCATGCATATATAGGGTATGTGTCGGTCAGCTAACTCACCTTTCTAGACTGGCGACGTAACCTCCGCCGATTCCTTGAAAGCCTAGCGGACGGATCAGACTGCACCTCCAGTGGAGTTTCCTCCTCGCTTAAAAAGCCATCACTGAGATCTTCCCCGTCGAGGGAGTAGAGATCAAACATGGCGTGTGTGGAGAAGCGTCTATCCAGGTCCAGAGGGGAGGGAGAGGCAAGGGGTGTTTCTCCGTCACCATACTGGGTGCACTGTGTGCTCGTTGAGATAGATAGAGAGCTTGTACTGTCACCAAAGAAGTGACGGGACAAGCTAGAGAGGGATTTGGTTCTACGTCGGTGACTCAGCTGGTATTTAATTACATCTGCATTGCTGAAACTACCAAACGTATTACTGGATTTATAGGGACTTTCACCTTCAAAAAATGACATGCTTTTCTTACGGTAAGGAATATCTAGCTCATGCAAGTTACTTACATAGGGTACATCTCTATTGCCAGTTATATCAGAAGCAGTGTTAGCACCACCACCAGTTACACCCAGTACATCATTAATATTTCTATCTTTATCATCATGTGTGGGACGAGCCTCAGCATCAACGGCAGAGTTACGGGGTACAGACTCTGCTACAACTGCATTCGTCTCCTCTTTCACTTTGGTTACTTGAAATCTCCCACGTTTTGCAGATTCTGCAATAACGGCTTTTGGTGCATCTACAGTGTCTAATGGAATTGTATCCATTGTTGTGCTTTTATTTATTTCTTCTATATTATCTACAGATTGTTCACTGCTCACAGTCTCCGATCCTTTCATGTGCAAGAGAGGATCATCTTCAACTTTGTTTACTGTAAACCTCAACTTCCTCGTCACAGACTTGCCCTCCACCTGCACCGGTTCTGTAAGAGATTGTTCCTTTTTATCTTGTCCGTCACTCATCTGAGTTTTAGCATTAGTCTCTATGCCATCTGGCTGCTCGATGATGTGTAAACTTTCTGTAGAATGAGACCACTGGAGACGGTCTTCACTCAACCTGGAGCTCGGATCCAGACCTTGGGAGCTTTCATGTGCACCTGTGGACCCAGCTGTCAAATGAATGTCCTTTCTATTACCGTGTAGTTTTTTAATGAGTTCTTGTTCTAAATTTGCAATACTGTAATTACCGCGATTTAAAAGTGGAGAATGACTGTCAACATTGGGTGCATTGTGCATTAGAGTTTCACCAATGGATTCAATACTGATTTGTTTGCGATTCTGTGGCGGAGTTCCTGGTGGAGAGCCAGACAGGGATTCCGTAGACGGATACTGAGCGTGTGTGTCATGTATCAGGGGGTGAGTGGTGGAGTGATGCAGTAGGGGAAACTGGTTTGGCATGGCAAGGTTAGCAGGAACCAACATTGGAGTTATGTGATGTTGCTGCTGAACGTTCACCATCACATACGGAACCATCTGGTTGGGATACTGTAGTTGATTCAGGGACGGATTGTTTTCTGAATACATTGGCATCATGCCTGGCATCATTCCATGCTGTTGTTGTATAAACATGGGGTGTTGCATCATGGGAACATACTGCATGCCAGGGTACATGAATGCAGGGGCAGGGAACTGGTGGCCCGCTCCATCCTGCGGCTGTGGGACTGGTGGCTGGGTCTGCAGTGTCGGCTGGCTCGCAGCATGGGAGACGGAAGTCACTGGCGGAGCCACAGACACGGCACCAGTGGGCGGGGGCATACTCTGCTTGGGCTGGCTTGGCGTCAGTGGTGGCTGCTGGGAATCCACAGACAGCGACTGTTGAGGCAGCCCAATTTGGTTCTGTGGAACTGGCTGGAGTTCAGGCGGGATCTGCTGGGGTTTATCCGACCCTGGCTGTGGCTGACTTTGGGACTGATGTCCGGACGGTGGCTGACTGGTCTGGCTCTCCTCACCGGGCAGCTGGCCCTGATTCTCCCCCACTGGAGTGGTGACTGCAGGTGCGGGCATGGGGCCCTCAATGCCAGCCAGGCCTTGTGTGGAATGGGAGGCACCTGAAGGGGCGCCAACACCCGTTAATTTCACCAATTTCTCTTCCAAGTCACTGATATTTACACGCGTTCGTTTCGACTTCAGTGACCTTTCAGAATCAGACATTCCTGCAAGATCAACTTCTGACAAGTGTGACTGGCTGTGTGCAGTACTGGTGCTAGAAGATGGCATAATATTCTGTGTGTTCTCTGGAGACAAGACATTATCCGATTGGTCTTCAGTATCATCTTCTTTAATGGGTTTTTCAGTCATGATCTCGTGCTCCATGACGCGACTAACAAAGAAGCTGCGTCTCTTGCTTTCCACCACTCTAGTAGAATCCTGCTCCATTTCACTTCTCAGTTGGCGAGTTTCCACCTCAATATTCGGTCTGCTATCATCCGACATCTGACTACCATCAGACATATCGGCTTCTGACTGTTTCTGAAATTGAAAATTCATTTAGGTGAAGCAAGTGGAATAAACCAAATAATAACTGCAGGCCTGTGCTTATAAAACTTTCTGAGCATGTACTATGTTCTCATGCTCAAAACCAGTTGGATTGTCGAGGCGAATATGAGCTGTGCTCAATCTAGCTCGTTCAAACTGCCGGATTTATAGAACAAATTTGGAGAACATGCTCAGAATTCGCTCCATGCAAGTCAAAATTTTCTGCCTTTGAGCATGAAGCTAAATTCAGGGCCATATTTAAAGCGGCTCCACTCCAGATGGGATTACAGTGTACTGTATTTTTTTCACGCGATGTTTACCTGCATTTGCTATATATCTACACATTGCGAGCTCATTTTCGGTTGGTGGATGTTTATATTCGCGTTAAATCGTACTTTATACGTCCCTATACGAAAGGGCTTTTCCGTTTCCAATTCTATTTTTACTTACGATCTGCTTGCCGTACGTAATCCCACGTGACACAAATGGCCCACAAATCATACTTCCGGGCATGCGCACATCGCGTCCAGCTATATCAACAACAATGTCCGACTCTGAGGTAAGTCGATACATATTAGCGTTATACACAGGCGTTCTATATGAAACGAATGTGTTTCAACATCAATACATTTCCAAACTAGAAAAAGTCGATGGCGCGCCATCGCAATATACCCACTTTCCCCAAATGCTAAGTCCGAAAGGGGGAGGTAATCCATGATGGAGGGTCGGATAAAAAATCCGAATTCACTTTGCGCATCAGCACATCAAAACGAAGCTACGAACCAAATATCAGACGCGTAGGTATTAAGGTGAAAAAGTTTTTTGAGTTACAAGGAAAAAATGGGAAATTCTGAGTCCGAAAGGGGGAGATAATCCATGATGGAGGGTCGGATGAAAAATCCGAATTCACTTTGCGCATGTGCACATGATAACGAAGGTACATACTAAATATCAGGCGCATAGGTATGAAGGTGAAAAAGTTTTTCGAGTTACAAGGAAAAAATGGGAAATTCTGAGTCCGAAGATAAATCCATGATGGAGGGTCGGATGAAAAATCCGAATTCACTTTGCGCATCTGCACATGATAACGAAGCTACATAGCAAATATGAGGCGTGTAGGTATGAAGGTGAAAAAGTTTTTCGAGTTACAAGGAAAAAATGAGAAATTCCGAGTCCGAAAGAGGGAGATAATCCATGATGGAGGGTCGGATGAAAAATCCGAATTCACTTTGCGCATCTGCACATGATAACGAAGCTACATAGCAAATATGAGGCGCGTAGGTATGAAGGTGAAAAAGTTTTTCGAGTTACAAGGAAAAAATGAGAAATTCTGAGTCCGAAAGGGGGAGATAATGCATGATGGAGGGTCGGATCAAAAATCCGAATTCCACTTTGCGGGGCATCTTGCCCAACATGAATTTAACGGAAGCTGACATATAACCAAATTATCAGGGCGGCCGTATGGTATGAATGGGTGGGAAAAAAAGTTTTTTTCGGAGTTTTTTACAAGAAACGTGACGGACGTACGGACGGACGGACACCCGTGACGAAAACAATATACCCATTTTTTCCCAAAAAAAAGTGGGTATAATAACTTACTTTTACCTAGGGCAGACCACAGATCACGCGATATTTTTCTTCTTTTTCGTTCTGAACATGTCAAAACCATGCTCGTCTCATCTTCCGCTCTGCGAGTCGCCATTTTGGTGGCCAAGACAGTCAACTGCGCATGTGCATGATACCACGTGATGGGCAATATCAGTATAGCGCGAATTATAAAAATAAATGGGAGTAACGCGCGCCACTCCCAACAAATTAATTAATATTAAATAAATAAATATCTATACTGGCCACTTATAATTTTTAAACCTGTCGCAATAGTTACATCATTAGGTACTTATTTATTTAAAATAGTATCCGTTTTACCCCTCATCTGGAGTGGAGTCGCTTTAATGTGTAACAAAAAAGAAATGACAGCATTTCCTCAGTGTGTTTAATAATAGTGGCATCGATAAGCGCCAAAGTAGTGCACTTCCGGCGGAAAGCATGAAATTTGGTACACAGGGGTTTTCGAGTATGCTGAAAAATGTGAGTCGAGGAGACAATCGATAAAATGCCTCCTTCCGGTTCAAAATGGCGGATTTCAAAATGGCCGCCAAAGTATCTATTTTTTTGTGTCGATATAGTTATATACAAGTATCATTGACACTCAATTCGCATGTTTATGCTCTGCTGTCAGTGCCAGGAAACACATGCACATTGTAATTAATCAAATTTAGGCATTTGTCCACGTAATCTTCTTGATTTTCAAAATGGCCTCCAATAAATTTGGATTTTCCACAAATCTTGACAATTGACTCATAGAAGTTGAATTCTGATATATATTACCCATGTTGTCATGGTAAATATACAAATTGTGAACAGTAATCATAATAGTAACTTATTCAGCCAATGTAAACATCTTATAGTTTCAAAATGGCCGCCTATAGAAGTTGATTCCCAATATCTCGGCATGTGAGACTTACACATTTTATGGTTTGGATGCATATGCCAATGCTTTGTCAATACACCTAAAATAAATACAATTTATAACACTTGCTCATTTAAAGGATACAGCTATCTTTATATTTCAAATGGCTGCCAATGAAATCCCATTTGAATCAATCTCTCGAGTATCGTCCTGCACATAAGCACAACCGTGTACACGGGAGGCTTGCATTGGAACATTTACACCTTCCAGAGCATCCTTTTTTGCAGCGACACTTTATATAAGTTAGCGACATGCTTCTGATGCCTCGTGTAGAGTTGTCCCTAGCGGTGACCAGCTTCCATCATTCTCTCTTGTTCAGCCCCATTCATCTGGCGAAGGCAGCGTTGGATTTGGGACAAGTGCCTGCCCCCAGACGTGACCAGCTTGGTACGCAGCTCGCCGAACATGCTGTTTCAGAGCCCCTGCTGTTGTTGGAATGTGTTCCAACTTCATGGGCAAACATTTGTTGACGGGGATCATTTACTGTATTCCATGTTGCTGTCCTACTGTACAGTAGCACGAAGTATCTCTCCATTTCGGACAGAACATCATCAGATACTGTGTCAGGTGAATGTACCATTTTGTTGAACACCTCTTCCATATGTGGCAGAGAACGCCACACGTCCCAGGCCGTCTTCTTTCCTACCGTGGATGAAGGAGACTGTATCTCAGCCAGATAATGCATGTAAGAACAGCAATGCCCACGAACCCTCGGCCCCTAAATGTAATGAAATAGAATGTGCAGGAATGTATCTGAACTTGGTACCATGTCCGAATGCCACCCAAAGTTCACATCCTTCCAGAACACTGGCTGTGGCAATAGCCAATACAACCTGTCGGCGGCTTCTTCGTGAGAAAATTGTTGATCGCCGATATATCCAGCTGGCATGGAGAAACAATGAGCTCACCGTCTGTTGAAAGCAGCTGCTTGTCGTCAGCGACATTGCTGGATTTAATTACACTTGCCAGGTACTTGAACAGTCCAGTTTTATTGAAGTCGACCCACAAGAAGTTTGCTCAATGTCGTGGAACCATCGTGTCGCCAGTTACCCGGAGTGCCAGGCCGTCGCCTCGAGACTGTCTTACATGAGCCTTCAAACTGTTATATTTGTAAACACCCCACACCACATCCAGCTGCTTGGAGTTACCTAGTTCCCTGTGCATGTAAGGTATGAATACTCGCTAGTCATAGTCACTAAATGATTTCACAGCCACAGTGGATTTTCTTGGATCTAAAGTGTGTATCAGGGCAGCGCCATCTATGATTTTTACATCAACGAGGGGTATTTCAATCGGACGAGGAGCTAAACTTTCAAGACAACCAATCAGGTCTGATTTGTTTCCTTGGTTCAGTGTGTTATCATTCGACAATGATGGAGGCCAAATGTGATTTTCATGCTGGAAGAAGGTTGCTAAATTTCCATCTCTGGATTGGCATATGTACATCCTGGAGAAGAATTGGACGTCTGTCTTCATGTTGGTTAGTTTCGATTTTGTCTTTGATAATTTCTTGAGGCCTGTTCTGAATAGAGGTAAGTTGTTCTTGCTTATGGTGTCATAGAATGAAGTTCGCTGTTATGTAATTCTGTTATCAACAAAGTCGTTGTATTGGAATTGTCCACCGGTTTCTATAGCATGTACGCTCTTGACGACATCATCCGACATACTCACCTTCTTATCCAATCTATATAGCTCACAGCTTTCATCAGCGAATGGATTTCCAATCTCGTCAATTACTCGGACTACATTTTTCACATCACATGCAAATGCATTTTGCCTGCTTGCTCGTTGTTCGTGATGACGGTAGTCTACAGTGTGTGCCTTTTCAGAGTTCTCATTTTCGACACCTCAGGGCCGGCTACCATCCACCGTCGCAACGCTGCTTCATTTTCCGTGATGGCAATAGCTCCTCCATCTCCTTTGACCATGGCATTTAGTTGTTCATGTACGTGGTCGTGGGCAATCGCAGAAACGTACTGTCGGCCATCTCGCATAGTGGTAGTGATCTAGCGCGAACATTCATGGCAGTATCCTGCATAGAGTGTCCACGTATAGCTGTAAGTTCCCCTCCCGTTGCCAAATAATGGCTGATCTAAAGTTATGACAGGAATTTGTCCTGGGTTGATATGTTCTGTCAATTTCCTGATGAATCCATGCCATGTTTTACCATGACTAACGTATGAGCGCAGTCGCGGAACATGGGCTGCATACATGTGATTGCTGGGCGTGGTACGGATTCCTGCACATTTTCAAAGTAAGCCGACCAAGAGATGTTGTCACGTTTGTCCAGCTTTCCTTTCTTGATGAGTTCAGCAACCGTAGTAAGCATTGTTGCTGTGCATCATCGTCAAGTTGAGTGGTATCTGGCATAGCGGCGCTATAAGTTATTGGCACTGTTAGCGATAAAGCGGTGCCATGAAACGAATCTTGAGCTGATGATGATGATGGATTATGGCCAATATTATCTAGATTTCCGGTCGTATACAGTCCATCTCTTAGTGTAGTAGGGCACACAACACCATCACTTTCGTATTGTAATATTACTTTATTAGCTTCTTCTGTAGATACTTGGAGTATTCTTTCATATGACACAGATATTCCCTTTTGAAACATATTGTCTATCAGCTCACGCTTTCTGGTTTTGTTGCGGACGAGTAGATCCAAGTGCAATGGTAGCTGTGTCTCCTGATCTGGATTGTGCCGTGAGAATGTAATGTCCTTGCGAATTCGTTTCACCTCATTATATATTATTAATTGGGAAATTGATGACACATGTTTTTTTCATCTCAGAATTGCACCAGTTTGGCATTATATATTCGTACCATATTATAGCATTTGGACCAGCGCTACCAGTGATGACGGAATGCTTTTATAATCAGAGTCCACTAAAGATCCAGAGAAAGAGTGTTTTGCTTCGAACAATTTGTTCCACACAATTTTGCAGCCCTCACGAGTATTACAGCATCACTGTTTTTGTTGACCTCATTGGCAGTTAGTAACGTGTCAGCAATATTGTCTTTGAATGATATAATCACATCATTTGATTTTGACTTGTTTGTTCAATATAACGGTAGATTAATGGACATTTATTACATTTCTAACACAAGAACAGAATGATTTTGTAAGTTTAATTAACGGCCAATTTAAAATCAATTCAAGATGAGCGCAGCAGTTTAATGCCTAAATCTAGCACTATAGTTTTATATTCATTTCCCGATGATCAAAATTGGCACTGAAAATGATAGTTCAGCACCGATGGATCTCATATTGAAAACACACTTAGTGGTGGCCATTTTGAAAGTCAATATAGCTTTATTAACTCGATATTTTGCTATTACAGTTGATGTAATATGCATTGTGTACGTCGTCCATGAAAACATGGGAATAGATGTAAGAATTCATTTTTATTAGCACCTTATATTAAAATAATATAGAAAAAACCGATTTGAATGGCGGCCATTTTGAAATTTAACACGGCTGTCTCGCATATATAAGCAACAATTAGTATTTACAGCTCATATGGCGTTTGTTGGCGTGAAATGGTACAATTGAGTGTCTATGAATCCAATACAATGAGATATAGAGAAATTAACTTTTCCATGGCGGCCATTTTGAAATCCGCCATTTTGAACCGGAAGTAGGCGTTTTATCTCCTCGGCTCATTTTTTTCAGCATACTTGAAAACCCCTGTATACCAAATGTCATGTTTTCCGCCGGAAGTGCACTACTCTGGTGTTTTCTGGCGCTTATCTATTACACTATAAAGATTTTCTACTAATAAATAAAAAAGTTATGCAAAATTGGTTGATTGATTGATTTTTAAGTTTGTTCAACAGCAAGGTCATATACAACGGGAATGCACCTGAATGGGGGGAGCACCATACAATCGGCACCAAAAAGCTTTCAGTACTCAAAGACATTGCCCGGTGCCAGACACCCTAACTACACCGAATCACTGGGCTACAGCCTGTAGTGTGAATCCCTAAGAATGGATGCAATGAACAGAGATATACATACTCTCCAAACCTCAGGAGCAATAGTTCTTGACCTTTGACCTCCAAGTGTGACCTTAACCTTGGACTAGGCATGTGCCTATTGAACGAGACACATCGTCTTATCATGGTAAATAATTTGAAAATCCATTCATCGGTTTAAAAGATAGAGCGGACCTTTAAGTGACCTTGACCTCGGTTTAAAAGATAGAGCGGAAACACAATTTGACCTTTGACCTCTATGTGACATTGCCCTTGGACATAGACACATGGCTATTGAACGCGATAAATCTTCTCATCAAGACAAACATATGTGGCAAATTATTTGAAACTCCATTAATCGGTTTAGAAGATATGGTGCTTAAACAAAATTTGACCTTGACCTCTAAGTGACCTTGACCTTGGGCATAGACACGTAGGTATTGAATGTGACATATCGTCTCATCATGGATAATATTTGTGGCAAATTATTTGAAAATCCATTCATTGGTTTACAAGACATAGAGCAGAAACAAAATTTGACCTTTAAGTGACCTTGTTTGTTTGTTTGTTTATTAGTGTTTAACGGCCTATGAACAGCTAAGTTCATGTAAGGCCGGGCAAATGGGTTCGATCCCATTTTAACCTGCTGCATTGGGGGGAAAATCCCAAAATCAGAACGGAATATTTACATCGAGAACAAATATATTCAGCCCTGAAATTAGAATAACCTGACCTGGTGCCAGGTCCATACCACACCAAAGTCACTTGGCCCCTTCCCCTAAAATAGGATTATGAATATCGTAATCCTCACATAAGGGGTATAACCAGATTCAACTGTCACATACAAAATGCCAAAGACGTATGTGAGGGCCAAACCAGGTCTCCAGTCGGGATTCCGGTAAGGATGAACCCTGATCGTTAAATTACCCATCACATGCTCCCACCTGCCACCCACTTAAGTGACCTTGACCTTGGACATAGAGAAGTGGGTATTAAACGACACACATCATCTCATCATGGCAAACATTTGTGGCAAATTATTTGAGAATCCATTCTTCGGTTTAAAAGATACAGCGCGGAAACAAAATGACCTTTGACCTCTAAGTGACCGTGACCGTAGACACATGGGTATTGAACGCAACAAATCATCTCATCATAGTAAACATTTGTGGCAAATTATTTGAAAATCCATTCATCGGTTTTGAAGATAGGCTCACTCACGATTCCTATATACCCACCTAAAACTTTGTTTGTGCGGGTATAATTACGGGGAAAAAAATTAGCACGCATATTTATTTGTTGGAAGCATCTGTATTCAGGGATTCCACTGGGAAAAAAAAAATCGCCAGCAGAATCCCTGTGTATTCATTTACCTTTGAGCCATCAGCCTCTGCAAGACGGAATGCTTTTCGGACCATAGTTGGACTTGACGTGGGAGTTTCGGTCAAGGTTAGATAAGCGGTTACTGCGCGGCTTGGATCCTCCTTCACCATGGCGACCGCAGTTTTCAGTAGAATGATCACGGTACTCGCTTGCGCTTCCTGCAGAAGGTCTTCTGCCACCTGAAAGTTAAGTTTAGCAATGGATTGCAATGATGTTTTACAGTAAATATAGCGCACAATAAATTGCTCAGAGAATATGCTTGTAATACTTTGGCTTGAAATACCAGAGCAGTCATATTTGATCAAGTAGAGAAGACATAAGTGGTGTGTATCAAATGACAATGCCAAACCGGGTGGGGTGTTTGGACAATACCAGAAACTCACCCGCCAAGCCTAAAAACAGACATTGTTGCTGACCGTAGACAGACACAACATCAAGGGATATGTGCCCCTCTTGTTATTAGAGATTAACAGGTGACATGATCAATTTATGAGTTATGTGACAAGAAAATTATGCCTTTATCACTGACGGACACCAGTTCGGAGAATGAAAATCTTTAAAGCTTGATTGAATAAGGTAGTCCCGAGGTACATACGAGGCTATCTGCAATTTCTTCTGGCTCGTCAATTTCGAGAGCAAACTTGAAGGTGACCGCGTTCCTGTTGGGCAGTTCCAGCAGACATTCGACTTCCTGGTCCTTCTCCTCGTAACTCAGGATGGTCAGCGACGGCGATCGGTCCAATGTCTTACGTCGCTTCTTCTGCTTCCGCTTCCGTATCTCCTCTCTCCCCAGGTTACTCTCGCTCTCACTGTAACACATGCAGGCAAACATGGAGGAACTATCAATTCGCAAAGACAAGTCACATGCAGGCATACAGGGTGGCATATAAATAGATGTCCCCACATTGGGACCTATCTGTTACAAGAATGAAGATAATAATTATTATGACATATATGTAAGAATAAAATATAAGCATTCACCTTTTTTTTTCCAGTACAGTCAAGACTGCCATTGCGAAAGTCTGTATTAAATGGCTGTATGTCTTATACGACCTTATCTTGGTCCGCCGGACATTATTTGCTATATAACTGGACTGTATTAAACGACTCTCTGTCTTATGCGACATGCGACCGTGTTTACGACCGCCATAACGCATTTTTGCTCTGTTGTTAGCGACTTTCATTTCCCAAGTTGTCTATCTTTACAATTCAGCCTCCTTTTGGAATTTTGTTCGACAGAGTTGTCTACCATGTATTTCTGGTGAGTTTCCTTGACAAAAATGGCTACACCATCGAAAACACCGAAGACAGAGAATCGTCCTGACTGTAACACAAAAATATGACGCTCTGAAACACTTGGAGGCCGGTAAACCAGCGTATAGAATAGCCACCGAGCTAGGAGACGCAAAAACGCAAATCAAGGGTCTATGAAAACGAAAGATGGAATCTGATATGGAGAACAACATTCCTGGAAATTCTAAACGACGTCGATACTTTACTGGGAACGACGATATAAATGACTTGACTTGAGTGGTTTAAGGACGCTGTGACCTCGAGTCAAGGGGATTCCGATATATTAATTTGGATGACAAAAGTGGACGACAAACTTGTGGAAATGTTTTCTAATAATGTCCAATAAAGAAAGATATTACAAGAACCACGTGATATGCGCAATACTTAACTCAAATGTGATAAGTTTTATATTGTTCAATATGATTAGAATTTTTTTTTTATTAACATTTTTAATAAAATTCATACGATTTATTTTAGAAACATGTGTACACCATGTGTACATATATTTTTTAAATATACTGCAGCATGCTAATAAATAAAGAAAATAATTACATGGTTTATAGTATGTAAATATGCACGGGCTCGGAGTTGATTTAGGATTTTCAGGTTTTACCCGTTAACACTGAGACTGTACTACGAGACCCCCTGTCATATGTAACTTTTTTTAGATGGTCCAATATAAGGTCACATATTACAGTTTTCAATGTATATAATATTGAGGAAGCACATAGATTATCTACTTTATACATGGTTTTCCAATGATCACCCATTTTTTTTACATAACACAGCAGCATTTGTGTTACCTGTCCCTGCTATGTGATAAGTCGTCTAGAGCAGATATGGACTGGCTGGGCAGTAGGAGTCCTGACTCTGCGGTGGCAGGAGCACTGGCTGGGACTGACGGCTGCTGAATCTGCTGGGCAGACGAGATGTCCAGGTTACTCAGGCCAGACCCCTGGAAACACATCAAAATCACCATATTTAACCCATTTCATGCAGCAATAAATGAGGTATTTCATTAAGTAATACAGATATGATTTGATCTATTGGTGTTCAATGACCTATCAACAGCTCAGGTCATTGGGCGGCGGGGGAATCCCAAAATCAATACAAAATATATACATCGAAAAATATATATTCAGCCCTGAAATCAGAATAAACTGACCTGGTGCCAGTTCCATACCACACCAACGTCACTTGGCCCCTTCCTCCAAAAGTAATAGGATCAAGAGAAATCATATTACTCATGTAAGGGGTATAACCAGATTTACAAGCATGTCAAAGGCCCGTTTCACTAAACTTTGTTCGGCTAAAATGTTTGTAAGTGCAAATTTAGAATCGTCTGGAAATTTCAATTGATGGATTTACATTTATTATGCTCAATAAATGTAAATCCAATAATTGTTTACAAGAAAAAATTGTTAATGTGACATTTACAGACTATCATAATTTTGCACTTACGAACATTTTAGTTGTGCGAAGTTTAGTGAAACGGGCTCCTGGTTTCCGGTTGGGATTCCGGTAAGGATGACTCGTTAATTACCCATTGCATACACAAGTACATGCAATAAAGAAAGAAAAAAATGTTTCTACCTGTGAATTGGCAATTTCTAGGTAGCAAAATTTAAAACAAGAGGGCCATGATGGCCCTAATTCCCTCACCTGACTCTATGAACACCAGAGGAGAATGTGACATCGAGCTCATGTTTTAAAAAAATTGTGCTATTTTTAGATGGCAGTCATCTTGGATTAAGCGATGACTCATTTTACCAAATCTGAAAATACTTCACCCAAGGATCTTAACTTACTATGAAGCTTGGCCAGCATCGGCCATGTGGTTTCTGAGAAAAAGACGTTCAAAATCTCGAATAAATGGACCTTTTGGAGGCCATCATGGATGACATAATCATCCGATTCCGACAAATATTGCACCAGAGCAATCACCTCATCGATATCTTCAATTTGATATATGACATAAGCATATTTGGTCAAAAATAAATTTTTTGACCCCAGGGTCACAATTTTAACACCTTTGAAAGAGCATTCTACGTCAATCATTCCTACCGATTTTTGTCGAAATCCGGCTGGCAGTTCAGGAGAAGATTTTTTAAGAATTTGTGCTATTTTTAGACGGCGGCCATCTTGGATTAGCGACGACCTCCGTTTTAACAAATCTGAAAAGGTTTCACCCATGGACCATAACTGTCAAGTTTGGCCACCATGGGCCAAGCGGTTCGTGTGAAGAAAAATTTTGAAGTCTTTAATAAAAGAATGACCTTTCGGCGGCCATCTTGGATGACATAACCATCCGATTTCGACAAAAAATGCACCAGAGTGATCGCCTCGTTGATACCTTCGATTTGATATATGACATGACCATATTCGGTCAAAAATAAAATTTGACCTCAATTTGACCCCGCGGGCCACGCCCATTTTTGACCCCGGGGTCACCATTTTAACAACTTTGAAAATCCGCTTGACGGTTCTTGAGAAGAAGATTTTTGAAGAATTTGTGCTATTTTTAGATGGCGGCCATCTTGCTTTAGCGATAACCTCCATTTTAACATCTGAAAAGGCTTCACCCATGGACCCTAACTTTCAAGTTTGGCTACCATGGGCCAAGCGGTTCATGTGAAGAAAAATTTTGAAATCTTGATAAAAGAACGACCTTTTGACCTTTTGGCGGCCATCTTGGATGACATAATCATCCAATTTCGACAATAAATGCACCAGAGTGATCGCCTCGTTGATACCTTCGATTTGATATATAACATGACCATATTCAGTCCAAAATAAAATTTGACCCCAATTTGACCCCACGGGCCACGCCCATTTTTGACCCCGGGGTCACCATTTTAACAACTTTGAAAGAGCATTGTACATCGATCATTCCTACCAAGTTTTGTCGAAATCCGGTTGGCGGTTCTTGAGAAGAAGATTTTTTTAAGAATTTGTGCTATTTTTAGACGGCGGCCATCTTGGATTACGTAATGACATCATTTTAACAATTTTGTAATCCCCCTACCTGAGGACCATGACCATGAAGTTTGGTGACTATAGGACCAATGGTTACCGAGGAGAAGACGTTTGAAAATGTTCACGGACGGACGACGGACGGACGGACGACGGACACATTGCGGTAACAATAGCTCACATGAGCTTCGCTCAGGTGAGCTAAAAACAAGAGGGCCATGATGGCCCTAATTCGCTCACCTGACTCCATGAACACCAGAGGAGAATGTGACATTGAGTTCATAAAAACATGGTGCTATTTTTAGACGGTGGCCATCTTGGATTAGCGACGACCTCCATTTTAACAACTGAAAAGGCTTCACCCATGGACCATAACTGTGAAGTTTGGCCACCATGGGCCAAGCGGTTCGTGTGAAGAATAATTTTGAAATCTCTAATAAAAGAACAACCTTTTGACCTTTCGGCGGCCATCTTGGATGACATGACCATCCAATTTCAACAAAAAATGTACCAGAGTGATCGCCTCTCTGATACCTTCGATTTGATATATACATGACCATATTCGGTCAAAAATAAAATTTAACCCCAATTTGACACCACGGGTCACGCCCATTTTTGATCCCGGGGTCACCATTTTAACAACTTTGAAAGAGCATTGTACATTGATCATTCCTACCAAGATTTGTCGAGATCCGGCTGGCGGTTCATGAGAAGAAGATTTTTTTAACAATTTGTGCTATTTTTAGACGGCGGCCATCTTGGATTAGCGACGACCTCTGTTTTAACAAATCTGAAAAGGCTTCACCCATGGACCATAACTGTGACGTTTGGCCACCATGTGCCAAGCGGTTCATGTGAAGAAGTATTTTGAAATCTCTGATAAAAGAACAACGTTTTGACCTTTCGGCGGCCATCTTGGATGAAATGACCATCCAATTTCGACAAAAAATGTACCAGAGTGATCGCCTCTTTGATACCTTCAATTTGATATAGACATGACCATATTCGGTCAAAAATAAAATTTGACCCCAATTTGACCCCACGGGCCACGCCCATTTTTGACCCCGGGGTCACCATTTTAACAACTTTGAAAGAGCATTGTACATCGATCATTCTAACCAAGTGTCGTCGAAATCCGGCTAGCGGTTCATGAGAAGATTTTTTAGGAATTTATGCTATTTTTAGACGGCGGCCATCTTGGATTAGCGATGACCTCCATTTTAACAAATCTGAAAAGGCTTCACCCATGGACCACAACTGTGAAGTTTGGCTACCATGGGCCAAGCGGTTCATGTGAAGAAGAATTTTGAAATCTATAATAAAAGAAGGACCTGTTGACCTTTCGGCGGCCATCTTGGATGACATAACCATCCGATTTCGACAAAAAATGCACCAGAGTGATCAGCTCGTTGATACCTTCGAATTTATATATAACATGACCATATTCGGTCAAAAATTAAATTTGACCCCAATTTGACCCCACGGGCCACGCCCATTTTTGACCCCGAGGTCACCATTTTAACAAATTTGAAAGAGCATTGTACATCGATCATTCCTACCAAGTTTTGTTGAAATCCGGTTGGCGGTTCTTGAGAAGAAGATTTTTGACGAATTTGTGCTATTTTTAGATGGCGGCCATCTTGTATTACGTAATGACGTCAATTTAACAATTTTGTAATCCCCCTACCTAAGGACCATGACCATGAAGTTTGGTGACTATAGGCCCAATGGTTACCGAGGAGAAGACGTTTGATAATGTTCACGGACGGACGGACGACGGACACATTGTGGTAACAATAGCTCACATGAGCTTCGCTCAGGTGAGCTAAAAAGAAAACTATGTTGTGAGCACTCATTTGAGATGGTTCAAATGAAGCGTCACAACATGTATGAAGAAATACGAAATGCATTTAGTGTTTTACATCAGTGAAATGGTGTACCCTCAGCATGAAATATGTTAAATTAGAACATTCATGTGCACCTGCTGTAAGTATTTATGTATTTAATGGTGTTTAACGGCCTGTCAACAGCTAAGGTCATGTTAGGCCAGGTTAATGGGGTCAAATCCCATATTTCACCTGTTGTGATGGGGGGGGGGGGGGGGTGGAATCCTTAAATCAGAACTAAATACAGTCAAACTTGCATTAAGCGACCACCCAAGGGAGACGCCAAAAATGGTACTTAGAACAATGGTCTCTCAACACAAAAAAAAAAAATGGAAATCCGTGTACTGGCATGTCCGGTTATATGGTTTAACATTCGGAACGAGGTTTCAGGTCAATAATTATAAACAATGCACCATTCACATTTCACCTGGAGAAAGTAACATCCTGTCAATTAATGGTCGTTTAATACAAATCAAAATTTCTGTCGGTTATAAAATATTTGGCGCTGGTCGCGTTAAGGAAAAGTCATTTAATACACTGTCATTATATAGGCCACTGTCATTATATAGGGGGGGAGGGGGGGGAATTGAAAGTGGTTGCATAAGACAAGAGCTGTAGGAGAACAGCATAGCTCGACTACGAGGGTTGTCAATGTACACATAGCTCGACAAAGAAGGTGGCTGCGGCCTACATAAAAACCTTAACCAAGGTTGACTAAAAACATTAACCAAGGGAAACTAGAAATGTGGCGTGTCGGCACACGAATACCCCCACTGGCAGCCAAAGAAAACGAGGCATTTTTGATCATAAGCCATTTAGCCGAGCGTTAAGGTTTCAAACGCATCAAGTCTGTGACCTTGACCCTGGGCATAGTGTGATAATCCATGCATCGGTGTAGAAGATATAGAGCGGAAGGGAATTTCAATAGGTTTGACCTTTGACCTTCAACTATGACCTTGACCTTGGACGTAGGTGCGTGGTTATTGATCGAGGCACACCTTCTCATCCTGAGAAACATTTGTGCCAAGGCATTTGATAATCCATGCATCGGTGTAGAAGATATAGAGCGAAGGGAATTTCAATAGGTTTGACCTTTGACCTTCAACTGTGACCTTGGAGGTAGTTGCGTGGTTATTGATTGCGACACACCTTCTCATCATGAGAAACATCTGTGCCAAGCCATTTGATAATCCATGCATCGGTGTAGAAGATATAGAGCGGACGGGAATTTCAATAGGTTTGACCTTTGACCTTCAACTGTGACCTTGGACGTAGGTGCGTGGTTAGCAATTTGATAATCCATGCATCAGTGTAGAAGATATAGAGCGGAAGGGAATTTCAATAGGTTTGACCTTTGACCTTCAACTGTGACCTTGACCTTGGATGTAGGTGCGTGGTTATTGATCGGGACACCACCTCATCATGAGAAAACATTTGTGCCAAGCCATTTGATAATCCATGCATCGGTGTAGAAGACATAGAGAGGAAGGGAATTTCAATAGGTTTGACCTTTGACCTTCAACAGTGACCTTGACCTTGGACGTAGGTGCGTGGTTATTGATCGCGACACACCTTCTCATCGTGAGAAACATTTGTGCCAAGCCATTTGGGAATTTCAATATTTTTTACCTTTGAGCTTCAACTGTGACCTTGACCTTGGATGTAGGTGCGTGGTTATTGATCGTGACACACCTTCTCATCCTGAGAAACATTTGTGCCAAGGCATTTGATAATCAATGCATCGGTGTAGAAGATATAGAGCGGAAGGGAATTCCAATAGGTTTGACCTTCAACTGTGACCTTGACCTTGGACGTAGGTGCATGGTTATTGATTGCGACACACCTTCTCAACATGAGAAACATCTGTGCCAAGCCATTTGATAATCCATGCATCGGTGTAGAAGATATAGAGCGGAAGGGAATTTCAATAGGTTTGACCTTTGACCTTCAACTGTGACCTTGAACGTAGGTGCGTGGTTAGCAATTTGATAATCCATGCATCAGTGTAGAAGATATAGAGCGGAAGGGAATTTCAATAGGTTTGACCTTTGACCTTCAACTGTGACCTTGACCTTGGACGTAGGTGCGTGGCTATTGATCGCAAGACACCTTCTCATCATGAGAAACATTTGTGCCAAGCCATTTGATAATCCATGCATCGGTGTAGAAGATATAGAGCGGAAGGGAATTTCAATAGGTTTGACCTTTGACCTTCAACAGTGACCTTGACCTTGGACGTAGGTGCGTGGTTTTCCAAGTATGGTTGCTGTAGGCCCAGGAGTATTCCATATACAAGCTTGAGTAAAAAACGTAACCAAGGGGAGATAACTAAGTAATCCAAGGATAAAAGTAGGTCAAGGTCAAATATAGGTCAGGGATTATTGATGTACATCACTAGGAGATGAAGTTGTCCAAGTATGGTTGATGTAGGCCCAGAAGTATTCCATATACAAGCTTGACTATAAACATTAACCAAGTAATTGAAGGTTAAATGTAGGTGAAGGTAAAATAGGTCAGGGGTTATTGATGTACATCCCTATGAGAAAAAGTTATCCAAGTATGGTGTCTGTATGCACAATAGTATTCCATCTACAAGCTTGACTAAAAACCTTAACCAAGGTTGAGTAAAAACCTTAACCAAGGGGAATTAAGTAAGTAATTTAAGGTTAAATGTAGGTCAAGGTCAAATATAGGTCAGGGGTTGTTGATGTACATCACTAGGAGATGAAGTTCCGTCCAAGTATGGTTAGGGCCTGTAGGGCCATGAGTTATTCCATCTACAAGCTGACTAAAAACCTTAACCAAAGAGAATTAAGTAAGTAATTCAAGAAGAAATGTAGGTCAAAGTCAAATATAGATCAGGGGTTATTGATGTACATCACTATGAGAAAAGGTTGTCCAATTATGGTGTCTGTATGCACAATAGTATTCCATGTACAAGCTTGAGTAAAAAGCTTAACCAAGGTCGAGTAAAAACCTTAACCAAGGGGAATTAAGTAAATACAGTCGAACTTCGATGGGTCGAACCCTGGTAAACTCGTCAGCCATGCTTGCCTCGAACTAGGTCCCGGCAGAATTCCTATATAAATACGTTAAAACTACCCGGTATAGGTCGAACTTGTGAAAGTCGAACAACCCTCAATGCCTCGAATCGCTGTCACGCCCGGTCGTGTATAAATCCACTATAAACACCACAAAAACTCGAACATGTCAGACGATTGTCTCCAGACTAGTTGATTGACTTTCACACCTATTGTTAACCGGTTGTCAAACAAATCTCAAGTGGTCATTTGAGCGTATACAATAACGGCAGTCGTGACCAGCATACGTGGTAATTATGCATTGACGATAAGGTATTTAGACGTGTTGTGATAGAGCAGGTGAAGCGGAGGACTACGAAGCAAGGCGAGATAACAGACTTCTTCAATACCGGACGTGTATAACTTTTATGTATAACTTGTACTGGGTTCCATGTGATAGTAAATTATGATATGCAGTGAATGTGGTTCCGGGTCCGAAGTAGTGATGGGGCGACTGGGCATGCATCTATTGATTTATCAGTGTATGACGAGCGATGTAATTTTATACCTACAAGCATGCGCATCATTTTATGGCAAATACATATTTGTCATGAAATTACGCAAATGCCAATAGGTACAAACTCAGAGATGCTTTCACATGATCGTATCGGACGGGGCAATCAAGTCCGCCAATTGTATTTCGTAATCATTTTCTGTTGTTCTCATGTTCTATTGCTGTATAATGGCTATGTAAATAAAAACACACATGAGTTTGCCGCTTTCTTTATTTTATTAAAGCCTGTTTCTGTTAATAAACGACTGTGACAATCGACCGTAAATGCAAATGTAAGCGCATTGATATGAAACAACGCGTCGTAATGACGACTTGTTTCACTTAGTACACTGACCAACTCGTAGATCTGAAATGGTTACAGTAGAAAATCCCGATGGGTCGAACAACGGATGGGTCGAACTAAAACTTAACCCCGCAGGCTGTTCAACCCATCGAAGTTCGACTGTAATTCAAGGTTAAATATAGGTCAGGGGTTGTTGATGTACATCACTAGGAGATGAAGTTGTCCAAGTATGGTTGGTGTAGGGCCAGGAGTATTCCATGTACAAGCTTGACTAAAAACGTTAACCAAAGAGCAATGTACATCGATCATTCCTACCAAGTTTCGTCGAAATCCGGCTAGCGGTTCATGAGAAGAAGATTTTTTAAGAATTTATGCTATTTTTAGACGGTGGCCATCTTGGATTAGCGATGACCTCCATTTTAACAAATCTGAAAAGTCTTCACCCATGGACCATAACTTTTAAGTTTGGCTACCATGGGCCAAGCGGTTCATGTGAAGAAGAATTTTGAAATCTCTAATAAAAGAACCTTTTGACATTTCGGCGGCCATCTTGGATGACATAACAATCCGATTTGGACAAAAAATGTACCAGAGTGATCGCCTCATTGATACCTTCGATTTGATATATAACATGACCATATTCGGTCAAAAATAAAATTTTGACCCCACCCCCACGGGCCACGCCCATTTTTGACCCCGGGGTCACCATTTTAACAACTTTGAAAGAGCATTGTACATCGATCATTCCTACCAAGTTTCGTCGAAATCCGGCTAGCGGTTCATGAGAAGATTTTTTAAGAATTTATGCTATTTTTAGACGGCGGCCATCTTGGATTAGCGATGACCTCCATTTTAACAAATCTGAAAAGGCTTCACACATGGACCATAACTTTTAAGTTTGGCTACCATGGGCCAAGCGGTTCATGTGAAGAAGAATTTTGAAATCTCTAATAAAAGAACGACCTTTTGACCTTTTGGCGGCCATCTTGGATGACATAACAATCCGATTTCGACAAAAAATGCACCAGAGTGATCGCCTCACTGATACCTTCAATTTGATATATGAAATGACCATATTCAGTCAAAAATAAAATTTGACCCCAATTTGACCCCATGGGCCACGCCCATTTTTGACCCCAGGGTCACCATTTTAACAACTCTGAAAAAGCAATGTACATCGATCATTCCTACCAAGTTTTGTCCAAATCCGGTTGGCGGTTCTTGAGAAGAAGATTTTTTAAGAATTTGTGCTATTTTTAGACGGCGGCCATCTTGGATTACGTAATGACGTCATTTTAACAATTTTGTAATCCCCCTACCTAAGGACCATGACCATGAAGTTTGGTGACTATAGACCCAATGGTTACCGAGGAGAAGACGTTTGAAAATGTTCACGGACGACGGACGACGACAGACGACGGACGACGTATGACGGACACATTGCGGTAACAATAGCTCACACGAGCTTCGCTCAGGTGAGCTAAAATATACAATCAGCCCTGAAATTAGAACAATCCGACCTGCCGTAGTAACAATGCGGATAAGTGTATAAACTCTGCAACTTAAATTTCACAACAGTTTCCAGAAGTATCAATACATTGCTCTGCTAATATAAAGATGCTAAATATTTCATGAAAATTATGTTTCTCATTTTACATACCGTAATTGGACTGATTCATCTAAGTTTGTTTGTTAATTGAGCAATAATTATCCAAATAAAGTTTCAACTACCTTCTCAAAAATGAATCAGATAGATGATACCATTATGTAACAATTTCCTAATTCATATAGGTGTCATAATTTTAGTTTGAGTAAAATATTTCATTCCAGGTGAGTAATACCCTGGGCACATGATTGATTGCTTGGAGTTCAACAGCAAGGTCATATACAGACAAGAAGGCATCTGTATGGGGGGAGTAGCATACATTCCGCACTGAATTTACAAAAGAACTATCAGTGCAGAAAAATAGTGACCAGTAGCCTATTTCACCAAAATTGCAAAGTATACTTTGAGGGAGAAATTTTCATTTTAAGGATAAATTTATTAATTTTTATTATACTGAATTTATTACATTATCACAGCCATTTTGGCTGTGATAATGTAATAAATTCAGTATAAAATTTTTGCATACTTTTAATCATCAAATATATGGAGTCGTTAGTTCTTTCTTAGCATTTCGAGAAAAATAAATGATTACTACCTCAAAGTATACTTTGCTAGATAAGTATGCTTTGCAATGTTGGTGAAATAGGCTACTGATCTGGTGCTAGGCACTCTTACTACACCAGATAACTTGGCCCCAGTATGGATTCATCATTAAGATACACACACAAACCCTCACATCCTTCGGCTGGGCCCAAGAAAAAATAATGCCGAAGATCATAATATAAGTCCATCGAGGAATAGCCAGTAAACACGGGAGGATAACTCTGTGGAACAAGAAATCAGTAACGGTGATGGAGGATGTACCCCTCAAAAAGTGAACATAATTTGACATTGAGCACAGGGGCCACTTGGGTGAGCTTCGGTATGCAGGCTGCATGGGTCGGCTATGGAATGAAAAAATGCATGCATGATAAACTGGAATATGATGTTTCAAGTAAATCATATATAGAAATAATAATCATTTGCCAAAAAAGGTAACTTTAACACAAATCAAATGGATGGACGGACCATACGACAATGAATCACATGCAAACAAATGTTGTTCTAGTAACGTATGCATACTACATACAGTACACGTACATAAACTACAGAATAACCAATAGACAACAATGACTCAGAGATGATTTTACAAAGCAAGTATCATGGAAATCAGAACGCTGAAATACTTATTACACAAACAAAATGACAGGTGCTGTTGATTAAGCAAACAAATATCTAAAAGCAATCCAAAGAGGTCATACATGTATGTCATGCATGCACTAAGTGTATGGGCCACAAACTGATACAATTGGCGGTATGTCATTTCTGACCACTATAGATCCTGACCCGCTGTCATACCTGATGATATAAACAACTTTGCAGTATTGTTAATGCGTACTTGGATGGCAAGACAGTGCCCATGAATTAACAAGTAATAAGCCCAGTTTATTGAAGATCATGGCCCATACAAATAAGTGTCTGCCAATAACATGGAAGAGACCATTGCCAGCTATGACAGGATGAAAGGGTTAATAAGGCCAGTGTGGGGTGCAACAGTGAGATGTATCAACATGGAAAATACAGGTTGTGTAGCATGCAGATCAGTTTGGATGAAGTGAAGTGCTGGAGTGTGTACTCTGACAAAACACTTTATGTATTCCTTCATTGTCAAAATTATGTTGAGTTGGTGCTGAAAAATAGATGGTGCCGGGTTGACTACAGTCTAGATTCAAGCTAGTCATTGGCTGTATGTGAATCGACATTATAACAAAGGACAGATTGGACTGTGACCAGTGCAGCCCAAGGTTAGCCAGCACTGTCCTGTAACAGGATAAACATGTCAATTGGTTATTAGAAGCACCAGCAATGGTTACTGTAATAAACCTTTGGGTCGTCTTCTATGCATGTGTGAAGTTTAATAAACAAGAAATGCGTCTGTCGAACGCGGATGCCACCTGCAGCATATTTGAGAAACTGTGACAAAGTGGTTAACCGAAAAGTGTGACGGACGGATGGACGGACGGACGGGACGGAACATGCGGGGTAGTTGTGACGTGCTGCTGTTTGTGGCAAACCAAATTTTAACTTCTGTGTCAGTTTCAAAAAGTGTAGCCAAACGGACCATACAACCCAAGAGCTCTATCCTCGGGAGCTACAGATTCCGTAAACCAGACCAATGTTGAAGATTTGCGGATCGGTCCAAACTCCATCTTGTCCTGGAACCCTAATACATCCAAATGACCGGTTGTCCAACTTTACTTTCTGCTGCGATTTTTGGACACATTGAAACAGTCACACAGGCTACTTTTTAGACGATAGAACACATTTTCTTGTGTGACAGTCACACAAATCAATTTGCAGCACAAGCAATATTTTTTTCCTCAGATTGGCAGGCACAAGCATTACCCTCGTAACTCGGGACGGACGGACGGACACGGACGGACGGACGGACAGACAATACTGGACCGGACACGGACGGACAGACGGACCAAACACTATTTCCACCCCACCCGTTTTCTTCCTTCTTCGAAACCTGGTGGCATAAAAATATTCCAAAGGGTGTTCGAGTTATGCTCCAGACACGAAATCAGTGCATGAAACAACAAAGGGAGAGAAGCAAAAAAAATTAACGATGCAAGAGTTATCATTCTTGCGTGCGACACCTTTGGGTCGTGGTCTATGCATGTGTGAGGTTTAATGAAAATATTACAAAGGGTGTTCGAGTTATGCTCCGGACATGATATCAGTGCATGAAACAACAAAGGGAGATAAGAAAACAAGAATTCCGCGGAATCAAATGCCTCGCCTTGTCCCGCCTTGACCTCGAGCCTGGGCCCGAATGCAATTTTCACTGGCCCGAACATATTATACAACTAGAAATGGACGCTTGTCGACAAGCGCATGTGTATCCCCCTCCCCAGATACACAAGTAGTTTGAAAAAAGGGTGATCGAGTTATGCTCCGGAGACAAAATCGGTGACGGACAAAGGGAGATAACTAAACAATTAGTGATGCAAGAGTTGTCAATCTTGCGCGACACACCTTTAGGGTCTATGCATGTGTGAAGCTACTGGAGTGCAGAATTATTTGTTAATAGTCCTATATTTATGTACATATATCTGCACAGGTGCACATAATGCCACAATATTTTCAACACAGTTGACGGAAATGTAATATAGAATGTAAATAAAAAAAATAATGCTCGCTACTGGAGCCGAGATTTTTTTTTATTTTTTTTTTAATAGTCCTATATTTATCTACATATATCTGCACAGGTCCACATACTGCCACAATATTGTCAACACAGTTTAGGTAAATGTAATAATTTAGCTGCATAAATTACCTGTAATAAGTTAGTGGTCAGTTAAAAAATTTAAAAAGAATGTAAAAAAAAAAAATTTGAAAAAAAAGTTGAAAAATAAAAAATAATAATACTTGCTACTGAAGCCCAGAATTTTTTTTTAATAGTCCTATATTTATCTACATATATCTGCACAGGTCCACATAATGCCACAATATTTTCAACACAGTTTACGGAAATGTAATATACAAATTTTTTTTTTTAAATAATGCTCGCTACTGGAGCCCAGAATTTTTGTTAATAGTCCTATATTTATCTGCATATATCTGCACAGGTCCACATACTGCCACAATATTGTCAACACAGTTTACGGAATGTAATAATGTACCTGTATAAATTACCTGTAATAAGTTAGTGGTCAGTTAAAAAATTGAAAAAGAATGTAAAAAAAAAAAATGTAAAACAAAAAAAAATTAAATTAAAAAAAAGAAAAAGAATAATGCTCCCTACTGGAGCCCAGAATGTTTTTTTAATAGTCCTATATTTATCTACATATCATATATACACAGGTCCACATATTCCCACAATATTTTCAACACAGTTTACGGAAATGTAATATAATCATTTACCTGTATAAATTACCTGTAAGTTGTCAGTGGTCAGTTGCACATGCTAGCACATGCACAGGTGAATAGTCTGTATATAGCACTTACCACCTTATGCTACTAGACAAAAATTGAAAAATAATTTGAAAAAAAAAATGAAAAAAAAAAAATGAAAAAAAAAAATGGAAAAAAAAAGTTTAAAAATAATAATGCTTGCTACTGGAGCACAGATTTTTTTTTATCTACATATATCTGCACAGGTCCACATAATGCCACAATATTTTCAACACAGTTTACGGAAATGTAATATAATCATTTACCTGTATAAATTACCTGTAAGTGGTCAGTGATCAGTTGCACATGCTAGCACATGCACAGGTGAATAGTCTGTATAAAGCACTTACGACCTTATGCTACTAGACAAAAATTGAAAAATAATTTGAAGAAAAAAAATGAAAAAAAAATTAAAAAAATAATGAAAATAAAAAAAAATAAAAAAAAAAGAAAAAAGAAAAAAAGAAAAAAAGAAAGAAAAAAAAAAAAAAAAAAAGAAAAAAAAAATGAAAAAAAAAAAAGGAAAAAAAAAAGTTTAAAAATAATAATGCTTGCTATTGGAGACCAGATTTTTTTTTAATAGTCCTATATTTATCTACAAAAATCTGCACAGGTCCACATAATGCCACAATATTTTCAACACAGTACCCAATGTAGTGATTTACCTGTATAAATTACCTGGTCAGCAGTGGTCTCAAGCACTGGACATCTGCACATGCTAGCCCATGCTAGCACATGGTTCTCCCGAGTTTCTTTTGTTCTCTCTACAGGTAAGGTGTACAGAGCACACGAGAAAAGGTGTACAGAGCAGACGAGAAAACAGGTCTTCATGCATTATTGTCCAGTTTGTAGAGTGCGCAAAAACAAAAAAGGGAGATAACTAAAAAATTAGCTACGCAAGAGTTGTCATTCTTGTGCGACACACCTCCGGGTCGTGGTCTATGCATGTGTGAAGTTTCATGAAAATATTCCAAAGGGTGGTCGAGTTATGCTCCGGACAGGAAATCAGTGAGCGAAAACAAAAAATGGAGATAACTAAAAAATTAGCTATGCAAGAGTTGTCATTCTTGTGCACGACACACCTTCGGTTCGTGGTCTAATTGAATGTGTTAAGTTTCATAAAAATATTCCAAAGGGTGGTCGAGTTATGGTCAATCAGTGCGCAAAACATTAGCTATGCAAGAGTTGTCATTCTTGTGCGCGACACACCTTCGGGTCGTGGTCTATGCATGTGTAAAGTTTCATGAAAATATTCCAAAGGGTGGTGGAGTTATGCTCCGGACACGAAATCAGTGCGAGAAACAAAAAAGGGAGATAACTCAAAAATTAGCTATGCAAGAGTTGTCATTCTTGCGCGCGACACACCTTCGGGTCGTGGTCTATGCATGTGTGAAGTTTCATGAAAATATTCCAAAGGGTGTTCGAGTTATGCTCCGGACAAGAAGTGTCTGCTGCGGACGCGGACGCGGCGCGCTGTCAAATCCATAGTATCCCCATGAATCTCACTGGAGCTTATCCAGGAATCAAGATGGTGTCCAAAATGGCCGCCAATATGACAACAACAGTGCCGAAGGTCACAATATACGCCCGTCGAGGCAAGGCCAGTCAACAAGGTGAGATAACTGATCTTGACGTGCTAAACATGTAAACCAAATTTGGTTTCGATCGGTCAAGTAGAACTTGAGTTATTGCGTGGACAAGGATACAGAGTGCAAAAATTAAAAATGGCTGCCAAGGGAAGATAAGTATCGGAAACTTTTAAAAATCAATAGGCTTCTTCGTCTTGCCGTGATAAACATGTATACCGAATTTGGTTATGATCGGTCAAGTAGAACTTGAGTTATTGCGTGGACAAGGATACAGAGTGCGAAAATTAAGAAGACAACGAAGCTCGCCTGTTGGCAGATTTCACTCAAACTTGGCATAGTTGTATAAAAAACATGAATATTATATAACTTGACCTTGGGTTAAGGGGTGTGCGGTGGACCTTGACATTGAGGTCAGTGGTGGAAGGTGGGTCGTGGATTTGCTATAGCATGATATAGCATATTAAGATGAATGCATGTATGAAATATCAATGCGCTCCCTGAAAACAGAAGTAAAACAAAATTTAACCCAACGCTAAGTTATGAAAGCACTAAGTTGGTGATTTTCTACAGCATGATAGCTATTCACATGAGGAATGCATGTATGAATGTGCTAAGTTTGTGACCTTGACCTTGGGGAAAGGGGGGGTGGGTCATGGATTTGCTGTAGCACCATAGAGGATTATCAGATGAATGCACGTATGAAGTATCAAGGCGTTCCATGTGAAGAAACGGAAGTTATAAAAAGACATTTACTCCAACGTTAAGTTTATGATGTTGATCTTGGGGAAAGGGGTGGGGGTTGGATTTGCTGTAGCACAATAGAGGATCATCAGATGAATGCATGTATGAAATATCAAAGTGTTCCCTGTAAAGAAACAGAATTTACACAACATTTACCCCAATGTAAAGTTTATGAACATGCTTACGTTTGTGACCTTGACCTTGGGGTAAGGGTAGGATGGTGGGTTGTGGATTTGCTACAGCATGATAGAGGGTCATCTGAGGAATGCATGTATGAAATATCAAGGCGTTCCATCAAAGGAAACAGATGTTATAAGACAATTATCCCAACGTTAAGTTTATGAATGTGCTAAGTTTGTGACCTTGACCCTGGGGTAAGGGGTGGGGGGGGGGGGGGTCATGGATTTGCTATAGCACAATAGAGGATCATCAGATGAATGCATGTATCAAATATCAAAGAGTTCCCTGTAAAGAAACAGAAGTTACACAACATTTACCCAACGTTAAGTTTATGAACATGCTAAGTTTGTGACCTTGACCTTGGGGTAAGGGCTGGGTGGTGGGTTGTGGATTTGCTACATCATGATAGAGGGTCATCTGAGGAATGCATAAATGAAATATCAAGGCGTTCCATGAAAGGAAACAGATGTTATAAGACATTTACCCCAAAGTTAAGTTTATGAATGTGCCAAGTTTGTGACCTTGACCTTGGGGAAAGGGGTGGGCGGTGGGTCATGGATTTGTTATAGCACGATAGAGTATCATCAGATGAATGCATGTATGAAATATGAAGGCGTTCCCTGTAAATAAACAGAAGTTACACAACATTTACCCCAACGTTATGTTTATGAACATGCTAAGTTTGTGACCTTGACCTTGGGGTAAGGGTTGGGTGGTGGGTCGTGGATTTGCTACAGCATGGTAGAGGGTCATCAGATGAATGCATGTATGAAATATGAAGGTGTTCCCTGTAAATAAACAGAAGTTACACAACATTTACCCCAACGTTAAGTTTATGAACATGCTAAGTATGTGACCTTGACCTTGGGGTAAGGGATGGGTGGTGGGTCATGGATTTGCTATAGCACAATAGAGTATTATCAGACGAATGCATGTATGAAATATCAAGGTGTTCCATGAAAGGAAACAGATGTTATAAGAAATTTACCCCAACAATGTGTTAAATTTGTGACCTTGACCTTTGGGTAAGGGGTTGGCGGTGGGTCATGGATTTGCTACAGCATGATAGAGGGTCATCTGAGTAATGCATGTATGAAATAACAAGGTGTTCCATGAAAGGAAACAGAAGTTATAAGAGATTTACCCAACGTTAAGTTTGTGGACGACGCCGACGACGCCGACGACGCCGACGACGCCGACGCCGACGCCGACAACGTCGACGAAGCCGACGCCGACGACGACGCTGGGGGTATGCCATAAGCTCTTCTGCACTTCGTGCAGGCGAGCTAAAAATGGCTGCCAAGGGGAGATAAGTATCGACAATTTTGCAAAATCAATAGGCTTCTTTGTCTTGCCATGATAAACATGCATACCGAATTTGGTTTCGATCGGTGAAGTACAACTTGAGTTATTGCGTGGACACGGATACAGAGTGTGAAAATTAAAAATGGCCACCAAGGGGAGATAAGTTTATCGGAATTTTTTTAAAATCAATAGGCTTCTTCGGCTTGCCGTGATAAACATGTATACCAAATTTGGTTACAATCCGTCAAATAGAACTCTAGTTATTGCGTGGACAAGCTGTGCCCGCCCGCCCGTACAAGATGAATACATAATACGTCCCATTTTTTCAAACGGGCATATAAAAATGATATTCAAGATGGCCACCAAATTTTAAGAAATATCGCAAAATAACTTACATTTATATATGGCAAATCAGCAAAGGGAGATGACAAAAAATTGGCAGATTTACATGTAGTCCATTGCTGCATTATCAAGCACATTAATGTTTGTAACTGCATATCTGGAATAACCTGCTAAATTACTGATCATAAGTACCTTTGATCTATGTCGGTAGTCTAACCAAAAAATGATGATACCTAGAAATATAATAATTGTAAATCCTTCATTTTTAAATCTATGTGTTTATGGAAGACGGGCAGCATAATAGTAGAATTTCCATATGCGATGTGATAGCAGCAGATTTATCATATTATATTATCATTCGCGTGGAAATATCCATTTATTTGACAATACTGCACTCATTATGACCATATTTACCAAATCAACAATAATTTAACGGGCATATACATGTAAAATTTACTTTCTAATTTGTGTGTAACATTCCACTTTTTGATATCTGCAGGAACTTGTATAACATATGCATACCAATACGGTATTAATCATATGCATAATATGTAATCATATAAAATGATCGACATGTGTATCCCTTGTCTGGAGCGATGATTGAATCGAATAATATTCCATACTGCTTTTTTTTTGCATTATACTATGCCGTATTAAATGTATCAGATGAGACAGGTTTCAACTGGTATGCATAAATATGACGTATGACATTATGGTACACAGAAGAGAAAGGAAAATACGTATACACATTATGTAACATTAAACTAGTGTTTTTTAGGACCGAAAGAATGCTAGATAGATACATTGATTAATTGTGTTTAATGGGCTGTCCACAGCCATAGCCATTTTAGGCACCGATCAACTGGGGTAAATCCTGTATTTCATCTGTAAAGAGGGATCTCAAAATCAGAACTCAAGAAAATATATTATTCATCCCACACATTAGAATATCTGGATCTTGTGACTGGTCTTCAATGCACAAGGGTCACTTAGTCCTATGCCATAATCGTAATCGGAGTACACTAATTTTACCACACGTACAATTGGGATAACTGGATTCAAAACTCAGGTTCAAGTACATGTAAAAATGGGGGGAAAATCCCAAAATCAGAACCGAATATTTACAATAAAAAATCCAGGGCTCCAGATAAGGAATTAGTAATTGAGTATTGTCACTCCATCATTTCTGAAGCAATTGGGTATTTAAAAATTTTAATTGTGTAAAATAGTATCACACTACTGTTTACACATCAATAGACAGCAATTATTGAATACATGTAGTTTGCTTCTAAATGAAAACAAATCTTGGTATTTCATTAGAATTGTCTCCTTGGCGGCCGTAAAAATCAATTCATATATGTTGTGAAGAAAATGTAACTTTTACTTATTTTGTTGGCAATCTTGGCTGCCATCTTGAATATTTGAAAGGTTAAGCGACTCATAATTATTGGAAAGGTTAGTATATACAATGATATGCTGCCACCATATGTGTGAATATGTTCATTAATGTCACCATTTATGTATTTAATAAATTTATGACAGCCATCTTGGACGCCATCTTGAATTCTGGATTAAGCTCCAGTGGGATTAATTGGGAGTTTTGATATCATTCTCCCAATGATATTCTGGACCTATACAGAAATATATTTTTTTCCGATCTTTGGCGATTTTATGTCTAATAATATTCACCTATAAGCAAATGTGTCCAGTGTTGGTAAACTGAATGCAGTCTATGCTGAATTAGACGGCGGTAACCAGCATGTCGCACCCGCCAAGGTATTTGATGTTTCCAGTGTGTAGTATGTGGTTAGAGGGATATTAGGTACTAACATGTTTTCTAAACGTTTTGCAGAAATAGAAATCTGAAAGGTGATTTTCAAAGTCATTTAACTTTGACTGTGCACTCTGGGGGGGGGGGGGGGGGGGGGGGGGGGGGGGGGGGGGTGGGGGGGGGGGGGGGGGGGGGGGGGGGGGGGGGGGGGGTTGCATTGGTGGCTACAGTACGACAATATAATGATTATACTCCGTCTTACAAAAAACTTTAACAGAACAGTCATTTCACTTTAACATTTCACATAGGGGTTGAATGATTTGGCTATAGAATGAAACTGTGAGATCCCAAGATACAAAATGTTGGTCAGCGTCTAAACAGATGACCACCGCAAACGACACAAGTCAATCAGGCATGTGAACGATTAGATAATGTTTAGTAACATACATGAACTACATATACTTGTCATTTGACCCTGACCCTGGGCATGAGTGTCACATGGTTGGGCTATAGAATGAAATTATGGATCGTGATAAAGACGTATGCAAAGTTTCAAGTCAATCAGACTTGGGGTTGTGGAGATATTTGGTACTTAAAGGTACATGCCCACTCAGCAGGCACAAACTGTTCTTTATAGGAATTAAATAAGTGTATAATTGTGTCACTATTCCACCAGTTCTAAGTGCCCGCTATACAGATATAATCATTTAGTGATATGTATTTTACTGATAGTGACTCGCGCTGGTATCAGGCTATTTTCATATGCAAATGAGGCATGCTATTTTTTTATTATTTTAAACTAAGTAAATGCATCATCTGAAAAAAATAATATTTTCGACAGATTATAAAGTATGATCATTGTACATGTACATAAAAAAATGAAAACAGAATAAATAGTAATGTCCGTTAACATTTTAAGGAAACGCGTTTATCGTCCCTGATATCAGTGTGGAAATTTACGTAGCTGATATAAAATGTATCATAATGCCAATCAATATGTGGGGTAATGATGAATTAATGTATATTTTGTCAGAAAAAGTCTCAGATGATGTCTCTGTGATATAAAGAACATTTTGTGCCTACTGAGTGGGCATGTTTGTTTATTGGTGTTTAACGGCCTATCAACAGCTAAGGTTTATGTAAGGCCGGGCAAACGGTTTCGACCCCATTTAACTGCTGCATTGGGGGGGGGGGGGGGGGGGGGGGGGGGGGGGGGGGGAAAATCCCGGGGGGGGGGGGGGGGGTTGGGGGGGGGGGAAATCCCAAATCAGAACGGAATACTCCCACCTGCCACCCACAGAGTGGGAAGAAGTACCGTGAGAAACTTATAATACAGATTTTACAAGAACTTCAATGCAAATTTCAAAGTAATTTGTCCTTGACCTTGGAAATGGGGGGGGGGGGGGGGGGGGGGGGGGGGGGGGGGGGGGGGGGGGGGGGGGGGGGGGGGGGGGGGGGGGGGGGGGGTGGGGGGGGGGGGGGGAATCCCAAATCAGAACGGAATACTCCCACCTGCCACCCACAGAGTGGGAATGTACCGTGAGAAACTTATAATACAGATTTTACAAGAACTTCAATGCAAATTTCAAAGTAATTTGTCCTTGACCTTGGAAATGGGGGGGGGGGGGGGGGGGGGGGTGGGGGGGGGGGGGGGGGGCTATGTTGGTACATAAACATTTTAAGCTCAGGCACATGCCAATAGCACCGACTGTATCAAGCTCGCGGCAAGTGGGCAAAAAAAACTGATCTCCATGCAAACTGACGGTAATTACAAAATGCTATGCAAATACGCTGCAGGTTCTATGAAACATTGGCAGGCAAGGGTGAACTTGTCGAAGGCAATACAACACACACCCTTCCACTCCACCCCATGATCAAAATGTTTGTCACACTTCATGTCAACACATTCTGACCACTTGGGTGCAACATCCTAGTCCCTATAGCCAGTGAGATCTCCCAATGAATTCAAAAATTAGTTTTAAAGCATTATCATGGTAAATGTACTTTTAAACTAAGGTCATAGTAGCGAGCACAGAGCAAAATTAAAATATAGATGGCCACAACTAACACTATCTGGGAGTGACGTTACAATCTGTCCGCCACTAGACAACACTACTGTCTGTTCAACGAAATGCTGCCCAAGATTTATTGCTATAAAAACACTCCAAGCTGCTTATTTTTTTATATCAAACAATGTAAAACTATTGTTTAGAAATGAGCCTACTTTTTATTTCAAGAAAATCTGTCTAATAACAAAGTTATTTCGAATAAACCGTCATGGATGGGAGTTTGCCTTATAAATTCATTTCACAGAATTTTAGTTGTTGACAACAAAACTACTATTGCAATGAACACTTCCGGTAAACTTCCGGTAAACAACAACAACTATTATTGCGAACTGAACATTAATTCATAAGAAATTTGTGTATTAACAGCATTTTCTGGCATATAACTTAAACAGTTTGCATTAAAATATATCAATTAATCATTTAATATTCATATACATGTATTTAGCGAATATCATTCATCCATAAGGTTCCAAGTCGATCTGATACTACTGCTAATATGTCTTAAGGTATTGTAAATTGTGAATGCTAACGAACTTGATGTGATGACCTTCACCAACCAATCAGCGTTTAGTAAACCAAGTTGTCCGCCGGAAATTCGTCCAGCAAAGAAATTGGCTCACAGGAAGTGACTGTATACTTCCGCCGGAAATGACATATATATGGTGTTCCAAAGTCATACCAGTAGAGAAGGTAGATTTACACCGGTGTAGATGTGTGAGGATATGTGCAATTAATTTTGCGTGGTAGGAACAGCGTGCCAACTTCAGCCTGGCGTTGTCAATAGATACGAAAGCTGTAGCAGATGATGATAACGTCATGTTGTATTTTGACCAAATTCTCGGCATTTTCTTCTGGAATTCTTGTACGAACACCGAGAAATGGAGGCTAGATTCCTTTTTTCAAGCTGGCAAGATTTGCTGTCATAAATACAAGGTTAGTGTCTTTTTTTTATATGATGAAATCCAGCAAGCAGTTCGATGCTAGAAAAATGTTGAAAATCAGATCGCACGTGACATTTTAACATTACAACCCTGCATTCAATTCTTGATTTAGGGCTATTACTTCATTATAAGACCGAATTCCAAAAAATTAAAAGATGGCTCATCGCTAAATTTTGCTGAAAAATTATTTTATGCAAACAAAATAAGACTTTTAGGGTGTTTAAAGAGGTGTAAAAGTTGGGCATGTTAACATGAAACAGACAGTAATTCTAGTCCTACTTGGGTGATTCGATCTAACCCAAGTGCTAGATTTTGGACTTACGAGTATATATTAAAACCTACAGCTAAGTATTCGTTTGTGGATTTGAAACGCTATGGAAGTGTTAGGTCAGAAAGTTGACGGACAGATTCTAGAGTCTAATCCACTACATGTCCGCAACAGAAATGCATGGAAGCAAATTACAGAAGTACATGCACTACAACAACTGTTAGTTTATGTAACCGACCTTCTGATGTAACCTGCTTGCAGTCACGGGGGAGCTTTGTGTCTTACACAAAGCTGGGTGTATGGCTGGGGATGGCAGTTTCTCACCTAGTACCTGTGACATGGTGAATAATGAAACATGGAATGTTAGTCTTCTACAGAACAAATGGCTGAAAAGTTTGAACTATACTGAGCAAAACTAGAAACGTCCCTCCATGTTTAAGGAAAGATTCATCAAAAACCAAAAGGGTTACTTTTAAAAATCAAAATGGAAAAACAAGTTCATTCATTTCTATATGAAAGCCAATAAATTGCATTTGGATATCTTGTTAAATATTCGAGAGATAACCGGCCAAGGGCGGTAGGGGTCAAAATCAAAAATCACAAAAACTCAGAAATGTGTTACTTAATGTTTAGAGATGGAATTTCAATAAGTAATGTGGCAAATTCAGTAAATCTCGTTAGTACCGAGTGTGGTCACCATTTGCATGATGCATTGCAATGATCCTACGCCGCATCGACGTGACGTAACGCAATACCAGTGCGTTGGGCAAATTCCTCCATTCCCGTTGTAAAACGCCCGTGTAAGATCGCGAACATTGTCAATCTGATGGTTAGCTCGTGCTTTGCGGCCAGCTCATCCCATATGTGCTCAATGGGATTGAGATCCGGGGAGACCGCGGGCCATGGCATGACGTCGACGTTGTTTTGCTGTAAGTATTGAGTGGTGACCCTGGCTACGTGAGGGCGGGCATTGTCGTGCATCAATGTCACCACCAGGACCATGCTGACGGATAAATGGTAAGGCATGTGCATTTAGCACATCTGCACATAACGTTGTGCATTGATGTTGCCCTGTACAACAACCAAATCTGTCTTCCGGTTTCCCATGATCCCACCCCAGACCATTACGCTCCCTCCCCCAAACCTGTTCTTCTCAACAATGCAACAATCGGTGAATCTTTCATTTTTACGCCTCCGTATACCCGTAATCTTCCGTCAGCATGACTAACTGTGAACCGAGATTATTCATCGGTGAACAAAACTCGGTTCCAGTCAGCCCTTCTCCAGTTCAGATGACGTCGCGCCCATAACAGTCTGGCAGCACGGTGACGTTTGGGTCATTATCTGACAGTGTACGGGCGGCGTGCCCGGATTGGTTGGGCGTTACGACGTAACCGGTTGCGAATGGTCTGCCCTGAGACACCGTATCGCCTAGCAGTGACTGTGGCTGCCAATCGACGTTGACGTAAGTGCGTCAACGTAATGTAACGATCGGCTCTTGCCGTCGTTACACGAGGCCTACCAGGTCGCTGCCGGTCGTGAACAGCCCCAGTCTGCTGGTACCGGGCTGCAAGACGATCAATCGTCTTCCGACAGCAACCAAACCGAGGCGCGACCGCCCTGGCGGCCATCCCACCAGCAAGCATCCCAATTGCCTGATTTCGCTCGTTTTCGGAAAGCAGTGGCATATCGAAAACAGAGAAAAATTAAAAAAGTTTTTTTAATTTTCCGAATAGCCCCTATCGCATGAATGGTACGACATGAACTGAATCACCTTATCGATGACAAGTATAGCGTGCACGTGCAAAAAGTGGAAATCAACGTTCCGGTCACTGGCCGCTATGTAAACCGTGTGTATCGGCTAAACTCTACACGATCGTATTCTGAACATCGCCACGGTTTAAAATACATGTACTTTGAACATGTGGTACATACATAGAGAGAGCTACACCGGCTATAAAACAGGGACGTTTCTAGTTTTGTTGAGTATACAATCATGTTAGTGCAAAATACATTTCTTCCTAACATGCTGCTATTAATAAATTCACAATGTTTGCGAGTTACAGCTGATGTAGATAAATGCTACACAGTATAGTATATAGGTGTGGCAGTATAATTATCACTAGTTATTACGAGTGAATACAAGAATTAAGCAGTAAGTAGTTTTAACGATGCATGATTAAAAATTCCATCCCCGGACTCCCAAGGTAATCGCGAAAAACAAATAGTCCTTACTCTACAACATACTAACTAGCACAGAACGTTAGGTGGCTGTCTTGCAGACTAAACTGCATAGGCGTGATCTATGTAGGACATTAGTCAATGCGAGACTGAACGTTTTGTTTGCTCACCCTTTCAACCCAAAGTAGCTGACAATGAGCATACTAATTTTTCAAAACTTCCATTTGTCATGGAAGAAGTAATTCTATTCTAAATCAATTAACATTCACATAGCAGATCCTGGTATAACGTCTTGTTAAAACAAAGACTTCTCAAGACCTACACGTCTTGCAAATATTGCCGCTAATATGGTATGTCGTTTTTAAAGGGTTTACTGTACAGACATTTTTAAGGATGTACACTGCAAACATATGCAAAATTCCAATGGTGAATAATAAAAAAAACATTGACCTTGGACGGTCAGAAAACGAAACGATACATATGAGGTTTATTGTCCCAATTTAGATAAAGAAGAAAGTAATAGTAAAATAGTATGTTAGATGTGGTAGGCAATCAAATGATTAGGGCAAAATAAAAATGTGATGAACACAACAGAAATGAGGAACGTGCATACAATGATAAAATTAAGATTTTCCGATACAAGCTGGTTTCATGGAGAAAGCTACTTGGAAGGTCAGACATGGGTCGTATGCAAAACAAAGCACCATCCCTAGACACACATTGTGGCCAAATATTATCAAAATCGGTGAAGCAGTTAATGAGTTGAAAATGCAAGGTGCTACTAACGTATGTACACACATATGTACATAGACTAACGCTATATACCCTCGGCGAGGGGATAATTAATACTTGTTTATCGACCATTACATGTAAGATAAGTAAATGTTTATTTGAAGTTCTACAAAAATTAACTATACAACACAAGCAAAATGCAACTACATGAACAACATTCTGTTCACAACACAATAACTGCTACAGGTTTCACATCTGTTCTTGGGAAATAAAAATCATATTCTAGCACACAACTAACTCCACCAGATGAGTGGATCACACTTGGACAGCCAAATATGAGCTATTGTATAATCACGTGGTTGATATTTTGCAAACTATTACACATTTATTATTTGAAACCAGGGCATGGGTTATTAAAAGGAGTATGGTCTCCTAAAAGTGTACTCGAGATCAGGCATTTTGGTTAGCTAAACAGAGAACAGCTGAGGCTCAAAAATAAAATTTTGAGAATGGTAACACTTTTGATTCCTGATGTTGAAAGTAGATAAAATGTTATCTGAACATCTGGCAATACGCCATTTGTTTCTCAAAATAAAAATAAACAAGAAACGAGGCAAAGCCACGAAGGCCAGGTTTTTTCCAAGCATAGACACTTGGATAACATAATTATACCCACTTTTGTAGACTAGATGGCCGTGGCCTGCATGTCGCGCCTTGGGGCGAGGCATGGACACTAAAAAAATAGATATAGTAGATGGAAAAACTTTAACCAAAAAACTTTAACCGGACACACGGATGAACGGACGGACGTATGCCAAAATGCCGACGATATCGCGCTTTCCGCAAGCAGGTGTGACAATGATGATAAATACCCATGTGAAGTATCAAGGTATTGGGTGAAGCAGTTGCAGAGATATAGTACACGAAAAAACTTTAACAAAAAAATTCAAAGTAATTTGACCTTGACATTGGGCACAGGATCGCGCTTTCCGCAAGCAGGTGCGACAATGATGATAACACCCATGTGAGTGAGTGAGTGAATAGGGTTTAACGTCCGCTTTTCTGACATAGAGGTACAAGCCTCAGGGAGTCTACACGCAGACGGGTCAACGGGGTCGAGTCCCATATCCACCTGTCCAAGGGGGGTAAATCCCAACTTCAGAACTCAATATTTACAATCAAAATATATATTCAGTCCTGAAATTAGAACAACCTGATCTGGTGCCAGGCCCTCGCCACACCAGCATCATTTATCCCATCCCCTAAAAGTAATAGGATTAGCGCTAATCTTACTTTTATATATGGGGCATAGCCCGACTCAACTCTCACATACAAGAAAGCCAAAAATGTACATGAGGGCCAAATCCGGTATAGTGGGTTCCGGAAAGTATGAACCCAATCGTTAAGCCAGTTTAGTCGCCTTTTACGACAAGCAATGGCTACTGCAGCACTATTCTCAGGATCAGTTGATCCCGCCCCGGTGCCTGCACGGGGCCAACACCCATGTGAAGTATCAAGGTATTGGGTGAAGCAGTTGCAGAGATATAGTACACGAAAAAACTTTAACAAAAAAATTCAAAGTAATTTGACCTTGACATTGGGCACAGGGGCCGCACGGTTGGGGGTTAGAATGAAAATATGGATGATGATAAACACCCATGTGAAGTTTCAAGGTAATGGGCGAAGAAGTTGCAGAGATATAGTATAACGAAAAAGTTTTAAGCAAAAAACTTTAACCAGACGTACGTTAAAAAGTTAACGTTGAAAATTACGTAGAAATAATAGGTGAAGGTAAACAAATGGTCACATGTTGGATAGTTGTATGTGGTAGGCACCCCTTGGTTATGAAGCTGTGAAAGTTTGGTGGTCCTAGGTGGTACAGTACCAAAGAAATGGACTTAAACACGAAAACTTAACATTGAAAATGGCTAAGTCGACTGCGCGGAAAAAATGGGTCAAGTTAAAAAAAAAGTAACATGTTGGATAGTGATATGTGGTGGGCACCCCTTGATTATGAAGCTGTGAAAGTTTGGTGGTCCTATGTGGTACAGTTACCAAAGAAATGGACTTAAACACGAAAACTTAACATTGTAAACGCGAAAACTTAACATTGAAAATGGCTAAGTCGACTGCGCGGAAAAAATGGGTCAAGTTAAAAAAAAAGTAACATGTTGGATAGTGATATGTGATGGGCACCCCCTGATTATGAAGCTGTGAAAGTTTGGTGGTCCTAGGTGGTACAGTACCAAAGAAATGGACTTAAACACGAAAACTTAACATTGTAAACGCGAAAACTTAATATTGAAAATGGCTAAGTTGACAGCGCGGAAAAAATGGGTCAAGTTAAAAAAAAAAGTAACATGTTGGATAGTAATATGTGGTGGGCACCCCTTGATTATGAAGCTGTGAAAGTTTGGTGGTCCTAGGTGGTACAGTAACAAAGAAATGGACTCAAACACGAAAACTTAACATTGATTGTGGTGGACGCCGCCCGCCTGCCCGCCCGCCCGCCCGGCTTTCGCCAATCCAATAGCCTGGATTTTTTTTCAAAAAACCTGGTTAAAAAAGTAACATGTTGGATAGTGATATGTGGTGGGCACCCCTTGATTATGAAGCTGTGAAAGTTTGGTGGTCCTAGGTGGTACAGTACCAAAGAAATGGACTTAAACACGAAAACTTAACATTGTAAACGCAAAAACATAACATTGAAAATGGCTAAGTCGACTGCGCGGAAAAAATGGGTCAAGTAAAAAAAAAAGTAACATGTTGGATAGTGATATGTGGTGGGCACCCCTTGATTATGAAGCTGTGAAAGTTTGGTGGTCCTAGGTGGTACAGTAACAAAGAAATGGACTGAAACACGAAAACTTAACATTGAAAATGGCTAAGTCGACTGCGCGGAAAAAATGGGTAAAGTTAAAAAAAAAGAGTAACATGTTGGATAGTGATATGTGGTTGGCACCCCTTGATTATGAAGCTGTGAAAGTTTGGTGGTCCTAGGTGGTACAGTAACAAAGAAATGGACTCAAACACGAAAACTTAACATTGATTGTGGACGCCGCCCGCCCGCCCGCCGCCCGCCCGGCTTTCGCCAATCCAATAGCCTGGATTTTTTTTCCAAATACCTGGCTAAAAATTGACAAAGGTGGTTGAATTGTGGCGAGTGATAAATGTAACCACATGCAGGCCATTCATTTTACATCGCTTGGTGGAAGGAATGGTATTATGGCGTTATAGCAAATCTAGATGATGGATACCAAAGAATGGCATGTCCACGACAGCAGTTTCCTCACTTTACTGTACTGTCTGACATTTGCATCTCCTACAAGATCTTAGTACATTATACACAAACAGATCATTCCTAGATAAGCCGGCACGTCTGGTTAATACATGTAATAAGTGTAATTCAGCAAATGAGGTATTTTTTTATAGTTGCTATCAAACAAAACGTTATCACATTGGCCAGTTTGGAGTTACAGAATTGAAGTTGACAGTGGCAGAAGGGTGCAATGGACTTAACCCCCTTCTGCCACCGACAACTTCAATTGTCAAGACATCAATGTCACAAATGACTTATATGATTATTATTTTTTTATGCTTCCAGCCCATTACATGTCCACTCATCCTCAGTGTGGTGACAGTAAGAAACACAGAAAGTCATGCTGGAATGGCAAACCTACCTGTTGCTGACTCGACTGAAGATCCTGTAGTGTGGGAGCGCTTGTGTTAGATGCGAGACTTGCCGACGATACCTATAAACAGTGAAGAGGAACACATGATTATGAAGGCAAGATGATGACAAGAGTTCCGAACGTCACAATATACGCCCGTTGAGGCAAGGCCAGTCAACAAGGGAAGATAACTCACTGAAAATCAATAGGCTTCTTCATCTTGCTTCTTCAAACGGGCGTATAAAAATGGCCGCCAAGGGGAGATAAGTCATCAGACATTTTAAAAAATCAATAGGCTTATTCGTCTTGCCGTGATAAACATGTATACCGAATTTGGTCACGATCGGTGAAGTAGAACTTGAATTATTGTGTGGACAAGGGTACAGAGTGGGAAAATTAAAAATGGCTTCTTCGTCTTGCCGTGTTGAACATGTATACCGAATTTGGTTACAATCCGTCAAGTAGAACTGTAGTTATTGCGTGGACAAGCTGTGCCCGCGAGAGAGGCATAACGAGTGTTTCATTGATGGAATGGCAAACAGTGCACATCTGGATCAGACTGCTGGATCTACACTGGTCACATTTCTCCATCCACAGCCACATACCCGTTTCGCTGAGATAATAGGGAACAGTGGAGACCTATCACAGGCCGATTTGGACCTACACAGGATGCAAAGGCCATAAGACCGATTTCTCCAGTCACAGCAACATATGTAACCTGCCAAGACAATGGATCCAGCCGAGACAGGTGACAATCAGTCTCCATTAACCTTTTCATGCTGAGGTCTCCATTAACCTTTTCATGCTGATGATATGCCATTTGGTTTGTGGAAAATCATATATGTGTTCTTTATATGTGCTTAGAAGTATTCAAATGAGTGGTCACAACATGTACTTTCATTTCATACCCATAAAGGTGTATTCCAGAAGGAATGGGTTAATAAACCATGTTTTCTCTCTCAATTGAATATCAATCAAAACAATGCAGTTTATGGTTTCAATGTGCTTTTTATCCTTTCTTTTCTTCACAAAGTGACTAGAAGTTCAGCTGACAAAAACAAGAGATTATAAAATATTTCTGCCACTTCCAACTTTTTCTCTTTAAATAATTTCTAATGCCTTATGTGCGTATTATTATTTTCATTGTGCACTTCTATGAAAATTCCCTGCAGATCACCTGCTGCCAAATGTACTTAGCAATATTGGTTGGCACATTGTGGTGGATTAGTTGTTCTGTATTATAATCAATGCACAGCTGGGCGACATCAGACAAACTATAATCAGTGAATATCCTGGTCATGGCTGTGTTATCCTCTCTGTCACAAAGCACAGTTCTGTTTTTGTCAGTTCAGCAATTTCAGAACCAGACAGATAAACAACAATAACAGTAGGACAATGTTACCCGACCGACACAGAGTGGCTAGCCATCAATATGAGGAATTATTGCTGACGCTTGGTAAATGTTTCATTCATGAATGCAGAAATCTATACTAACCGCGTGTTGTGCAATCTGTTGTCGGGATTGCTGGGCCGACACATCAGCAGCACCTAAAACAGAAATAAATGGATGTGACTGATTGATGGATGGATGGATGGATGGATTGATTACAAATGTAATTGTGTTCACACACGTGGAGTTACACAATACAGTTTGATTTGAACAAGTCTGCCAACCCTGTTCAGGGTCAAGATCTATACCATAAAATGTTCCGTTTTGTCACATATGTAAAAACATTCAGAAATATTTTCTACAATAAATACATGTCCGATGTGATCTTGTCATAAGATTACACAGCCTACAGTGGTTGAAAGTACAATACACCCCTTCTTGAAAACATATCACACTAACTGAGCAAACCGCGGACCAAAAGACACATTACAGCATTTCTGAAGTTCAGATCCAGATGTAATTTCACAAATTACAAGTATTCACTACTATTATGTATGCTGGACACAGTAATTGCATTTTAGTGACTGGTGAACTGGGACTTATGATTTTCTTGGCCACTCTAGCTCCTGATCTGCTAATTCACTCCTACAACCTGACAAGGATCTATACTGTTAACAGTGTTAGCTAGAAGTATGACGGGTATTCACTGATTGCGAGGCAAACAGTGAAAGTGAAAGGGTTTCACATCCTGCAACGGCTAAGGTCATATTAAGATGATCACCATGACTTTGATGGAGGATGTACCCCTCAAAACTTTAAACGTATATTTCTATGTCATTTGACCTTCACCTTGCACATAGAGGGTACATCAAAATGAGCTGTACCTTCAGCTGTTGTGGCCTCATCACCAGTGACGAGTAACTGCTGTGACTGACCCCCAGTGGCGGACACCTGGCCAGCGGTGGCCTGTGGGGGAGGATAGCCCTGGGACTGGATCTGTTGTTGTGGCTGCCCACTCTGGCCTCCTGGTGGCTGGACTGGTACGGGCTGTAAATCACAATGGCACACCAGTTGAGGGAAAGGTCCTTCCGGTAATAAACCAGTCTTATAAACACATATGCATCCACAGAATGGGTTCTGGTTACTATGGAAATGTGTAACTAAATATATTAGAATTTATAAAGTTTGGTACAAATTCGTACAATAGAAGTGTGTCTACATAGGCTGAAAGGTATATATCAAATGTATTTGTTTGGTAAACTATTAGTAACAGTGTGAGGAAGACTGATTTTAACATCTCAGTGAAGACTACATAGTAGGTTGCTGTTTCACTGGGCTGACACAGTAGTTGATATTCTTTTATTTAGAAGCCTGCAAACTACACTGTAACAAATACTGAATGTACAGTAGAACCTCTCTAAACCAAACATCTAGAGAAATAAATTTGTTTCATTATGAAGGATTTCACAGAAACTCTAAACTTGATGTGAATGCCTCTTCATGTCAGCAAAGCACACAAACACATGTCTTTGAGCGCTCATATACTTGAACTAGTGGATTGATTGATTGGTGTTTAACAGACTATCAACAGTTAATGTCATTTAAGGCCGGGCCAACGGGTTCGATCCCGCATATAACCTGCTCCATTAGGGAGAAAATCACAAAATCAGAACAGAACTAGATTGGTCAGTAAGCGAGGCTTACAGAATACCCCCCCGCGTGGGCCCAGGTACCCCTAAAATATGTAAAAATTTCCAAGTGTGTGGGCTTGTGACCTTGACTCTGGGATTAGCGCGAGCGGATTGAACGTGAATTTGTCACAGGGTGGTAGAGGTCCATTGGAGCAATGAGTGTGTGAAATGTGAAGCAGATCCGAGCAAGGAAATAGAAGTTATAACCGATTTCTCTGATGTTAAGTTTTGTAAAGAGATTACCGTATAACCTCGAATTAACGCCCCTGGAGGCGTTACATTTTACAAAAGGGGGGGGGGGGGGGGGGGGGGGGGGGGGGGGGGTATTTATTAGCCAAAAAAATATAAAAAAAATTAACAATTACCAAGGACCGCCAATTTCAAACACAAATAAGGATTTAAGGATTATTTGTGTTTTGTGTTTGAAATTGGCGGTCATTGGTAAAAAAAATTGTTTGTTTTTGTTTTTTTTTCTTTTGGGGGGGGGGGGGGGGGGGGGGGGGGGTGAGGGGGGAGGGGGGCGTTTATTAGGAGGGGGGCGTTAATTCGAGGTTATACAGTATGTATGTGACGTTGATCTCGAGATCAGCGGGGATTTGTCACAGCATATGAAATATTAAGAATTTTCAATGAAAGAAATAGAAGTTATAACATATTTCTCTGATGTTAAGTTTTGTAAAGAGACTAAGTATGTGACCTTGACCTTGGGATCAGCGGGGGTTGGACAGTCGTAGATTTGTCACAGCATGATAGTACAACCTTAGAGGAATGCACAAGCGAAATAATAAGAATTTTCAATGAAGGAAATAGAAGCTATAACTTATTTCTCTGATGTTAAGTTTTGTAAAGAGACTAAGTATTTGACCTTGACCTTGGGATCAGCGGGGGTTGGACGGTCGTGGATTTGGCACAGCATGGTAGTAGAGCCTTACAGGAATGCATGTGTGAAATATTAAGCATTTTAAATGAAGGAAATAGAAGTTAGAACAATATTTCTCTGATGTTAAGTTTTGTAAAGAGACTAAGTATTTGACCTTGACCTTGGGATCTGCGGGGGTTGGACGGTCGTGGATTTGGCACAGCATGGTAGTAGAGCCTTACAGGAATGCATGTGTGAAATATTAAGCATTTTAGATGAAGGAAATAGAAGTTTTAACAATATTTCTCTGATGTTAAGTTTACGGACTAAGTATTCGGACTAAGTATTTGACCTTGACCTTGGGATCTGAGGGGGTTGGACGGTCGTGTATTTGGCACAGCATGGTAGTAGAGCCTTACAGGAATGCAGAGGTTAACTACCCCCCCCACCACCCCCCACCCCCAGTACGAAGTGTCTGTTATCCTGTACCTGTTGTGTGGTCTGCTGGTAGGCCGGCTGTTGAAACCCAGTCTGACTGGACAGTTGAGGCTGTGGAAACGCGGCCTGTTGCGACAGCTGTGCCTGCTGGTACCCAGATTGGGTAGCTGTCGGCGGCTGGTACCCGGCCTGGGAAGATGGTGGCTGTTGGTACCCACCCTGTGTACCCGGCATCTGTTGGTACCCGGCCTGTGTAGATTGTGATTGCTGAAATCCAGCCTGCTGTGCAGACTGTGGCTGCTGGTAACCGGCTTGTTTAGATTGCGACTGCTGGTATCCAGCTTGAGTTGATAGTGGCTGCTGGAAACCGGCCTGTTGTGAGGATTGTGGCTGCTGGAAACTGGACTGTTGTGATTGCGACTGCTGGAAACCGGCCTGTTGTGATTGCGGCTGCTGGAAAACCAGCCTGTTGTGATGATTGCGGCTGCTGGTAGCCGACAGATTGCGCAGACTTATGCTGCTGGAATGAAGCATGGGCGGACTGCTGGTAACCCGTCTGCTGAACAGATTGCGACTTCTGGAGTTGTGGGGGTGGCTGCTGAAGGCCGACTGGCTGCTGGTAGCCGGGAGGTGGAGGCTGGTACGCCTGCTGTGGATTGCCCACCCCGCCCACCTGCTGCTGGTACGAGCCTTGGGCCTGAAACACTGGCGGCTGGCCACCCTGCTGGTACGCTGTAACATAACATACATTACACTTGTAACAGTCTTTCTAAGGGTTAATAGTGCACATTATCTTGATCTGGTGCCAGGTACCCTTAACAAACCGGATCATATGGCTCCATATATGAATTCCAATAAGCTTCACAGTTATGATATGAATCCATAAGCAGAGGTTCATTATTACAATACATATACCCTCCCAACCTCCAGCCTACTGTCTGTTTCACCAAACCTGCCCAAATGTTAAGGCTATTTAAACAATGCAAAAAAACTTCTTTTTTTTTCGATATTAATATTTAAGGAGTGAGCCTTCTTTTTATTTTGTGACATTTGTTCCAATATTGATTTTATTGCGAAAAAACAATTTCCCCATGACTTTTGTTTTCTTAGTTGGATCATTTTGAAGCTATCTAGCCAGGTTTCAGAGTCAATTTCCATTTCCCATACACAAATTCCCATACACAAATCAATTTTTTTGTAATGAAATTGATAGTTGACCAAATTTCACGAAATAAAAAGAAAGCTCATTCTTAAATTTTTATAAAATGTAATATTCTCAAAATAAATGTGTTTTTGCATTGTTTATATGGCCTTAAAATTTTGGCAGGTTTCGTGAAACAGACAGTAGACTAAGCACAGCCTTGACCAAAGAAACTTCCCGATTTCCACCATGACAATGGAGTACAAGCTGATTGGAAAGTTTTATAAGCACGAGCAGTCACAGAGTGACCACCGAGTCTGTGTACAGTGGAACCTCTCTAAACAGGATGCCAAGAACACATCTGAAACCTTATTTTGGTGGGTTTCTTGGTCATTTTGCTCAGATGAGAATGTATGTTCAGGATCGTTAAGCATACATATGCCTCAGAATGGTCAAATGTCGAATTTACAGTGAAACCTTTCTAAATCGGACACCCTGGGACCTCCCAGGGTGTCCGGTTTAGAGAGGTTTCACTGTACCTTGTTGTTGGACAGGTGCCTGTTGATACCCGGACACCTGCTGTTGAGGGTAGCCCGGGGGTAGAGACTGCTGGGTGAAGTTGCCCTGCTGGAACTGCTGGGACGGCTGCTGCTGCAGACCCTGGGGCTGACTGGCCTGGGGTTGACCCTGGTACCCGCTCCCCGCTACACCTGCTCATTGTACAATATTTAATTACATACCGATCATTAATCTGCTGTGAAACATGCAATATTGATCAGTGAAATACCGCGTGACAAATTGAAAATATGTATCACATTGCCCGTGGCTTCCAGTTCACACAACCTCAGTCTTCACCTCCATTTTGTTGTTACGCGCATCCGATATGGCTAGAAGTCTACAATTGCAGTGGGTGATATAGTTCCCGAGCACACGGCATGATGGCTGGAATACAACAATATGTAATAGAGGTGTTTACAAGAACGAATACGATGGGTGCATCAATGTATGCTATACATGGTTGTCAATGTAAACATGCCTTTCAATCCTAAAATGTTGCTGTGACTAGAGAAATGGTGCTTATGGCATGTTATTTGTCAGAAGCAAAATGGGTGTTCCACTGACTGAATAGAGAACAGTGCAACCCCTGATCAAATGGAGCAGGATGATCTGGGGCTACACTGGTCACATAATCCATAAGCCCCATTTCTATAGTCACAGCCACAAATGACAACCCATTTTAGAACTAGCAGCAGCTCTGTAGCATTGTAACAATGACTGAAGAATCACAATGATGGAACTGCCTACCTTGTTGTCCACCCTGTGTTTGTGGGTACCCCGACTGTGTAGGAACTGGCTGCTGTGTACCTGGCTGCTGACTACCTTGAGATGCTCGTTGTTGTTGTTGTTGTTGGATCGGAGGTTGTTGTTGCTGAATTATTTGTTGCTGTGGCTGAAAATGATATATGAGAAATAGTGTAACATAAAAAATATTTCAAACTTAATTTACTATTTACTGCAGAATGATCGGCCTTAATATTTGAATGCAATATATATTCATATATGTAGACAATGGGCACACAGTCTCATAAAGCAGGTGGAATAGTTACATGATTATTTACACAATGTATTTACCATAATAACTGTCACGATTTGCATCTCATTATTACATGTACTGATACTTATATAAAACACATCTAACACATGGACTAAACGCCACGCTGCGGACAGACTAAAGCACAGGTGAGAATATAGAACGCAGGCACCACACCTGCCAATACACATCACATAATAATGTGGCTTGTACTGTATCCGCAGTGCATACCAGTCATGAACGTTTATCGGTGATCAATAATACACGATCTGCACAGTTGGTCAGGATATAGTATTGCATTTATCAATTCTTATAATAATTACACATGCTTATATTATATATCTTTAGCTATGCTTCATAATCATGATTTACTACAGTAGAAGATCGATCTCTCGAACCGGCAACGGACTCGAATAAAAGTTTGAGTCAGGCATAGTTTGAGGGAAAGAAAATCAATACGAGTCAGTGATTTCATTCCATTTAGGAATGACACCATTGATTGATGTTTGTATGGCCTTCTGGAAGAAATATCAAATAAACAAATATAATGAATTACATTTATTGAACATAGGCTGCAAATGTAAATCCAATAATTGTTTACAAGAAAACATTGTTAATGTGAAATTTACAGACTATCATAATTTTGCACTTACGAACATTTTAGTCGTACAAAGTTTAGTGAAAAGACCCCCCGGACTGTTGTTCTTTGCCATGAGGAAAAGGGGGCCATCAGCTTCACTGGGAAACAGTCCCAGCCTACCATGGACACGAGGACCACAGGATTCGCTATACATGGGTGATGATCACTCGCAGCCTACCATGAATGCATGAACACTATGGTCCAGCCAGATGAAAGCGTAACACTAAGGTCAAATCAATACCAGATGACAGGCCGTTGGCATAGTCTATACTCTGGATCTACTACTATTACGCAGTCCAACAGGAGAATCTCTTCTCGAGGTGATCGTGGGTACCGGGTAGTATCTGATCTTCGATACGCAAATCACAGGACACCGCCATGAGCGGGTGATGGTCTCAATGATGCCCGTGTAGGGAATATATATTACGGCTGAAGCCAATAGGAGAACTATCAACAGTATATTATCATACACATAGTGCACACCGCCCGGACATGTTTGATGTGATTTTTATATGATGCCCCAATAGCGTTTTATTGCAAGTGGACAAAAGAGTGTCGTGCCGTATCAGCATCCCATGCATAGGATGATCTCTGTTATAGGAGGACCTCGTTACGACTGTCTTGACATTGCTATGTAGATAATTTATCTTTGTAAATATATTCATTGAATCATCTTATTCTTGTATTCACTTACTCCTGCATACACAGATTCCCCTAATGAATATAGACTGTTGACCCAGCCACTCGATCTATCTTGTGACAATAAAGTTGTTTTGTAACCCATCTATCAGTTTTTGGAAGAAAATTGCATGTTCAGCCCATAATCATGAGCATATGAACTGTGAAATACGGTTAACAGAATAAATGCAGAGGTACAACCCACAAGGAACATACTATTCTCAAACAATATGTCCACCTACCATTTGTTGTTGCTGTTGTTGTTGTTGAGTGCCAGAAGCACTGTTCTGCAGATTCTGTTGCGATTGTTGCAGAAACTGGTGTCCGGAGCCACCCTTGGTCCCTAACTGTGACAACTCGCTCGCACTGGAGCTCGTCTGGGAGCTTTCATCACTAGACTTCGACTGGGTCTCGGCTGACTTCCGCTCCTTTTCTCGTTTCACCTGGGCTATCCTGTCCTTGATCTGTTTACTCACTATACGAACGTCCTCCTCTTGGAGAAAGCCAGACTTCACCTGCGAGTAAATGATGCAATATTTAGGCCGCAATCACATTGTGAGGCATCTACAGGTGTAGACTGGCATCATGTACAGTCGATGAACATAAAGTACTTTGTAGTTAACATTATTTGTGAAGGACTGAATTGAAGAATGGTGTAGCCCTAAATCAGTCTCTGTAGTTGAATGCTTGTGGCCAGTGGATTTTAATAAGCATCCCATGAACTACCAGTCAGGTTAACATAATAAGGGGAGTCCAGGCAATTATTGGTTCCTATAATCACATGACTGTCAAATTGTTGATTAGTAAATTTTGAGTCTCTAACCAGTACTGAAACCATAAAATCAACATTTTCTCAATATCACATTACACTAGCTGTGGGAAGGAAGTCTTGCTTTACTGGAATACCCAAACATCTTATTGGGGTTTAGGTGAGGTAAGTTACTTCATCCAAAATAAGGAAGATGAAAGAACTATGCAAAACTCCTGTAACGTCCGTAGCATACGCTATGGACGGTACAGGAGTTTTGCAGAGTTACTGCCTGCGTCTAACAATAATAGACATACCATTTCTTGAGCGACATTCTCTGCGACGTCACTTCCCATATCAAAGTCAAACTGGATGGCTTCGTTCTCCTTGTGTTTGTCCTTGCGCTTCTTGAGGTCGACGACGCGAAGTCGCAGCTGGATGGTGTCCACCTTGGCCACGTCCTCTGTGTTCGCCACTTCCACCTTCAGACCCGTGTCCTCCAAGAAGAAGTCGTGTTGTAACAACTCCTTCACCGCGTACCTACCATCAACCATTATATAGAGATTATAGGGATTTATCTCCCAACCCACACCAAGATGTGAATCTCCATTATAGAGGTTACAGGAATTTTATTTTCCTAATGTACACCGAGATGTTTGTGACTGTCCTATATATATATAGAGGTTATAGGAATTTTATTTTCCCAACTTACACCAAGATGTTTGTGACTGCCCATTATATAGAGGTTATAGGCATTTATCTCCCAACCTGCACCGAGATGTTTGTGAATCTCCATTATATAGAGGTTATAGGGATTTATCTCCCAACGTACACCAAGATGTTTGCGACTGCCCATTATATAGAGGTTATAGGCATTTATCTCCCAACGTACACAGAGATGTTTGTGAATCTCCATTATATAGAGGTTATAGGCATTTATCTCCCAACGTACACCAATATGTTTGTGACTGTCCATTATATAGAGGTTATAGGCATTTATCTCCAAACGTACACCAAGATGTGTGTGACTGTCCATTATATAGAGGTTATAGGCATTTATCTCCCAACCCACAGAGATGTTTGTGAATCTCCATTATATAGAGGTTATAGGGATTTATCTCCCAACACACACACAGATGCTTGTGAATCTACATTATATATAGGTTATAGGCATTTATCTCCCAACACACACAGAGATGCTTGTGAATCTCCCAATATATAGAGGTTATAGGCATTTATCTCCCAACACACACAGAGATGCTTGTGAATCTCCCATTATATAGAGGTTATAGGCATTTATCTCCCAACACACAGAGATGCTTGTGAATCTCCATTATATAGAGGTTATATGCATTTATCTCCCAACGTACACCAAGATGTGTGTGACTGTCCATTATATAGAGGTTATATGCATTTATCTCCCAACACACACAGAGATGCTTGTGAATCAAAATCGTGTTGAAACAACTGGAGTCCTTCACCAAATTACCTGCCCTCAACCATTATATAGAGATTATTTAACCCATTCAAGTCTATGGATATACTTTTTCTTGAAATAATCTGACGATTTAGTTTATTTAATTAATAAACCATGGGCTGTTGTGTTTACTGTAGTATGAACAACATTTGGTCCGTTTAAAGAGTGTGAAGTTGAATGCAATACGTTGAATGGGTATTTCCATTATAAATTTCAGGACAAGTGAAAATATTTCTCCATAAAAGTATATGTTGTTACCACTCATATGAACCGAGATATCTCGTTGAGATGGTTCATATGAGTGCTAACAACGTTATCTACAAAATAACACAAACAAAATCTTCAAATTATCATACTACTGTTATTGCAGCTGTGGAAAAAATCACATCCGTGACATTTCATGATTTGTAAAGACAATGATGCACAAAAATCTAAATTTCTGCAAAAAGAAAAATACAAATTAATCTTCTCCATAATTGTGTCGTGCATAACATAATTTTTACATTATCTACTTCTTCACTACTCACTACTACTACAATGGATGAAATATATTACCTGCGGCCTTTTTTGTTTCGTATACAACCTTCTATAATTTCTTTGATCTCTGGATTGTCAACTTTTGTAAATGCTTCTGGAAGAACGCCCTGAAAGGAAAACAATGTCTGTGATTTTAAAACAAATACTAGTATAAGAATATAAGCATTTGAATGGAAATGTATGTACTTTGAAACAAAATTGGGGCTGACCTCAAGCTTTGTCAATTAAGAACTGATACTTGGGGGAAGTTTTATAATTTCAAATTCAATGACTAATTGCATCTTAACAGTGGCAAAAACAATCAAGCATGGATTGATTGACTGGGGGTCTACATACATACATTCAAGAGCAAGGTCATATCTGGCTGTGACTAGAGAAATGGGCTTATGGGATTAGTGACCATGTGTAGATCCTGATCAAATAACAGGGGGGGCAGGGGGGGCGTGTCTATTTTTGTAACTATTTTGCAATACTTGACTATAACCGAGCAGAGCTCAGGATAGCGCTAGGGGGGTCCAGGGGCATTCCCCCCTTTACTCGGCAAATTTTAGGGGGGGGGGGGGGGGGGGGGGGGGGGGGGGGGGGGGGGGGTGGGGGGGGGGGGGGGGGGGGGGGGGGGGGGGGGGGGGGGGGGGGGGGGGGGGAGAGCGGACCAGGTCCGCTCCCCCCCCTCCCTGAATCCGCCCATGGTGTCGAGACTGATTAGACTGTGTGATGCGCAGGCTGATCTGGGGCTACACTGGTCCTAAAAACAGTCCCATTTCTCCAGTCACAGCCACATGTGGACACGAGGAATACACTAGTCCTGTATGGCTGTATGGGGTGGGGGAGCACTGCACATTTAACACTAAAATTACAATAATAAATTTAGCACTGAAAGACCTACCTGTCCAGTAGCTGATTTCATCAAAATTGCAAAGTATACTTATCTAGCAAAGTATACTTTGAAGGAGTAATCATTTATTTTTCCCGAAATGCATTATTTCATAGAACTAACAACTGCATATATTTGATGATTAAAAGTATGCAGAACTAGAAATGGACGCTTGTCGACAAGCGCATGTGTATCCCCCTCCCCAGATACACAAGTAGTTTGAAAAAAAGGTGTTCGAGTTATGCTCCGGAGACAAAATCAGTGACGGAAAAAACAAAGGGAGATAACTAAAAAATTAGTGATGCAAGAGTTGTCATTCTTTCGTGACACACCTTTAGGATTGTGGTCTATGCATGTGTGAAGTTTCATGAAAATATTCCCAAGGGTGTTCGAGTTATGCTCCAGACACGAAATCAGTGCACGAAACAACAAAGGGAGATAACTAAGAAATTTACGACGCAAGAGTTGTCATTCTTACGTGCGACACACCTTTGGGTCGTCTTCTATGCATGTGTGAAGTATAATAAACTAGAAAATGTGTTCATAGAACACGGATGTCCCACATATCGCTTTGAAAATAAATGAGGCCAAATTCCAAGTCAAAATTTTCTTTTACCTGAGCGTTAAAGTTTTTGAAGCACCAAGTATGTGACCTTGACCCTGGGCTTGGCGAGGTCAGGACAAACGTGGATTTGGCACAGGGCGGTAGAGGACCATTAGAGCAACGCATATATGAAATATGAAGTTGATCCGTGAATGGAAAGAAAAATTATAAGATGTTTACCTGAGCATTAAAGTTTTTGAAGCACCAAGTATGTGACCTTGACCCTGGGATTGGCGGGGGCAGGACGAACGTGGATTTGGCACAGGGCGGTAGAGGATCATTAGAGCAATGCGTATATGAAATATGAAGATGATCCATGAAAGAAAACAGAAATTATAAGATATTTACCCGAGCGTTAAAGTTTTTGAAGCACTAAGTATGTGACCTTGACCCTGGGCTTGGCGGGGGCAGAACGAACGTGGATTTGGCACAGGGCGGTAGAGGACCATTAGAGCAATGCGTATATGAAATATGAAGCTGATCCGTGAAAGAAAACAGAAATTATAAGATATTTACCCGAGCGTTAAAGTTTTTGAAGCACCAAGTATGTAACCTTGAACCCTGGGCTTAAAAGGCGTACAGCCATGACCCTTGCTGGCGGGGGCAGGACGAACGTGGATTTGGCACAGGGCGGTTTTGGTTAGATGCCAAAACCAAATTAGAAGCAATTGTGCGAGTGAAACATGGGGGGGCAAGGTTTAGTGAACCATAGAGCAATGTATATGAAATATGAAGCAGATCGGTCGAAGGATGAAGAAATTATGAGACATTTACCCGAGTGTTAAAGTTTTGTGACGGGAGGACGGACGGACGGACGGACGGACGACGGACACGGAGGACGGACGGACGGGAGCACGGGAGCACGCACGGGACGCACGTTCCTACGAATGAATACTTGTTGGGTTTTTACTGTATAAAAATACCCAACAAGAGTACCCAACACTATCCTAACCCTACCCAATAAGATCCCCATACGCTTACAACAAGTACCCATTCGGACGTGCGGACGGACGGACGGACGACGGACGGACGGACGTACCAACATTTTGGGTTTATGGGCTATTTGCTATATAAAAGATCAAAGGACTAGCCCCTAAACTTCAAAAGGTTTTTATGGGCTATGGTATAAGTTCAAAAAGAACTTCAAAGGAAACTAACCCTTACCCTAAGCTCCTAAAACCCCTGATGTTTTGCCCGACGGACGGACGGACGGACGGACGGACGGACAAGGGTAACACTAAATGCCCCCTCCACTATCGTGGTGGGGCATAAAAATATTCCAAAGGGTGTTCCGAGTTATGCTCTGGATACAAAATCAGAGCACGAAACAACAAAGGGAGATAAGTAAACAAGAATTCCGCGGAATCAGATGCCTCGCCTTGTCCCGCCTTGACCTCGAGCCTGGGCCCGAAAGCAATTTTCACTGGCCCGAACATATTATACAATTATTGACTAGTGAGCCATAGAATATCAGATTATATTCTATGGCTCACTAGTCAATAATTGTTTTATTATATGATAATAGTCTGTATATAGCACTTACGACCTTATGCTACTAGACAAAAATTGAAAAAGAATTTGAAAAAAAAAATGAAAAAAAAACAAGAGGCCCAAATGGGCCTGTATCGCTCACCTAAAAGCCTCCATAGTGGTCATCTTGATTTCACAAAGACTCTTCACTTACAACTTCAAATGTTCCACAGAATTTGTTGGTACCTTCTGATCTAACATATATTGCGAATGTGCATGTGATTTACTGCTATACCTTCGATTTGATATATAAAATGACCATATTCGGTCAAACATAAAATTTGACCCCTATTTGACCCCTCGTGCCACGCCCATTTTTGACCCAGGGGCCACCATATGAACAAATCTGAAACAGCGGTAACTATCAATCATTCTTACCAAGTTTCGTCGATATCGGCCTGGAGGTTTGTGAGAAGAAGATTTTTTGACAATTTGACCTGCTTCTCAACGGCGGCCATCTTGGATTTGGTGATGACCTCCATTTTAACAAAAATGAACAGGCTTCACCCACAGACCATTACAGTTAAGTTTGGCCAATATCGGCCAAGCAGTTCACAAGAAAAAGACGTTTGAAATCTTTAGTAAAAGAATGACCATTTGAACTATCGGTGGCCATCTTGGATGACATAATCATATGATTTAGACAAAAAATGTTCCAGAGTGATTGTCTCGTCAATACCTTCAATTTGATATATTACATGACTATATTCAGTTAAAAATAAAATTTGACCCCTATTTGACCCCTCGGGCGATGCCCATTTTGACCCACGGGCCACCATATGAACAAATCTGAAACAGCGCTAACTATCGATCATTCATACCAAGTATCGTCGAAATCGGCCTGGCGGTTCGTGAGAAGAAGATTTTTTAAGAATTTGACCTACTTTTCCATGGCGGCCATCTTGGATTGTCGATGACCTCCATTTTAACAAATCTGAAATGGCATCACCCATATATCATCCCTGTGAAGTTTAACCAATATCGGCTCAGCAGTTCGGGAGAAGAAGATGATTGAAAATGTTCACGGACGGACGGACGGACGGACGTTCTTACATTAGGGTACTTATGTGGCTTATCACATGTTAAATATTAGCCACATAAAACGATTTTTAGCCACATAAAACGATTTTTTAGGTGGCTAATTGTAACCAACCCTATCCTTTAACAAGTCCATAACCCTGTGGGGCTAGCCACATAAGTACCCTAATGTGTGCCCGGACGGACGGACGGATGGACGGACGGACGGACGGACGGACGGACACTTTGCCACAACAATAGCTCACATGAGCTTTGCTCAGGTGAGCTAAAAATGGAAAAAAAAAGTTTAAAAATTAAAAATAATAATGCTTGCTACTGGAGCCCATAATTTTTTTTAATAGTCCTATATTTATCTATATATATCTGCACAGGTCCACATAATGCCACAATATTTTCAACACAGTTTACGGAAATGTAATATACAAAAAAATAAATAATAATAATGCTCGCTACTGGAGCCCAGAATTTTTGTCAATATTGTCAACACAGTTTACGGAAATGTAATAATGTACCTGTATAAATTACCTGTAATAAGTTAGTGGTCAGTTAAAAAATTGAAAAAGAATGTAAAAAAAAAAATGGAAAAAAAAAATTAAATTTAAAAAAAATAAAAGAATAATGCTCCCTACTGGAGCCCAGAATGTTTTTTAATAGTCCTATATTTATCTACATATCATATATACACAGGTCCACATATTGCCACAATATTTTCAACACAGTTTACGGAAATGTAATATAATCATTTACCTGTATAAATTACCTGTAAGTGGTCAGTGGTCAGTTGCACATGCTAGCACATGCACAGGTGAATAGTCTGTATATAGCACTTACGACCTTATGCTACTAGACAAAAATTGAAAAATAATTTGAAAAAAAAAATGAAAAAAATAAAAAATGAAACAAAAAAAAAATGGAAAAAAAAAGTTTAAAAATAATAATGCTTGCTACTGGAGCCCAGAATTTTTTTTTAATAGTCTATATTTATCTACATATATCTGCACAGGTCCACATAATGCCACAATATTTTCAACACAGTTTACGCAAATGTAATATCCAACTGTGGTCACCAGTGGTCAAGCACTGGACAAGCACTGGACTTTGCACATGCTAGCCCATGCTAGCACATGGTTCTCCCAGTCTCTATTGTTCTCTCTACAGGTAAGGTGTACAGAGCACACGAGAAAAGGTGTACAGAGCAGACGAGAAAACAGGTCTTCATGCATTATTGTCCAGTTTGTAGAGTGCGCAAAACAAAAAAGGGAGATAACTAAAAAATTAGCTACGCAAGAGTTGTCATTCTTGTGCGCGACACACCTCCGGGTCGTGGTCTATGCATGTGTGAAGTTTCATGAAAATATTCCAAAGGGTGGTCGAGTTATGCTCCGGACAGGAAATCAATGCGCGAAAACAAAAAAGGGAGATAACTAAAAAATTAGCTATGCAAGAGTTGTCATTCTTGTGCACGACACACCTTCGGTTCGTGGTCTAATTGAATGTGTAAAGTTTCATAAAAATATCCAAAGGGTGGTCGAGTTATGGTCAATCAGTGAGCGAAACAAAAAAGGGAGATAACTCAAAAATTAGCTATGCAAGAGTTGTCATTCTTGTGCGTGACACACCTTCGGGTCGTGGTTTATGCATATGTGAAGTTTCATGAAAATATTCCAAAGGGTGGTTGAGTTATGCTCCGGACACGAAATCAGTGCGAGAAACAAAAAAGGGAGATAACTCAAAAATTAGCTATGCAAGAGTTGTCATTCTTGTGCGCGACACACCTTCGGGTCGTGGTCTATGCATGTGTGAAGTTTCATGAAAATATTCCAAAGGGTGTTCGAGTTATGCTCCGGACAAGAAGTGTCTGCGGCGGACGCGCTGTCAAATCCATAGTATCCCCCGACGGAGTCCGGGGGATACAATTATTATACTGAATTCATTACATTATCACAGCCAAACTAGCTGTGATCATGTAATAAATTCGGTATAATAACAAGAGCTGTAGGAGAACAGCATAGCTCGACTACGAGGGTTGTCGATGTACACATAGCTTGACAAAGAAGGTGGCTGCGGCCTGCATAAAAACCTTAACCAAGGTTGACTAAAAACATTAACCAAGGGATTATTGATGTACGTCACTAGGAGATAAAGTTTTCCAAGTATGGTTGCTGTAGGCCCAGGAGTATTCCATATACAAGCTTGACTAAAAACGGTAACCAAGGGGAGATAACTAAGTAATTCAAGGATAAAAGTAGGTCAAGGTCAAATATAGGTCAGGGATTATTGATGTACATCATTAGGAGATGAAGTTGTCCAAGTATGGTTGATGTAGGCCCAGAAGTATTCCATATACAAGCTTGACTATAAACATTAATTAACCAAGTAATTGAAGGTTAAATGCGAAAAAAAAACTTAACCAAAAACATTTTCAAAGAAATAATTTGACCTTGACATTGGGCACAGGGGCCGCACGGGAGGTGGGTAGAATGAAAATATAGATGATGATAAACACCCATGTGAAGTTTCAAGGTAATGGGCAAAGCAGTTGCAGAGATATAGTATAACGAAAAACTTTAACCAAAAAACTTAACCAAAAACTTTAACCAAAAAACTTAACCAAAAACTTCAAAGTAATTTGACCTTGACATTGGGCACAGGGGCCGCACGGGAGGGGGGTAGAATGAAAATATAGATGATGATAAACACCCATGTGAAGTTTTCAAGGTAATGGGCAAAGCAGTTGCAGAGATATAGTATAACGAAAAACTTAACCAAAAAACTTAACCAAAAATTTAACCTTTAAAAAACCTTTAACCAAAAAACTTAACCAAAAAACTTAACCAAAAAACTTAACCAAAAAACTTAACCAAAAACTTCAAAGTAATTTGACCTTGACATTGGGCACAGGGCACAGGAGGGGGGTAGAATGAAAATATAGATGATGATAAACACCCATGTGAAGTTTTCAAGGTAATGGGCAAAGCAGTTGCAGAGATATAGTATAACGAAAAACTTTAACCAAACAAGAGGGCCATGATGGCCCTAATTCGCTCACCTGACTCCATGAACACTAGATGAGAATGTGACAGTGAGTTCATGTGTTTTAAAAAAATTGTGCTATTTTTAGATGGCGGTCATCTTGGATTAAGCGATGACTCTCATTTTACCAAATCTGAAAATGCTTCACCCAAGGATCTTAACTTCCTATGAAGTTTGGCCAACATCGGCCATGTGGTTCCTGAGAAAAAGAAGTTCAAAATCTTGAATAAATGGACCTTTTTGTGGCCATCATGGATGACATAATCATCTGATTCCGACAAATATTGCACCAGAGCAATCGCCTCATCGATACCTTCAATTTGATATATGACATGAGCATATTCGGTCAAAAATAAAATTTGACCCTAATTTGACGCTACGGGCCACGCCCATTTTTGACCCCGGGGTCACCATTTTCACAACTTTGAAAGAGCATTGTAAATCGATCATTCCTACCAAGTTCAGTCGAAATCCGGCCAGCGGTTCATGAGATTTTTTAAGAATTTATGCTATTTTTAGACGGCGGCCATCTTGGATTAGCGATGACCTCCATTTTAACAAATCTGAAAAGGCTTCACCCATGGACCATAACTTTTAAGTTTGGCTACCATGGGCCAAGCGGTTCATGTGAAGAAGAATTTTGAAATCTCTAATAAAAGAACGACCATTTGACATTTCGGTGGCCATCTTGGATGACATAACAATCCGATTTCGACAAAAAATGTACCAGAGTGATCGCCTCATTGATACCTTCGATTTGATATATAACCTGACCATATTCAGTTAAAAATAAAATTTGACCCCAATTTGACCCCACGGGCCACGCCCATTTTTGACCCCGGGGTCACCATTTTAACAACTTTGAAAGAGCAATGTACATCGATCATTCCTACCAAGTTTCGTCGAAATCCGGCTAGTGGTTCATGAGAAGAAGATTTTTTAAGAATTTATGCTATTTTTAGACGGCAGCCATCTTGGATTAGCGATGACCTCCATTTTAACAAATCTGAAAAGGCTTCACCCATGGACCATAACTTTTAAGTTTGGCTACCATGGGCCAAGCGGTTCATGTGAAGAAGAATTTTTAAATCTCTAATAAAAGAACGACCTTTTGACCTGTCGGTGGCCATCTTGGATGACATAACAATCCGATTTCGACAAAAAATGCACCAGAGTGATCGCCTCATTGATACCTTCAATTTGATATATGACATGACCATATTTGGTCAAAAATAAAATTTGACCCCAATTTGACCCCACGGGCCACGCCCATTTTTGACCCCGGGGTCACCATTTTAACAACTTTGAAAGAGCAATGTATATCGATCATTCCTACCAAGATTCGTCGTAATCCTACAATTTTGTAGTCCCCCTACCTAAGGACCATGACCATGAAGTTTGGTAACTATAGGCCCAATGGTTACCGAGGAGAAGACGTTTGAAAATGTTCACGGACGACGGACGGACGACGGATGACGGACGGACGGACACATTGCGGTAACAATAGCTCACATGAGCTTTGCTCAGGTGAGCTAAAAACATAACCAAAAACTTTAACCAAAAAACTTAACTAAAAACTTCAAAGTAATTTGACCTTGACATTGGGCACAGGGGCCGCATGGGAGGGGGGTAGAATGAAAATATAGATGATGATAAACACCCATGTGAAGTTTCAAGGTAATGGGCAAAGCAGTTGCAGAGATATAGTATAACGAAAAACTTTAACCAAAAAACTTAACCAAAAACTTTAACCAAAGAACTTAACCAAAAACTTCAAAGTAATTTGACCTTGACATTGGGCACAGGGGCCGCACGGGAGGGGGGTAGAATGAAAATATAGATGATGATAAACACCCATATGAAGTTTCAAGGTAATGGGCAAAGCAGTTGCAGAGATATAGTATAACGAAAAAACTTTAACCAAAAACTTAACCAAAAAAACTTACCAAAAAAACTTTAACTTTTTAAAAAAAACACTTAACCAAAAAACTTCAAAGTAAATTTGACCTTGACATTGGGCACAGGGGCCGCACGGGAGTGGGGTAGAATGAAAATAGAGACGATGATAAACACCCATGTGAAGTTTCAAGGTAATGGGCAAAGCAGTTGCAGAGATATAGTATAACACTTTAACGAAAAAACTTTAACCAAAAAACTTAACCAAAAACTTTAACCAAAGAACTTAACCAAAAACTTTAACCAAAAAACTTAACCAAACAACTTAACCAAAAACTTTAACTGGACACACGTATGTACGTACGTACGTACGTACGTACGTACGTACGTACGTACGTACGAACATACGTACGTACGTACGCCAAAGTGCCGACTATATCGCGCTTTCCGCAAGCGGGCGTGACAAAAACCTTAACCAAGGGGAATTAAGTAAGTAATTTAAGGCTAAATGTAGGTCAAGGTCAAATATAGGTCAGGGGTTGTTGATGTACATCACTAGGAGATGAAGTTGTCCAAGTATGGTTGGTGTAGGGCCATGAGTATTCCATCTACAAGCTTGACTAAAAACCTTAACCAAAGAGAATTAAGTAAGTAATTCAAGAGGAAATGTAGGTCAAGGTCAAATGTAGATCAGGGGTTATTGATGTACATCACTATGACAAAAGGTTGTCCAAGTATGGTGTCTATGCACAATAGTATTCCATGTACAAGTTTGAGTAAAAAGCTTAACCAACGGATCGAGTAAAAACCTTAACCAAGGGGAATTAAGTAAGTAATTCAAGGTTAAATGTAGGTCAAGGTCAAATATAGGTCAGGGGTTGTTGATGTATATCACTAGGAGATGAAGTTGTCCAAGTATGGTTGATGTAGGGCCAGGAGTATTCCATCTACAAGCTTGACTAAAAACGTTAACCAAGGGGAATTAAGTAAGTAATTCAAGAGGAAATGTAGGTCAAGGTCAAAATATAGATCAGGGGTTGTTGATGTACATCACTAGGAGATGAAATTGTCCAAGTATGGTGGGTGTAGGGCCAGTAGTATTCCATATAGAAGGTTGACTAAAAACCTTAACCAAAATGAATTAAGTAAGTAATTGAAGAGGAAATGTAGGTCAAGGTCAAATATAGATGAGGGGTTATTGATGTACATACCTATGAGAAAAGGTTGTCGAAGTATGGTGTCTGGATGCACAATAGTATTCAATGTACAAGCTCGAAAAAAAATCTTAACCAAGGTTAACTAAAAACCTTAACCAAGGGGAATTAAGTAAGTAATTCAAGAGGAAATGTAGGTCAATGTCAAATATAGATGAGGGGTTATTGCTGTGCATCATTAGGAGATGAAGTTGTCCAAGTATGGTTGATGTAGGGCCAGGAGTATTCATCTACAAGCTTGACTAAAAACGTTAACCAAGGGGAATTAAGTAAGTAATTCAAGAGGAAATGTAGGTCAAGGTCAAATATAGATCAGGGGTTGTTGATGTACATCACTAGGAGATGAAATTGTCCAAGTATGGTGGGTGTAGGGCCAGTAGTATTCCATATAGAAGGTTGACTAAAAACCTTAACCAAAATGAATTAAGTAAGTAATTGAAGAGGAAATGTAGGTCAAGGTCAAATATAGATGAGGGGTTATTGAGTGTTACATACCTATGAGAAAAGGTTGTCGAAGTATGGTGTCTGGATGCACAATAGTATTCAATGTACAAGCTTGAAAAAAAATCTTAACCAAGGTTAGCTAAAAACCTTAACCAAGGGGAAAATTAAAGTAGTAATTCAGGGAAATTGTAGGTCAAGGGGATTAAGTCAATTAATCAGAGAAATGTAGGTCAAGTCAAATATGATTGAGTATAAATTTCTGTGCATCATTAGGAGATGAAGTTGTCCAAGTATGGTGGGTGGGTGTAGGGCCAGTAGTATTCCATATACAAGCTTGACTAAAAACCTTAACCAAGGCGTGACGGTGACGCCGACGCCGACGCCGACGCGGACGCCGACGCCGGGGTGACAACATAAGCTCTACTTATTCTTCGAATAGTCAAGCTAAAAATTAATAAATTTATCCGTAAATTGAAAATTTCTCCCTCAAAGTATACTTTGCTAGATATATATACTTTACAATGTTGGTGAAATAGGCTACTGGTCTGATGCCAAGCATTCTTAGTATGCTGGATCAGTGTGTGAATCCCAGCAAGATTCTATGTTAAGGTATGGAGACCCTCCCATCATCCAGTTACAATATGGAGCATTCGATATCTCAATGTCACTTATTAATGTTTCAGTGACTTTGTGATGGCCAACGTCGTACGACGTTAATGGTGTCAACTAAACTATATTAAAATGTATCAATTGTCCAAATATTTAAGCAAACTTCACATTAAATACGCATGTTAACACATGTACAACCATTATTGACATTCAAATGGAACACTGTTGAATAGTACATCAGAACAGGAACATGGATACTAGTAATACTGTGCTGTTTTCTAAAAATAATGGGGTGAAAAAATGCCAAGCAGACCATAAACGATACAAGCCATGTGATTTTGTATTTAAGAAGGTGTGCAATATCTCATAAAAAAAAGTATTTACAAAATTTACGATGTTTCTGTAAATGACGTTACAAATTTACAAAATTTTCAGAGCAAATGTGGAATAGAATTGAATTTGTAATGAAAAAAAATGGTAAATTTTTGACATCATTTACAGAAATTTCACAATTTCTGTAAATAGATTTCATGATAAAATCGCTCATCTTCTTGGGTACAAGATCACATGGCTCGTCTCATATTGTGTTAGTGTAAATTCTGGGTATGGAAGATGTTCGATCCAATTTCCACACTGAAAAATAAGCTGATAATATAAATTGGTGAATGAAAACCTCAACACCGAAAGATAACTAGAAAATGTGTTCATAGAACACGGATGCCCCACATATCGCTTTGATAATAAATGAGGCCAAATTCCAAGTAAAAAATTGTTTTTACCCGAGCTTTAAAGTTTTTGAAGCACCAAGTATGTGACCTTGACACTGGGCTTGGCGGGATCAGGACGAACGTGGATTTGGCACAGGGCAGTAGAGGACCATTAGAGCAATGCGTATATGAAGTATGAAGCTGATCCGTGAAAGAAAACAGAAATTATAAGATATTTACCTGAGGTGTTAAAGTTTTTGAAGCACTAAGTATGTGACCTTGACCCTGGGCTTGGCGGGGGTAGGACGAACGTGAATTTGGCACAGGACAGTAGAGGACCATTAGAGCAATGCGTATATGAAGTATGAAGCTGATCCGTGGAAGGAAACAGAAATTATAAGATATTTACCCGAGTGTTAAAGTTTTTGAAGCACCATGTATGTGACCTTGACCCTGGGCTTGGTGGAGGCAGGACAAACGTAGATTTGGCACAAGGCGGTAAAGGACCATTAGAGCAATGCGTATATGAAGTATGAAGCTGATCCGTGAAAGAAAACAGAAATTATAAGATATTTACCTGAGCGTTTAAAGTTTTTGAAGCACCAAGTATGGGACCTTGACCCTGGGCTTGGCGGGGGTAGGACGAACGTGAATTTGGCACAGGACAGTAGAGGACCATTAGAGCAATGCGTATATGAAGTATGAAGCTGATCCGTGGAAGGAAACAGAAATTATAAGATATTTACCCGAGCGTTAAATATCTTGAAGCACCAAGTATGTGACCTTGACCCTGGGCTTGGCGGAGGCAGGACAAACGTAGATTTGGCACAAGGCGGTAAAGGACCATTAGAGCAATGCGTATATGAAGTATGAAGCTGATCCGTGAAAGAAAACAGAAATTATAAGATATTTACCTGAGCGTTAAAGTTTTTGAAGCACCAAGTATGTGACCTTGACCCTGGGCTTGGCGGGGGCAGGACGAACGTGGATTTGGCACTAAATTCCCCCTCCACTATCGTGGTGGGGCATAAAAATAGCAAGATGGATAGGGTACACACTATAGACCTCCAGCAACTATTGTTGTGGAGGCATAATACTAGTAATTGTGCTTACACTTGTGACTTTCTTGTAAATTTGTGCCGCATTTGTGCATTCCTTGTATGGGTACTCGGATGTGGCCATTTCCAACATGCACATACCGAATGCGTACACATCTACAGACTCGTCGTAGTGCTCCTCATACATTTCGGGTGCCATAAACTCAGGCGTACCTTAAATACAATAAAGACCTAGGAGTCTTTGTACTCGTTCACTGCAACGGAAAATATAAACAAAAGTATTAGTTATTGTATACATGAAAATATCTTGGTACAGTCAGATATTGTATTCTGAGTTTGATACAACACAGGACATTCAAGGAAAATGGGCCGGTGGCATACAAAAGAAATAATCAGTGAATAGGCAACCAGTGTAAATCCAGATAAGTCATAACTGCTCTAGTTAGTATGCCAATTGTAACAGTAATAACAAAAGATAAATGTATCAAATATTAGCGCAAGTTTCAGCAATGCAACATGTGAACATTTTTACTATTCTATTATGAAATATATGCTCATTAACTAAAACATAATAACTAAACAGTCTAGCATTGAAATTACTGCAGTAACTTAAACTGTGCATTGACGATTAGACATTATAATGGTTGAAATTGGTGTCAAGTCGGCAAAATAGAGAGAATGTGATGATTAGGTACAATATACTTACAAATTGTAACACAAACCAACACAGGATGATAAAACAAATTATACATACCCATTGATCCCCGCCCTCCACCATATTACTTGTACATTTAGAAGATCACAAAAAAATAATCATGCTGGTTTACTTTACATTGCATTGGTATTTTAGATGCTATATACTTTGTAAGAGACATATCAGTCCTGTGTGTATCATACTCCAACTCAGAAGTACCATATCTGCATGTACACATTCAGCTAGATCTCTAGGAGCTATTCTAGATGTAAAGCTGCATTGAGCAAGCCAGCATATGCAAAAAGTAATAAATTGGCATTTTCTACCCCACAGAACAGAGTAAATAATCCAATCCCCATTAGTTCAGCCGGGATATAAATACCAAATTATAGCTTTTTTCCATGCACTAGCTGAAATTATTTCATCAAGACATACAAGATTTTAAATGACGTGAAAAAAAGACATGATATCAGATAAAGTTAACAATTGGAAATTGTATACAGATACAGAAGCCAACAGAATGTCTCTGGAATGACTATGGCCATTTTAGACCCTGTCCAACCTGAAGATTCACAGCTTATGGAACACTTAACCCTTAGACTGCTACACACAACAATTATTGTCGTCTGCTGTTGCTTTTATATCTTGCCTTATTTCTCAATAAAAACATGATTTGACAGCATTTCAGTTCCATTGATTCTGAAGTGCTGTCAAAGCACGTTGTAAATTATTCTAAAGTGCTGACAAAGCATGTTTTTTCATGACAAAAATAGAAAATAAACAGCAGACGCCAACAATTTAAGAAAGCGGTGTAAGGGTTAATGTCTAAACCGTAAATATGCAAGTTGAGCTAAGTCTAAATTGGATATGAAGTACAAATTTGTCAGCTGTTGTGTCACATACAAGTACAAATAAATGCAATCTACACTGTAAGGGTGGTGCAGGGGGTGGAGTGTTATCTGGACTTACCATGGCTCTTATATAGTTATGTGTTAAACATGGTACACAAGTTATTGTTCATTTTTTCACCATTGTGGTAGGACAAAAGATATAGACTAGCGGATGTACAAATACAAATGAACAAAGAATATGATGACCCATTTTACTGACAAAAGTATCTTACCTGACATTCACCTACGGCGTTTCAATTCTTTTAATGCTAAACAGAATTCATACAGTTAAACATGCTATATAAATGTTTCACCAACAAAATAAACCTAAATATGAGTGGCAAGTATTCAGAATGTTACTACGTGATTTCCCTTACCGATTACACTCTTGGCAAATGATTTGTTCTTCAGGGTGGCGAGACCAAGATCGCCTATCTTCACAGAGCCGGTAGTGCCAGTGATAAAGATGTTGTCACACTTCAGGTCGCGATGGATGACGGGAGGCGTCCGTGTGTGGAGATAGTACAGGCCCTTCAGGATCTGCTTGCACCAGTTCTTCAGCACCTTCATGTTGATTTTCTTGAATCTCTTGATGTACCTGCAATAAGTTAGTATTTATGATAACTGGATGCTAAAATATCAGTCTGACAGTATCAATTATCCCCCACTTAAAGTGAAACACACTTGCATACATTTCTTAAATGCTCATCTTGATACTAATCAAATGGTTAGACAGACATACAGATGTGCATATAACTGCATCAGCCTGTGTATCAAATTATTTTAGCCGTCTGATCAGGGTCTACACAGTTCACCATTGATTGATTGGAAGATTACGTCTGTTCAACAGCATCGTAATATACAGATGGACAGTTAGTGAAACAACAGTAATGCGTCTACAAACCACACACCATAGATTCTTATCAGGCTGAATGAGTGCACTAAGAGTTATTTATAGACTGGCCACAATTGCCGTAATAACCATTTTCCAAACACAGTCACAAATTATCCTGCAAACAAAGAAAAGTGAAAGTGAATGGGTTTAACGTCCCAGTAACAGCTAAGATCATATAGACGGGACCACAGCTTAAAGTCTCATCTGACAGACCAGTGGGATGGAAATACTATGAAAGTATTTGTTGACGCTCTAGGCGAGGTTTGAACCCACAACCTCCGGTTTGGAAGTCATGTGTTGTAACCCCTAGGCCACAACCCATCCCTCTGTAAACAAAGAAAGTTTAGCATTCATTGATTGCATAATATAATGTCGTATAGCAGAAAAGTTTGTTTATTATAGTGTCACCAACATTGAAAAGGCCAGTCATGTTTGACTTACGAGACACTGTATCGAACAAGAAGTACAATGTACTCCCCATTAACTATCCAATATGCCAAGCATCAGGCAGGATGTCTAAGTATTTTCATTTTTCAATCCATGAAGAAATAGTATGGACAATTGTGCAACCATTCAAACTGTTTGATAACAACATTATATTACATGCTATTAAAGGTACATGCCCACTCAATAGACGCAACTGTTCTTTGTATCAGAGATATCATCTGAGACATGTTCTGGCAAAATAAACATTCATTCACCATTACCCCACATATTGATTGGCATTATTATACATTTTATATCAGACGTAATTTTTCACACTGATATCAGGGGCGATAACTGTGTTAACATTTGTTACTATTTATTCTCTGTATTTATTTTTTGATATGCAATGATCATACTTTTATAATCTGTCAGAAATATAATTTTTTCAGGTGAAGCATTTAAATACATGTAGTATAATAATTTAAAACTAGATGGCCGCGGCCTGCATGTCGCGCCTTTGGGCGAGGCATGGACACTAAAAAAAGAGATATAGTAGACGGTAAAACTTTAACCAAACAAGAGGGCCATGATGGCCCTAATTCGCTCACCAGACTCACATTGAGTTCATATGTGTTTTAAAAAAATTATGCTATTTTTAGATGGCGGTCACCTTGGATTAAGCGATGACTCATTTTACCAAATCTGGAAATGCTTCACCCAAGGATCTAAACTTACTATGAAGTTTGGCCAGCAACGGCCAGCATCGGCCATGTGGTTCCCGAGAAAAAGACTTTCAAAATCCTGAATAAATGGATCTTTTGGCAGCCATCATGGATGACATAATCATCCGATTCCGACAAATATTGCACCAGAGCAATCACCTCATCGATACCTTCAATTTGATATATGACATGAGCATATTCGGTCAAAAATAAAATTTGACCCCACGGGCCACGCCCACTTTTGACCTCGGGGTCACCATTTTAACACCTTTGAAAGAGCATTGTACATCGATCATTCCTACCAAGTTTCGTCGAAATCCGGCTGGCGGTTCATGAGAAGAAATATTTTTAAGAATTTGCGCTATTTTTAGACGGCGGCCATCTTGGATTAGCGACGACCTCCGTTGTAACAAATTTGAAAAGGCTTCACCAATGGACCATAACTGTGAAGTTTGGCCACCATGGGCCAAGCGGTTCGTGTGAAGAAGAATATTTAAATCTCTAATAAAAGAACGACCTTTTGACCTTTCGGCGGCCATCTTGGATGACATGACCATCTTGGATGACATGACCATCCAATTTCGACAAAAAATGTACCAGAGCGATCGCCTCTTTAATACCTTAGATTTGATATAGACATGACCATAATCGGTCAAAAATAAAATTTTACCCCACGGGCCACGCCCATTTTTGACCCTGGGGTCACCATTTTAACAACTTTGAAAGAGCATTGTACATCGATCATTCCTACCAAGTTTCGTCGAAATCCGGCTGGCGGTTCCTGAGAAGAACATTTTATAAGAATTTATGCTATTTTTAGACGGCGGCCATCTTGCTTTAGCGCTGACCTCCATTTTAACAAATCTGAAAAGGCTTCACCCAAGCGGTTCATGTGAAGAAGAATTTTGAAATCTCTGATAAAAGAACCTTTTGACCTTTTGGCGGCCATCTTGGATGACATAACCATCCAATTTCGACAAAAATAAAATTTGACCCCAATTTGACCCCACGGGCCACGCCCATTTTTGACCCCGGGGTCATCATTTTAACAACTTTGAAAGAGCATTGTACATCGATCATTCCTACCAAGTTTTGTCGAAATCCGGTTGGCAGAGATATAGTGTAACAAAAAACTTTAATCAAAAAACTTTAACCAAAAACTATAACCAAACATTTCAAAGTAATTAGACCTTGACATTGGGCACAGGGGCCGCATGGTAGGGGGGGTAGAATGAAAATATAGACGATGATAAACACCCATGTGAAGTTTCAAGGTAATGGGCGAAGCAGTTGCAGAGATATAGTTTGTTTGTTTGTTTGTTTATTGGTGTTTAACAGCCTATCAACAGCTAAGGTCATGTAAGGCCGGGCAAACAGGTTCAATCCCGTCTTAACCTGCTGCATTAGGGGGAAAATCCCAAAATCAGAACAGATTATTTACATCGAGAAAAAATATATTCAGCCCTGAAATTAGAATAACCTGACCTGGTGCAAGGTCCATGTCACACCAAAGTCACTTGGGCCCTTCCCCTAAAATAGGATTACGGATAATCGTAATACTCGTATATAAGGGATATAACCAGATTCAACTGTCACATAAAAAATGCCAAAGAAGTATATGAGGGCCAAACAAGGTCTCCAGCCGAAATTCCGGTTAAGGATGAACTCCGATCGTTAAATTACCCATCGCATGCTCCCGACCAACCACCAACCCAGAGATATAGTATAACGAAAAACTTTAACCAAAAAACTTTAACTAAAAACTTTAACCAAAGTAATTAGACCTTGACTTCGGGCACAGGGGCCGCACGGTAGGGGGGTAGAATGAAAATATAGATGATGATAAACACCCATGTGAAGTTTCAAGGTAATGGGCGAAGCAGTTGCAGAGATACACTGTATAGTATAACGAAAAACTTTAACCAAAAACTTTAACCGGACACATGTACGTAGTACATATGTAGTACGTACGTACGCCAAAATGCCGACTATATCGCGCTTTCCACAACCGGGCGCGACAAAAATCATGCCTCATTTGCATATGAAAATAACCCGATACCACCGCGCGTCATTATCAGTAAAATAAACATTACTAAATGGTTATATCTGTATAGCGGACACTCGTAATTGTTAGAACTGGTGGAGTAGTGACACAATTATAAACTTATTTAATTCCTATAAAAAACATTGAGGAAATACCCGTTTCTAGGACACCATGTGACATTATACACCTATACATGTACCTCATACTTTTGATGTCACTGTGCAAAGCATTTGTTATACCACTCTTAGGTTTCAATTCTACTTATCAGTGCATGTGATATATAATTTATTTAACTAACATTATGTAATACGAGCTTTATTTCACTCAATGTTGCAATGGAAACGTGTGCTACATGTATATTTCTTTATCGGAATTACAAACATTACATATGCATACATGTAGATTGAAATTGAAGGGGTCAGTGGAACAAGGGGCTAACTCCATGAGAGAGTTAGCCCCTTCTTCCATTGATCACATTCAAGTGCTGGGTTACATCCACTGAGTCACATTCGACAAATTGTGCCCCAGCGCACTTGCTGGGAAGTGGTGATAATTCCTATCACCAGCCAGCGACTGGGAGATCACAGGCCTGATGACAGACGGCAAATCAATAGACAGACGGAGAAACAATTGACATTGATGGAACAACAATATCACAAATAACGCAATAATGAGACCTACCACTGAAGTTATACCAGTTACATCAAGATTAGAATGAACTACATAACAAGTTTTGTAGAGCTGATGAAATTGGACTGTGACTTAAGAAATTGGGATTATGGCATTCATGGCTAATGTGGCTTTAGATCTGCGAGCGCACTCCTGCAGTCTTATAAGGATCTTTACTTTTGTTAGAAACAGGACATGTGCTTCATTGACTGAAAAGTGAATAATGCACACACTGATCAGGCCCTGAATGTGTGTCCCCTGGTCTGATTTCTCCAGTCACAACAACAAATAATGCATCTGGGCTAAAGCATGGACTGACTGTGTAGCATTGGAGTGTTACAAATTCAGCACTGCAATAATAATATTCTTCCAGCAGAAATAAAACAAATGTCCTTGGTGTCAGGTTCCCTTACCACATCAGGGGCCTGTTTCACCGAGTTTGGAAGTGTAAACTAAAATATACAACAAAGTTTGCATTAGCAGCCTAATTTACTAAACTATTTACAAAATTTCTGGTGGATTTTTTTTCTGATTTAATGACCCCTACATGTACATGTGGTAGAAAATGGTAGCATTATTGAACAATGTTAATATGTGAAGTTATAGGAATCTTCGTTAAAACATTTTTATTGTACAAAGTTTAGTGAGACGGTCCCCAGATCACTTAACTCCATGCGTGAATCCTGGTGAGAATAACACAATTGAAGTACATGTACATGCAAAAAGGTACCAGTCCTTACTCAGCATAACAAGAGCTGTAGGAGAACAGCATAGCTCGACTACGAGGGTTGTCGATGTACACATAGCTTGACAAACAAGGTGGCTGCGGCCTGCATAAAAACCTTAATCAAGGTTGACAAAAAAAATGAACCAAGGGAAATTAAGTAAGTAATTCAAGGTTAAATGTAGGTCAATGACAGATATAGGTCAGGGGTTATTGATGTACATCACTAGGAGATGAAGTTGTCCAAGTATGGTTGATGTAGGCCCAGGAGTATTCCATATACAAGCTTGACTATAAACATTAATTCACGGTTAAATGTAGGTGAAGGTAAAATATAGGTCAGGGGTTATTGATGTACATCCCTATGAGAAAAAGTTATCCAAGTATGGTGTCTGTATGCACAATAGTATTCCATATACAAGCTTGACTAAAAACCTTAACCAAGGGTTGACTAAAAACCTTAACCAAGGGGGATTAACTAATTAATTCAAGGTTAAATGTAGGTCAAGGTGAAATATAGGTCAGGGGTTGTTGATGTACATCACTAGGAGATGAAGTTGTCCAAGTATGGTTGGTGTAGGGCCAGGAGAATTACATCTACAAGGTTGACTAAAAACCTTAACCAAAGAGAATTAACTAAGTAATTGAAGAGGAAATGTAGGTGAAGGTCAAATATAGATCAGGGGTTATTGATGTACATCCCTATGAGAAAAGGTTGTCCAAGTATGGTGTCTGTATGCACAATAGTATTCCATGTACAAGCTTGAGTAAAAACCTTAACCAAGGTTGACTAAAAACCATAACCAAGGTGACTTAAGTAAGTAATTGAAGAGGAAATATAGGTCAAGGTGAAATATATATCAGGGGTTGTTGATGTGCATCACTAGGAGATGAAGTTGTCCAAGTATGGTGGGTGTAGGGCCAGTAGTATTCCATATACAAGCTTGACTAAAAACCTTAACCAAGGGGAATTAACTAAGTAATTCAAGAGGAAATGTAGGCCAAGGTCAAATATAGATCAGGGGTTATTGATGTACATCGCTATGAGAAAAGGTTGTCCAAGTATGGTGTCTGTATGCACAATAGTATTCCATGTAGAAAGCTTGACTAAAAACCTTAACCAAGGTTGACTAAAAACCTTAACCAAGGGGAATTAACTAAGTAATTCAAGGTTAAATGTAGGTGAAAGTCAAATATAAGTCAGGGGTTGTTGATGTACATCACTAGGAGATAAAGTTGTCCAAGTATGGTTGGTGTAGGGCCAGGAGTATTCCATCTACAAGCTTGACTAAAAACCTTAATGAAAGAGAATTAACTAAGTAATTCAAGAGGAAATGTAGGTCAAGGTCAAATGTAGATCAAGGGTTATTGATGTACATCCCTAGGAGATGAAGTTGTCCAAGTATGGTGGGTGTAGGGCCAGGAGTATTCCATATACAAGCTTGACTAAAAACCTTAACCAAGGAGAATTAACTAAGTAATTGACGAGGAAATGTAGGTCAAGGTCAAATATAGATGCGGGGTTATTGATGTACATCGCTATGAGAAAAGGTTGTCCAAGTATGGTGTCTGTATGCACAATAGTATTCCATGTAGAAAGCTTGATTAAAAACCTTAACCAAGGTTGACTAAAAACCTTAACCAAGGGGAATTAACTAAGTAATTCAAGGTTAAATGTAGGTCAAAGTCAAAAAAAGGTCAGGGGTTGTTGATGTACATCACTAGGAGATAAAGTTGTCCAAGTATGGTTGGTGTAGGGCCAGGAGTATTCCATCTACAAGCTTGACTAAAAACCTTAACGAAAGAGAATTAACTAAGTAATTCAAGAGGAAATGTAGGTCAAGGTCAAATGTAGGTCAAGGTCAAATGTAGGTCAAGGTCAAATATAGATCAAGGGTTATTGATGTACATCCCTATGAGAAAAGGTTGTCCAAGTATGGTGTCTGTATGCACAATAGTATTCCATGTACAAGCTTGACTAAAAACCTTAACCAAGGTTGACTAAAAACCTTAACCAATGGGAATTAAGTAGGTAATTCAAGGTTAAATGTAGGTCAAGGTGAAATATAGGTCAGGGGTTGTTGATGTACATTACTAGGAGATAAAGTTGTCCAAGTATGGTTGGTGTAGGGCCAGGAGTATTCCATCTACAAGGTTGACTAAAAACCTTAACCAAAGATAATTAACTAAGTAATTCAAGAGGAAATGTAGGCCAAGGTCAAATATAGATGAGGGGTTATTGATGTACATCGCTATGAGAAAAGGTTGTCCAAGTATGGTGTCTGTATGCACAATAGTATTCCATGTAGAAAGCTTGACTAAAAACCTTAACCAAGGTTGACTAAAAACCTTAACCAAGGGGAATTAACTAAGTAATTCAAGGTTAAATGTAGGTCAGTCAAATATAGGTCAGGGGTTGTTGATGTACATCACTAGGAGATAAAGTTGTCCAAGTATGGTTGGTGTAGGGCCAGGAGTATTTCATCTACAAGCTTGACTAAAAACCTTAACGGAAGAGAATTAACTAAGTAATTCAAGAGGAAATGTAGGTCAAGGTCAAATGTAGGTCAAGGTCAAATATATATCAAGGGTTATTGATGTACATCCCTAGGAGATGAAGTTGTCCAAGTATTGTGGGTGTAGGACCAGGAGTATTCCATATACAAGCTTGACTAAAAAACTTAACCAAGGTTGACTAAAAACCTTAACCAAGGGGAATTAAGTAGGTAATTCAAGGTTAAATGTAGGTCAAGGTGAAATATAGGTCAGGTGTTGTTGATGTACATTACTAGGAGATAAAGATGTCCAAGTATGGTTGGTGTAGGGCCAGGAGTATTCCATCTACAAGGTTGACTAAAAACCTTAACCAAAGAGAATTAACTAAGTAATTCAAGAGGAAATGTAGGTCAAGGTCAAATATAGATCAGGGGTTACTGATGTACATCCCTAGGAGTGAGTGAGTGAGTGAATAGGGTTTAACATCCGCTTTTCTGACATAGAGGTACAAGCCTCAGGGGGTCTACACGCAGACGGGTCAACGGGGTCGTGTCCCGTATCCACCTGTCCGAGGAGGGTAAATCCCAACTTCAGAACTCAATATTTACAATCAAAATATATATTCAGTCCTGAAATTAGAACAACCTGATCTGGTGCCAGGCCCTCGCCACACCAGCATAATTTATCCCATCCCCTAAAAGTAATAGGATTAGCGCTAATCTTACTTTTATATATGGGGAATAGCCGGACTCAACTCTCACATACAAGAAAGCCAAAAATGTACATGAGGGCCAAATCCGGTATAGTGGGTTCCGGAAAGTACGAACCCAATCGTTAAGCCAATTTAGTCGCCTTTTACGACAAGCAATGGCTACTGCAGCACTATTCTCAGGATCAGTTGATCCCGCCCCGGTGCCTGCACGGGGCAGCATCCCTAGGAGATGAAGTTGTCCAAGTATGGTGGGTGTAGGGCCAGGAGTAGTCCATATACAAGCTTGACTAAAAACCTTAACCAAGGGGAATTAACTAAGTAATTGAAGAGGAAATGTAGGTCAAGGTCAAATATAGACCAGGGGTTACTGATGTACATCCCTATGAGAAAAGGTTTTCCAAGTATGGTGTCTGTATGCACATTAGTATTCCATGTACAAGCTTGACTAAAAACCTTAACCAAGGTTGACTAAAAACCTTAACCAAGGAGAATTAACTAAGTAATTCAAGAGGAAATGTAGGTCAAGGTCAAATATAGATCAGGGGTTATTGATGTACATCACTAGGAGATGAAGTTGTCCAAGTATGGTGGGTGTAGGGCCAGTAGTATTCCATATACAAGGTTGACTAAAAACCTTAACCAAGGCATGACGGTGACGCCGACGCCGGGGTGACAACATAAGCTCTACTTATTCTTCGAATAGTCGAGCTAAAAATGGAAAATAATTAAGGTTGATCACAAGGTTCTTTCAAGGAATATTTAATATGGTCGATACAGCCAGAGCATATAGTGCAGCATTTCAAAGCAATAACATTGATGTAGCAGCAATGAGACATGGCTGAACTTTTCTAAATGTCATTGAATTATCCACTTCAATCGAAGTGCATGTATATTGTGTGTTTGTCTGCTGCTCCTCTATAAATCGATCGAGACGTTGTAGCCATATACGAGTCATAATTATAGGCATACATATTATTAAAGGGTTGTAAATTTTATTGCAGCATAATCAACGAATGTGAAAGTACATGTGTCAGGTAACAAATAAGAAATTCACATGTACATTTTTCAACCCACATGTTTACCAAATATAGGTCAAGTAATCAAAACAAGGCAAGTGTCTCACCCACGAAGGTCAAGGAGATATTCAACATTTGGACGTACATCCAAAATTGTTGACACAAATGTCAAGGTCAAGGTGAAGGTCAATGTCACCCGTATGACACTGGGTGGATAGCAATCAATGTGAGGAAGCTATTTTTGAAGTCTGGTAATAATCTGAATAATGTTTCAGGAAATAATCATAGACTTGAAGGTGAAGGTCACCAAGTGAAGGGCACCCAAATGATACTACCAGTAGGTAGATAGTCATCACTGTGGGGAATCCATTTATCAAGTTGATAATCATCCAAGTAACTGGTCAGGAGATATGCAACATTTAAACATAAGTCCAAAATTGTTGACACAAAGGTCAAGGTCACCCAACTGATATTTTGTGGATAGTCACCAATCAGGGACTGTGAGGAAGCTACTGATGAAGTTTGTTAATGATATGATCAACAGATCAGGAGACACTCAAAATTTGGAATTCTGTCCAAAATTGTGGACCCTACTACATTTATGACGACAACAATGACCATGCCTGAATTTGGACGCTACATGTAGGTCTCATATTCCAATAACGTGGGTGAGACAATTAGGCTGTAAAAGATTTGGTGGCCTTCATTTTCAATTAAATCACATTCCAAGTTTCAACAATGCATTTCTAAACCAGCAGTTAGAAAGTCAGACTGAACAATGGAAATGAGATCGAGACATACATGTACTCTTGGACATGGTAACATCCAACTAGCAGCCGGATTGTTGAGAAGTTGGTGGAATGATGGACAGAGGTTTTGCATGTTTGCTCAGCATACCGGTAGCTTTCACTCAACTAGAAAGTTCCTACAACTTTAGCAGCATCTTATTGCATCAGACAGTTTCAAGCATTAACCCCCTTTTGCTACCACAAACCCATCTGCATATTTATACATTTCACTGCTGCTTGACCTCACTCTGAACATTTATATTTAAACATACTAGCATTATTAACCCTTTAACCCTAAGTAACTGGAATGGATTTTGATATGTTAATTTTGCAACCAATCCAATCGTCACAAAATGATTTTCAGATTAGTCCATTATGAAAAATGGGTGTTACGAACCGGCTCATCTGGATCTACACTGTTTGCCAATACCACTATACAGTGTACAGGTCTGTAGTGTTGAAAGGGTTAACCATTTCACTCCTGAATATCTGTCATGGCCTCTTACGGGTTATTTATGTCTCATCTTGATCTACTGGAGATGATCTACACTGATAGATCAAAATAATCTCACAAAAAAAAGGTTAAAATTAAAACAGCTACGTGTGCATTTTATTCACTAAAATATACACGATATCATTCATGGGTTTCCATTTCTACAGCTCACCTAGATCATCAACAGACCAAATTAATAACAGTATTTCATTCACACGAAAAACATGGTATCAAAACGTATATCAACACATAATGTCAGAGCAGGTTAAGAATTCAGAAAATTTAATTTCAACTCATTAGATATTAATTTCACATATTCCCCCAGCTCCACTACAAAACCAACCAATACAAAAACTTATCTTTTTTTTTTTAATTATTTTGACATATATGCTAGGACGAATTATCTCCTGAACAAATGTATATTAAACCAGGTTGAACTTTTAAAGATAAAGGTTGTAGGTATGTGCTCAAATGTGAGGTAACACAAGAAAATTAGCCAAATGCTGTTACACCCATGATCAGTATATGTATGTGCATCCATGCAGTGAGACCAGTCTACTCTGTTCACCAAATTGTTGGTGGATCATCCCTTGTGATATTGCTCACCTTTCTGCAGTTGCTGATCAGGAGCTACACTGGACAAAACCACAGTCGGATCTATTTTAGAATAATGTGTTACAACTGAGCCAACTGTGGATAAAAAAAGGCCCTTAGATCAAGTGTCACCAGGGTAGAACCAGATCTGATCATTATCTGCAATTATTAAATCAATTAACTTGTCATTAACATGTTATTTAGGGATGTAAATAATATCAGTTTGACTGAATGGCGACCAGTGTAGGCCCTGATAAGACTTTACATGTTTATCTGCGAATGAGCTGACCCATACGATGTAACATTCCTTTCCTCAGACTTGGGCCCAAATAAAACAGACATTCCCCATTCACCTCAACTATGACTGGCAAGCACAAACAACCAACAATACTGTATTTCTGGGTGCAGGTTTAGATTAGCTTGACATGACTGGAAAGGTTATAAACCCATCAAAGCAGGTAAATCATGAGACGGTACAACTAGGCCAGGGAGCGTATTTGGAAGACTGCCATGTCTGCACAACACATTTCTCATGTCTACAGATTGTCTCAATGAGACATGTTCAGGTAATATATTGGGGTTTATTCATGTTTACAAATGCACTCGAGATCAGAGTGAACTCCTGCAAACTGAAATAGGATCTGGGGCCACGATTATAATACTTTCTGAACATGTGCTCATGCAGTTCTCACTTCGAATCAGGAAATTTGATTGGTCGAGGCTGTGCTCAGTCTCGGCCAATTCAATTGCCTGCTTTTGAGTAAAAATTGCGTGAACTTGCTCAGAACTGATCATTGGAAGAAACAGACAAAAGTTTTAGACCTTAAGTAGATTCTGATCGACAGGCAGATGTGGAGATACACTTGCTGAAAATGCCCAAGCCTCATTTTCTCAAGACATTCAACCAATAGTTTGCTTTGAATGGCCACAACTTGCCATGTGTAACCAGCATAGTGGACTGAACTGATGAACCTGCAGATATACGTGCAGATTGGTGCACAATCAAGAGGCTGTCAAAAATGACAGTAGTAGAGACACTGAACATTCCATACATTTACAGTCATGGAATGATGGAATTATTACTTCCAGCGGCAGTCAGGATGGTTGAATGGCAACCAGTGTAGGCCCTAATCATCGTAGGAGACTACATTGGGTTATTATGGATGTTAACAGTATTTTTTATCTACTGTTGGCCCAAATGTGAACTGTGCAAAAACTTAACCCTTACACTGCTGAATTAAATCTTGTTGTCTGCTGTTGAAATGGAAATGATTCTGAAGTGCTGTCAAATCATGTCTTTATTGAGAAAGATGGCAAAATATAAAACAACAGCAGATGGCAAGTTTAGTTCCCAGCATTGTAAGGGCGAACCACCAGGAATACCTATAACAAGACTTGAAATGTCATATAAACCAGGTTGTCTATACTCTCATGTTCTGGCACATATAAATATATATAGAAAACATTGTAATTATGTGATCATACAAATACCAGCTTTCTCCTAGTATGTGGCAGCTGGTACCAAAGCTACCTGATTACAGTATTGCCGACACACAATTTTATTCCTTGCAAGGAGCAGTAATCAACATAGATTAGATTCTTCCAATTATTGTGGAATTTGGAAGTTTCTGTATATCATAGTGCTTGTGAAAATGGCAGAGCACTTTTTTTATTCATGCAATCATGCATGCATATTATATAATGAACAGTTTTGTGTTTTAAAATAAACCAAAAAAGTTCAAATAAATTGGACAATAGGTACTGGGTAATAGCCATCATTTGCAGAATAGCGAATGTACTAACATATGATAATTGATGAATAATATTGCTAAATCAAAGTACTAAAAGTACTGAACATAGGGTACTACAACATTAAACTAGATTGATTGATTGATTGATTGTTGGTGTTGCAATTTCATTAACCCTTAAAGGTAAATGCCCACTCAGTAGGTACAAAATGTTCTTTACATCAGAGACATCATCTGAGACATTTCCTGGAAAAATAAACATTCATGCGCCATTATCCCACTTGATTGGCATTATTATTCATTTTATATCAGACGTAAATTTACACACTGATATCAGGGGCGATAACCGTGTTTGCTTAAAATGTTAATGGACATTACTATTTAATCTCTGTATTTATTTTATGATGTGCAATGATCATACTTTAAAATCTGTCGAAAATATTATTTGTTCAGGTGACGCATTTCTTTAGTATAAATAATTAAAAAATATCATGCCTCATTTGCATATGAAAATAGCTTGATACCACCGCGCGTCACTATCAGTTATACACTTATTTAATTCCTATAAATGACATTTTGGGCTTACTGAGTGGGCATGTACCTTTAAAGCACTGAAAACGACAATTGTCGTCTGCTGTTTTAAATATTTTTATATTTTCTTCTCAAAAACATACTGAGACGATTCTACTGCGCTGCCAAAACAGGTTTTTAAAGAGATTAAAATATACAAAATGAGCAGACGGCAATTTTATTTTTCAGCGTTTTAATGGTTAAGGGGTAAACTATTGATATGGCACAACTTGAAGTACAGTATGCACTGCTACAGTATGTACCAAAACATTCAACAACATTACAGATTATGCATAGCAATATCAGAAAGATACGGTAAAACATATACAAGACATCATCAATTCAAGTACACAGATTCCAGATATCTATGATCATTATAGATATATTGAAAACTGATTGAAGAGCAATAGTTACAATAATTCCGCCACGGAAGCGGTGTCACGCCTGAAAATGCCTTATCGGTACATCGCCAAGTTTACTTCTGTTTTGTGAATGAAATAGTTGGCCCCAGATCGAGTATATTAAAACATACAAATGACGTCATTGGGGAAACCGCTGACAAAATTTTCAACGTATGGAAGCCCAAACTTGTTAGATTTTTTGTTGTCGTATTTCAGTACTTGCATTAATATGGGTATTAATATACGCTGGATGTGTTATACTGTCATTAATTTGTTCCCTGACTGTAAGTTATCACCTTAAATACTAACTTATTGACCCCCTTCCCTGAACGTAGAATTGACACTCATGTTGGCGTGTATTGGCCACCATAGACAAATGTCAATCAGGCCGAATTCGGGAATGTCACTATCCGCTGTAAATCCATCGATAGAGAGAATGAGGATTAAACATCAGTTAGACTTACACATGCGAGTTTTGTTTCGCACAGGTGTCGGGTGAGTTTAAAAATAGGCTGTCGGAAGGTCAAACTTGATGTAGTTTGTGTGTTAAACGCGTCGCTTGTTTCGGAGAGTATTCGGAGGGGAGTTAACTCTGTTACTAAATTTAGCGATGACTGCAAATGGGGGCAAATCACGCGCAACAAAATAATCCGATGTATTTTTGTACGTAGAACATCCGTTGTTGATATTGTGCAGTGTAAGTAGTTTTTCATAATATTATTTTCAATTAGCGGTTGCGTAGGACAGTTAAACGTTGAGTAACACAATGCATTTTGTTGTTATGGTTACTCCAAGATATCACTACCTACCACCGCATCGAAGGGGGTCTGGGGCGTGGCTAACTTTCGGAGGCGATCCCTATACATAGGTGTATACCCTATGTAAAAACAAGTGACACATACAGATCGCTGATTAATGTTTGTGTTACTCAGCAGTTGAACTGTATATTTGTGTGTGTGTGATCGCGTGTGTGCATCTTCAAGTGTGCACAACCATGTATTAAACAAACAATACAATTAGACATCGGTGATATGTACAGCGCTCTGTATCTTATCACATTTCTATATTTTGTTGATGTAGTTTCAATAATCACAAACATGTTCTATAAATGGTGTAGGAAGATACTGGAAGAAATGTCTCTATTCAGTATGTAAATTATCATATTCTTCATATCAATGCGAAGATGTGATAAGTTCCTAGAGCAGTTCCAATAATATAAACAGAATTGTAAGGATTTATAAAATAATTCTATTAATGGTTGCATATTTCATCACTAACAATGTCCAGACCAGAAAAGTTGCATGTAGTAGCGAAGAGTCTGTTGCACCTTTTCAGACGTTGACTCATCAATCAATGTTTATAATTTACATGTATATACACGTCTTGTAACAGTGAAGACAGACACACTATTCTATTCAACCATGTTCATTATTGATAATTGGCTGGTGGACCTTACTAGCATCTCCCCGCCACAGTAATGATGTTGATATTTGCCAATTATGGACAAAATGTACCACAACCAAATGCATTTAACATTACATGCAGCAGTCCCAATGTTTCAAAATGTGTATGTAGAGCCAGATAAGCCAGTGTTGATGGATATATCATCATTGTTGTTGGGTTGATCTACATAGTAGCATGAACATGGAGAAACTTGGGTTGAATGTGCAGAATGATAGATTTTTGTTTGTTTGTTTATTGGTTTTTAACGGCATATCAATAGCTAAGGTCATGTAAGGCCGGGATCCCATGTTAACCTGCTTCATGGAGAGGAAAATCCCAAAATCAAATGGAAAATTTACATCGAGAAAATATATATTCAGCCCTGAAATTGCAGAATGATAGAGGATTAAACAAGGTGCAGCTGTCTTGAGGTCCTACTAATATGTGGATGGGGCTTATGGGTTTTGCGACCTGTGAAGATCCAGATGCACAGTCTGATCAGGATCTATACTGTTCGCCATTCCATCAACGAAACACTCGTCATGCTTCTAACAAGCTGCATAGATTGTTTCCAGGCTACAGAAGTGCACTATTTAATCAGGAGCCACAAATTCCATAAGCCCTATTTCCCCAGTCACAGCCACATATTCTAACACTGATATACAGTATACCCTATAATAAATTGGCAAGGGGAATTACAGATGTTTCAAACCATGGATTTTTGGACCATCAACATTTGTACTATAAAAAGGTGGATGTTTCGATCAATTGGTCAATACATCAATCAATCAATTTATGGAAAACTAAAATCTGCTCTAAATGCTATGCCTGCAGTATATTCATAGATGTGAATACAGGCTGATAGGCGACTGGATGTAATTGTCAAGCTGTCAATTTTATTAAGCTGGCATATACATAGCAATGTCCATAATACTGTGATATTCATTTCACAATCTGGCACATAGCCAATGACCTGGATATTTACTAAATATACACAATGACTGGGTGAATGTTCAAGCTGTACTGGTGGCTGGAATGACACAGACACTGACCCTGGTCAAAAGCAAATAGATCTGGGTTATGACTTGATTCAGAATTATTTGTGAAATGAAATACATGTGTAGCAGTTTTCCACAACCACTAGGTAGGGGGCTTCTGTCAATGAAAGGAATGTTTCGAGACTGCCAGTCGCGGCTGGAAGAACAGACTAATCGACATTTTCCTCATTTTATCAACGATTCTGATTCACCGTATTTCGAGTCCATTCACACCGATCAATATACATGTATGTTATTTTGTTTTCTCAAAAGTTTGGCTGAAAAGTCGGGCGGCAGCATATACTTGTAAATACAGCAATGCACTTTACACAATCTTGTTATCAAAAATTGGAATTTGAAGGCATATAAAACATATTTATCAAAAACAAAAAATAATTACCGTAAAAATTATAATAGACGCCCATGCTCTAATAGACGCACACCCCCCACTTTTTATGCTGAAAATTACCTATTTTTTGGCTGATTTTCACGAAATTTGTGCCTCTAATAAACGCCCAGTACTAACTTGAAACAAAATCGGAGCCAATTGTCCAAATAGATTTCTTGTCTTTCCAGTATTTCCTTGAAAATCGGGGGGAAAAAACAACATAATTGCTACTTTCACTTTCAAAAGTGGAAGCGAAATTCTACTTTTTCCGGTGTCACAGTAAATTCCTCATCGGCAGTAGCTATTTGCACGGACACAGGGTGATCAGAATTTACACGGTTATGGAGACGCCATTTTCAAAGCATCTCAAACCCATCTCGTATAATATGGGTGAAATTGACATCATATTGGATTGTTGATATTTCCTGAGATGAGCAAAAATAAATATGTCTTGTTCTGGACGTGGCCGTGGGCCGTGGGCCGAAATTAATCACAACGATACAGACCGAAACGTACACGGGCAGAAACGTCCATGGTCCAAATGGTGACAGTCCGAAATGTCCATATGTGTAAATCTGATCAGCATTAATGATTGACGCTGTATTAATATATACATTACAAGTATTTAAACATTTTTACCGAGTGTACCATAATGACCAAAGTGGGCCGAAACGTCTTGGTCCAAAATGTCCATAAACTGACAGACACTACAATTATGTCGGGTCAGACGTTTGAGAGTAACGTCCCTTTGTTATGTTTTTGTTAAGATAGTAGATAGTAGAAAATTGTTTTGTTTGATCGTTGGGGTTTAACAACCTATCAACAGCTAAGGTCATTTATGGCCGGGTCAATGGGTTTAGTACTAAATCCCATATATTAGCTGTACAAGTACATGCACAAATGTGGGGGGGGGGGGGGGGGGTGGGGGGAAATCCCAAAATCAGAATTGAATATTTACAATAAAAGAAATATATATTCAGCCCTGAAATCAGAATAATCCTGATCTGATGCCAGGTCCTCGCCACACCAGAATCACTTGGCCCCCTCCCAAAAGCAGTAGGATCAGTAATAATCTTACTACTTTTATAATGGGTAATAACCCAAATCAACTCCCAGGTAACAAAAGAGCCAAAGATAAAAACGTACCCGACGGTCAAACCAGGAAAATCGTGATTCCTATAAGGAGGAACCCCACCGTTAATTTACGCCATCGCGTTCACCCGACCAACCACCCACAGTAGAAAATCGTATATTTTTATCATCTTCCCTTCGCTGAATAATACTTGCCTCTATTAAACGCCCACCAGGACGTCGGAGCCAGTAGAGATTCTAATAGACGCCCGGGCATCTATTAGAATCTTTATGGTACATGTATTTTCAAATTTTAACAAATCTGTTTTTTTAGCCACCATGCTAAAATGTACTTGTAATTAAGATTCATATTTTTCAAATGTATTTGCTTAAGTGGCCAAAATTTATCAGAGGATTTTACGTAGAACATACACTAACATATGCCTGTATTACATAAAATGATATTCATTAGATGATGACTCAATTATATTTTGTAACAAATAAAATATATGTAACTAAAAAATGGCACAAAATATTTTATTTATATTTGATATATTATCTTGTTTTACATTTCGTCTATGTATCATGGCCTCAGTTTTCTTCGCAAGAAAATAGACAGACAGATCTCCTCCAGATGAGGTTTCGCTTAAACCCTTAGACCGCTATCTTAATGTTTTTGTCGTCTGCTATTTATTTTCTATTTTCCATTTTTATCATCAAAAACATGATTTAACAGCACTTTGGAATAATTTACAACATGCTTTGACAGCACTTCAGAATCATTTCCAATGGAAACTGAACAGCAAATATGTCAATCTGTACTTGATACTTGTAGAAAAAAGTATTGTGTAGGACAACATATTTTCAGCTGCAAATTCTGATGCTGAAATGCCAAATGTCAATGCTGATTTGTGCTCCCTCAAATTGATTTCAAGGCTGATTTCGTGATTTTCATTACTGATTTACCCCCAAAATATGCTTATCTGGAGCTCTGAGAAGCATAGACTTTTCAGATCTGGAAACCGAGACTGAGGTCTAGAATCATTTACTGTATTGACACAATTTCCTACAAAGTGACAACAGCCAATTGAATATACAATTGCCCAACCAGAACAGCGACAAATGTACAACCCTCTTGAGACACTTCAGTTTACATATGGGCCGGCTACTGACAATGGATATTTTAACATGTTTGCGAATAGCCTGGCCCAGATCAGCCTGCGCATCCGCGCAGTCTGATCAGGGCCTATGCTGTTCGCCATTCAGTCACTGATGTCAGCTAACTACATGTACCTACCACCAGAAAAATGTTTGAATCCTACTGAATGAACATGCACGACGCTGTTTCAATTGTTTCAAACGTCAGCACCTTTCTCAGCTGGCAGCCCATATGAAGAAAATTTTAATTAAACAAGGAAATTAACCTCTTATACTGAAAACGTGTACTTCAAAATGGAAAATGTAGGTCAATGTGTACATTTCACAAATAAGACAATTTCCTTTTTAAAGCTGATGTACATTCAAATGATTAGAAACAAGAAATGTGGCCTGTCACGGGGATGTCCACACAAATGGTGTCAGGAGTGTCACATACTTATATCAAGTATCAAATATTTAAGAATTCCTTCATGTTGCAATGTAGTTGTGGTTGGTTAACCCCTACACCGCTATCTTAGTTTTGTTGTCGTCCGCTGTTTATTTTCTATTTTCCATTTTTATCATCAAAAACAAGCTTTGACAGCACTTTAGAATAATGTACAACATACTTTGACAGCACTTCATAATCATTTCCATTGGAAATGATTCTGAAGTGCTGTCAAAGTATGTTTTTATTGAGAAATAAGGCAAGATATAAAAGCAACAGCAGACAACAATAATTGTGAGTAGCAGTCTAGGGTATAAATAGGTATTACGCAAGTGTGATAGACGGATGGACAGAGATATAAGGTGCATGTGTACCTAAAAACTTGAACGGAAATTTTGCAGAATCATCATGAATTAGTGTAACATATTACATGGAATTGCATTAATAATAATGTTTGCGCCAATCTCCTGTCTGTTCCACGTTTTTCTGCCAACAAACTTTTGGCTATAAAACATTTAAATGTAATTACTTTTTCACCAATAACAAAAGTCACCCTCCCCAAAAAATTTTGTTTGATGAAATTCATTCAAATATTGAAATATTGATTTTACAGCGAAAAACGATTTTCCTATGAGAATTTAACATGGGGGAAAAAAGAGGTAATGGAGCTTGGGGAGGAGTCAAAAAAACATTTTTTTTTGGGAAATTGACTGAAATTGGCTAGATAGTTTGGAAATGATGTAACTAAGAAAACAAGTTAGGTTTTGAAAATCGGTGCCCACCCGCCCGGTTAAATTCCCATACCATAAATTTCGCAATAAAATAAAAAAAAAATAAAAAATTGGGGAGCGTGACTTTTTTGTTATTGATGAAAAAGTACTTTAATACATTTAAATATTTTTTAGATTTAATATGTTTAATAGCCAAAAGTTTGTAGGCAGCAAAACGTGGAACAGACAGTAGAAACACATTCCAAGAATGACTCAATCCCCAAAGGGTTCAAATTGCCCCTGCTAATGACTCATCATTTGAAACAAACATCTCTTGCATACCAGCAGCAGCTGTGAGACTTGTAGTATCAGATAGAATCCAGTGTGTTTGACAATAAACAGCTCGGCAATTGCACCCATATCACCCTATATGTGGCTGTGACTGGAGAATGGGGCTTACAGAATTTGTGATCAGTGTAGATCCTGATCAAATAGCACACCCCTGTAGCCCGATAAAAATCTATACTGAATCATGACGGGTGTTTCATTTATGGAATGGCGACCAGTGCATATCCTGATCAGACTGTGGATGCACAGCACAGGCTGATCTGGATTCTACACTGGTCGCTAAACCTGTTAGCCCCATTTCTCCTGTCACAGCCACATATGCTTATACACATGTCCAACATATGCATGCAAAGTCAAGTTTATAGATGATGTGAATATCTGGTAAACCGTGTACACTTAAGACTACATGAATATGTATGCAATTATAATTTACACTGATTGTGGAGTAGCGTCTTTTCTGCTTGTGTAGCATACATGCAAGTCAGAAGGAGCCGGGGTAAGAACACTTAACTTATTATCAACCTCACCAGTAATAGTAGCTGGCTAAGAAGTGTACTTCTCCCGACATTTACTTTTCAGCGAAAGTAAAACCTTGTACTGTTACATATACATGTAGATATGTGGCAGTGCTGTGACTGGAGATATGGGGTTTATGGGATTGTGACGAGTGTAGCTCCTGGTCAAATAGCACACTCCTGTAGCCTGGTAATGATCTATATTGCTTGTTAGAAACATGACGGGTGTTTCATTGATGGAATGGCGACCAGTGCAGATTCTGATCAGACTGTGGATGCACAGGCTGATCTGGATCTACACTGGTCACAAAATGCATAAGCCCCATTTCTCCAGTCACATACGAGGATGAAACCACCTACCGATCAGCAGTACATGTTTGCAATTATTTGTTTGTAATCGTGATAAAACCATCAGATCCAGTATGAAATATATGATAAGCATAAAACATTAACTTGTGTGGCTATACACACACTTGTTTGAGCAGATTATATTGGTGTCATATGGGTATTTGGGTGGATTTGGGTGGATTTCGTTGGTTTTGGGTAATTTACATAACTACTAATGCTCAAACATTCCCCTGGAAAATTGTAAAATAAACAAAAGTTTGTCGGCACCAAATCATGACAATCAATTATTTTATTTACATTAATTACATAGCATCTATAATGGGAACTTCTTTCTAAATGTGGCAGAGCATTATCATTCACAGCAAAAAATAAAGAAATTTCACATTTTGTCCTTACTGGTTGTCTGGTACATGTATAATGACAAGAATTCCGCGGAATCAAATGTCTCGCCTTGTCCCGCCGCCTTGACCTCGAGCCTGGGCCAGAAAGCAATTTTCACTGGCCCGAACATATTATATAATTATTGACTAGTGAGCCATAGAATATCAGATTATATTCTATGGTGCACTAGTCAATAATTGTTTTAGTATATGATAATAGTCGGTATATAGCACTTACGACCTTATGCTACTAGACAAAAATGGAAAAAGAATTTGAAAAAAAAACAAGAAACGAGGCCACTTTTTGTAGACTAGATGGCCGTGGCCTGCATGTCGCGCCTTGGGGCGAGGCATGGACACTAAAACAAAGAGGCCCAAATGGGCCTGTATCGCTCACCTAAAAGCCTCCATAGTGGTCATCTTGATTTCACAAAGACTCTTCACTTACAACTTCAAATGTTCCACAGAATTTGTTGGTACCTTCTGATCTAACATATATTGCGAATGTGCATGTGATTTACTGCTATAAATTCGATTTGATATATAAAATGACCATATTCGGTCAAAAATAAAATTTGACCCCTATTTGACCCCTCGGGCCATGACCATTTTTGACCCAGAGGCCACCATATGAACAAATCTGAATCAGCGTTAACTATCGATCATTCATACAAAGTTTCGTCGAAATCGGCCTGGCGGTTTGTGAGAAGAAGATTTTTTGACAATTTGACCTACTTTTCAACGGCGGACAACTTGGATTTGGTGATGACCTCCATTTTGACAAAAATGAACAGGCTTCCCCAACAAACCATTTCAGTTAAGTTTGGTCAATATCGGCCAAGCAGTTCACAAGAAGAAGTCCTTTGAAATCTTTAGTAAAATAACAACCTTTTGACCTGTCGGTGGCCATCTTGGATGACGTAATCATCTGATTTTGGCAAAACATGCTCCAGAGTGATCGACTAGTCGATACCTTCGATTCGATATATTATATGACCATATTCGGGCAAAAATATAATTTGACCCCTAGTTGACCCCTCGGGCCACGCCCATTTTTGACCCAGGGGCCACCATATGAACAAATCTGAAACAGCGTTAACTATCAATCATTCACACCAAGTTTCGTCGAAATCGACCTGGAGGTTTGTGAGAAGATTTTTTGACAATTTGACCTACTTTTCAACGGCGGACATCTTGGATTTGGTGATGACCTCCATTTTGACAAAAAAATGAACAGGCTTCACCAACAAACCATTTCAGTTAAGTTTGGCCAATATCGGCCCAGCAGTTCACAAGAATAATACGTTTGAAATCGTAAAACAAATTTTTTAACTTTCGGTGGCCATCTTGGATGACAAAATCATCTGATTTAGACAAAACATGCCGTAGAGTGATCTTCTCGTCGATACATTCGATCCGATATACTATATATATTCGATCCGATATACTATATGGCCATATTCTGTCAAAAATAAAATTTGACCCCCATTTGACCCCTCGGGCCACACCCATTTTTGACCCAGGGGCCACCATATGAACAAATCTGAAACAGCGGTAACTATCAATCATTCTTACCAAGTTTCGTCGATATCGGCCTGGAGGTTTGTGAGAAGAAGATTTTTTGACAATTTGACCTACTTCTCAACGGCGGCCATCTTGGATTTGGTGATGACCTCCATTTTAACAAAAATGAACAGGCTTCACCCACAGACCATTACAGTTAAGTTTGGCCAATATCGGCCAAGCAGTTCACAAGAAAAAGACGTTTGAAATCTTTAGTAAAAGAATGACCTTTTGAACTATCAGTGGCCATCTTGGATGACGTAATCATCTGATTTAGACAAAAAATTCTCCAGAGTGATCGTCTCGTCAATACCTTCGATTTAATACATTATATGACTATATTCGGTTAAAAATAAAATTGACCCCTATTTGACCCCTCGGGCGACGCCCATTTTTGACCCAGGGGCCACCATATGAACAAATCTGAAACAGTGCTAACTATCGATCATTCATACCCAGTATCGTCGAAATCGGCCTGGCGGTTCGTGAGAAGAAGATTTTTTAAGAATTTGACCTACTTCTCAACGGCGGCCATCTTGGATATGGTGATGACCTCCATTTTAACAAAAATGAACAGGCTTCAACCACAGACCATTACAGTTAAGTTTGGCCAATATCGGCCAAGCAGTTTACAAGAAAAAAACGTTTGAAATCTTTAGTAAAAGAATGACCATTTGAACTATCGGTGGCCATCTTGGATGACGTAATCATATGATTTAGACAAAAAATGTTCCAGAGTGATTGTCTCGTCAATACCTTCGATTTGATATATTACATGACTATATTCGGTGAAAAATAAAATTTGACCCCTATTTGACCCCTCGGGCGACGCCCATTTTTGACCCACGGGCCACCATATGAACAAATCTGAAACAGCGCTAACTATCGATCATTCATACCAAGTATCGTCGAAATCGGCCTGGCAGTTCATGAGAAGAAGATTTTTTAAGAATTTGACCTACTTTTCCATGGCGGCCATCTTGGATTGTCGATGACCTCCATTTTAACAAATCTGAAATGGCATCACCCATATATCATCCCTGTGAAGTTTAACCAATATCGGCTCAGCAGTTCGGGAGAAGATGATTGAAAATGTTCACACGGACGGACGGTACGGACGGACGGACGACTGACACTTTGCCATAACAATAGCTCACATGAGCTTTGCTCAGGTGAGCTAAAAAGAGATATAGTAGATGGAAAAACTTTAACCGGACACACGGACGGACAGACGTATGCAAAAATGCCGACTATATCGCGCTTTCCGCAAGCGGGCGCGACAATGATGATAAACACCCATGTGAAGTATCAAGGTAATGGGTGAAGCAGTTGCAGAGATATAGTGTAACGAAAAACTTTAACCAAAAAACTTTAACCAGACGTACGTTAAAACGTTAACGTTGAAAATGGCTAAGTCAATTACGTAGAAATAATAGGTGAAGGTAAAAAAAATGGTCACATGTTGGATAGTTGTATGTGGTGGGCACCCCTTGGTTATGAAGCTGTGAAAGTTTGGTGGTCCTAGGTGGTACAGTACCAAAGAAATGGACTTAAACACGAAAACTTAACATTGTAAACGCGAAAAGTTAACATTGACTGCGCGGAAAAAATGGGTCACATGATGGATAGTGATATGTGGTGGGCACCCCTTGGTTATGAAGCTGTGAAAGTTTGTTGGTCCTATGTGTTAACAGTAACAAAGAAATGGACTGAAACACGAAAACTTAACATTGATTGTGGACGCCGCCCGCCCGCCTGGCTTTCGCCAATCCAATAGCGTGGATTTTTTGCCCAAAAAAAACCTGGCTAAAAATGGAAAAAAAGTTTAAAAAAAAAAGTTTAAAATTATTTTTTTCTCCAAAAAAACCTGGCTAAAAATGGAAAAAAAGTTTAAAAAAAAAAAGTTTAAAAATTAACCAAAAAATAATGCTCGCTACTGGAGCCCAGAATTTTTATAATAGTCCTATATGTATCTACATATATCTGCACAGGTCCACATATTGCCACAATATTGTCAACACAGTTTACGGAAATGTAATACCCAGGTATAATAATTTACCTGTATAAATTACCTGTAACAATTTAGCTGGACATTTAGTGGTCAAGCTGGAAATTTGCACATGCTTGCACATGCAGAAGTGTTCAACTGGAGAAGGCTATTGTTCTCTCTACAGGTAAGGTGTACAGACCGCACGAGAAAACGGGTCTTCATGCATTAATGTTCAGTTTGTAGCATAGAAAGAAATAGAGTTTGACCTTGACCCTGGAGCCCGGAATTTGTTTTAATAGTCCTATATTCATCTACATATCATAGTAAAGGTATGTATAAAGTTTGATGACTGTAGCTGATAAGGTGTTGAAGTAATGACCGTAACACGAAAAGTTAACATTGAATGATGACGCCGCCGACGCTGCCGACGCCGCAGCCATCGACGCCGCCGACGATGACGGAAAAGCAAAACCTATGTCTCGCTTTCCGCTTTGCGGGCGAGACAAAAATGCCAAATTATCTCCCCTACTTAACACCATTGCATTTCTATTTACAATCTATTAAAGTAAGGTAAGTGGGTCAACAACTGTTTTTGACGTCTCATGTCAGCCAGCGTATTGAAACAAGAATTCCACCACGGCAGTGGTGTCGCGCCTGCTGAGGCATTTGACCGTAACATGATCAGGGGCATGTGCTAAAGTAAGCATAAACAAGAAATGCGTCTGTCGAACGCGGATGCCACCTGCAGCATATTTGAGAAACTGTGACAAAGTGGTTAACCGAAAGGTGTGACGGACGGACGGACGGACGGACGGACGGTCCAAACACTATATGCCACCCGTTTCTTCGAAACCCGGTGGCATAAAAAAACGTCATAGAAGCGCATGCTTAAAACACAAAAAAAGGTCAAGGTTGAAGAAACTTTTTGACATAAAAAAATGGCTAAGTGTTTCATCAACCATGTGAAGGCCAAAAAGGTCATGTTAATGGTGGCATGAGTCATGATGAGTGTGTTCCAAATGCTCACAGGTATCAAGTGTCCAAATATTTAAGCAATCTGTCAAGTAATACTGAAAAAAACAAGAGGGCCATGATGGCCCTAATTCGCTCACCTGACTCCATGAACACCAGAGGAGAATGTGACAATGAGTTAATATGTGTTTTAAAAAAATTGTGCTATTTTTAGATGGGGTCATCTTCAATTAAGCGATGACTCTCATTTTACCAAATCTAAAAATGCTTTACCCAAGGATCTTAACTTACTATGAAGTTTGGCCAGCATCGGCCATGTGGTTCCCGAGAAAAAGACTTTCAAAATCTTGAATAAATGGATCTTTTGGCGGCCATCATGGATGACATAATCATCTGATTCCAACAAATATTGCACCAGAGCAATCACCTCATCGATACCTTCAATTTGATATATGACAAGAGCATATTCGGTCAAAAATAAAATTTGACCCCACGGGCCACGCCCATTTTTGGCCTCGGGGTCACCATTTTAACACCTTTGAAAGAGCATTCTACATCGATCATTCCTACCAAGTTTCGTCGAAATCCGGCTGGCGGTTCATGAGAAGAAATCATTTTAAGAATTTGCACTATTTTTAGACGGCGGCCATCTTGGATTAGCGACGACCTCCGTTGTAACAAATTTGAAAAAGCTTCACCCATGGACCATAACTGTGAAGTTTGGCCACCATGGGCCAAGCGGTTCGTGTGAAGAAGAATTTTGAAATCTCTAATAAAAGAACAACCTTTTGACCTTTTGGCGGCCATCTTGGATGACATGACCATCCAATTTCAACAAAAAATGTACCAGAGCGATCGCCTCTTTAATACCTTCGATTTGATACAGACATGACCATATTCGGTCAAAAATGAAATTTTACCCCACAGGCCACACCCATTTTTGACCCTGGGGTCACCATTTTAACAACTTTGAAAGAGCATTGTACATCGATCATTCCTACCAGGTTTCGTCGAAATACGGCAAGCGGTTCATGAGAAGATGATTTTATAACAATTAATGCTATTTTTAGACGGCGGCCATCTTGCTTTAGCGATGACCTCCATTTTAACAAATCTGAAAAGGCTTTACCCATGGACCATAACTTTTAAGTTTGGCTACCATGGGCCAAGCGGGTTCATGTGAAGAAGAATTTTGAAATCTCTGATAAAAGAACAACCTTTTGACCTTTCGGCGGCCATCTTGGATGACATAACCATCCAATTTCGACAACAAATGCACCAGAGTGATCGCCTCGTTGATACCTTCGATTTGATATATAACATGACCATATTCGGTCAAAAATAAAATTTGACCCCAATTTGACCCCACGGGCCACGCCCATTTTTGACCCCGGGGTCACTATTTTAACAACTTTGAAAGAGCATTGTACATCGATCATTCCTAGCAAGTTTCATCGAAATCCAGTTAGCGGTTCATGAGAAAAATATTTTTTAAGAATTTATGCTATTTTTAGACGGCGGCCATCTTGGATTAGTGATGACCTCCATTTTAACAAATCTGAAAAGGCTTCACCCATAGACCATAACTTTTAAGTTTGGCTACCATGGGCCAAGCGGTTCATGTGAACAAGAATTTTGAAATCTCTAATAAAAGAACGACCTTTTGACATTTCGGCGGCCATCTTGGATGACATAACCATCCGATTTCGACAAAAAATGCACCAGAGTGATTGCCTCGTTGATACCTTCGATTTGATATATATATGACATGACCATATTCGGTCAAAAATAAAATTTGACCCCAATTTGACCCCACGGGCCACGCCCATTTTTGACCCCGGGGTCACCATTTTAACAACTTTGAAAGAGCTTGTACATCGATCATTCCTACCAAGTTTTGTCGAAATCCGGTTGGCGGTTCTTGAGAAGAAGATTTTTGAAGAATTTGTGCTATTTTTAGACGGCGGCCATCTTGGATTACGTAATGATGTCATTTTAACAATATTGTAATCCCCTACCTAAGGACCATGACCATGAAGTTTGGTGACTATAGGCCCAATGGTTACCGAGGAGAAGACGTTTGAAAATGTTCACAAGACGACGAGGACGGACGCCGGACGACGGACACATTGCGGTAACAATAGCTCACATGAGCTTCGCTCAGGTGAGCTAAAAACTGAAAGTGAACAACAGCTAGGGTCATATAGAGACGGGACCACAGTTTAAAGTCTCATCCGACAGACCAGGATGGAAATACTATGAAAGCATCTTTGATGCAACCCCTAGGCCACAATCCATCCCTCATCATGATAACGAAAAATGTACAAACATAAACATGGCTAAGTGTTTCCGCAAAAATGTGAAGGTAAAAAATGTGACGCCAAGTTTCGATTTTTTCTGCTGATTTACTTCTGGCAATAGATTAATGCATTAGGCCCCCAAATATATTCTCTAAACATCTGTGTTTAGTAAAGAAATCCGAAAGTAAAGTTCACGGAAGGCTATGTCGAAATGTTGGGATGCAAACCAAAATAAAAGGACGTTTTAGACAATTCAAGGTTAGTGGATGTATGTAATGGGATTTCGGCCCGATTTAACACGTAATTTATGCTTCCACAGCCGACAAAAGTGTGTGACATTTATTCGGACATACAATTATTGCCTTGTCTGTGGTAGCTAATTTGCCTGTAATTAACGTAATGTTAAAAGCAGATGCTTGAAGTGAACATATTTGAAGACCTAAGACATAAATTTATCGATTACCAGAGACATAAGTCAGTAGAAAAATCGAAATGTGTGGTGTTTGAGCGAGCCCAAAATACGGCATTTTTGAGAAGCTGTTTCTTACCTTGGAAAGGCTGTAATGTATAGTGTATTGAAATGGGTGGGTGGGGTCACATTTTAGCCAAGTATTGGGTCCCAGGTCCGAGTCTTCCACCTGTGATACGATGTTTGACGCGGACGATAACGCAGACAACGACGACAGAAAAAGCGGCGACTATAGTCGCGCCTTCTGCTAAAGCACGAGTTACAAAGCAGGATTCAGGATTCCATGAATCAGGGGTTTGTTTGTTTGTTGGGGTTTAACGGCCTATCAACAGCTAAGGTCATTTAAGGCCGGGTCAATGGGTTTAGTACTAAATCCTATATATTGCCTGTACAAGTGCATGTACATGTTCAAGTACATGTACAAATGGGGGGAAAATCCCAAAATCAGAACTGAATATTTACAATAAAAGAACTGTATATTCAGCCCTGAAATCAGAATAATCCTGATCCAATGTCAGGTCCTCGCCACACCAGAATACTTGGCTCCCAAAAGCAGTAGGATCAGTAATAATTTTACTACTTTTATAATGGGCAATAACCCAATTCAACTCCCAGGTAACAAAAGAGCCAAAGATAAAAACGTACCTGAGGGCCAAACCAGGCAAATCACGATTTCTATAAGGAGGAACCCCTACTGTTAATTTACGCCATCACGATCGCCCGACCAACCAATCAGGGGTCAAATCAAGAACAAAAATTCACTTTGTGCATCTTCACACCTTAAAAAGAAGCTACATACAAAGTTTCAACTATCTACATAATAATCCTTTCAACACCACAGGCCTGTATAGTGGTATTGGCAAATAGTGTAGATTCAGATGAGTAATCTTCACATTTTTAAAAAGAAAAAATGCGTCTGTCGAACGCGGATGCCACCTGCAGCATATTTGAGAAACTGTGACAAAGTGGTTAACCGATAAGTGTGACGGACAGACGGACGGACGGACAGATGGACAGACGGACAGACAGACGGACGGTCCAAACACTATATGCCACCCGTTTCTTCGAAACCCGGTGGCATAAAAACACCCCTTTTCATAAATAGACTAGTCAGAAAATCATTTTGTGACGATTGAATTGGTCCGGAAATTAACATAAATGTATAAAAATCCATTCCAGTTACTTGGGGGTGAAACGGTTAAGCTTTAAATGCTTTCTGACATGCAAGAAATGTCAGGAACAGGCGTACTGCTATACAGACAGATGGACAAGACAGATGGACGGACAACCATGAAGAAAAAGTTGGTTTCATAAGACACAGTGACAGATGGACAGACAAACAGAGAGATAGACTGTCAGATTGACAGACCAGTGAAATGCTCTAGTGGTGGCATATGGCATACAAAAACAGTGAAAATGAGCTAGATGCACGGCACCTGTCATGTAACAAAGCATGTTTAAGTGTATAGCATAACGGTATCAGTTTATCGCTTGATGTATGAATTCATGCAAGTATGTAATTCTTACAAGCACAGGAGTGTTTGGCATGCAAGGTATGTAATAACAGAATGTAGCTCATGTGAATGTGAATGGAATTAAAGTCCCAGCAACAGCTAAGGCCATATAGAGACGGGACGACAGTTTAAAGTTTCATCCGACAGACCAATGAGATGGAAATACTATCTCTATGTAAATATTTTTTACACGTAGGGTGAGGATTGAACTCACAACCTCCAGTAGTGAAGTCCACAGCCATATCCCCTAGGCCATAGTCCACCTAAGCAGAATAGAATCAGATTAGCATGACATGCATACATGCTGTCTGACCATGTGATACACGGACCATCATCATCATTACACAGAGCAACTCAATGCCGATAAACAACTAGAAATGGACGCTTGTCGACAAGCGCATGTGTATCCCCCTCCCCAGATACACAAGTAGTTTGAAAAAAGGGTGTTCGAGTTATGCTCCGGAGACAAAATCAGTGACGGAAAAACAAAGGGAGATAACTAAAGAATTAGTGATGCAAGGATTGTCATTCTTGCGGGACACACCTTTAGGGTCGTGGTCTATGCATGTGTGAAGTTTCATGAAAATATTCCAAAGGGTGTTCGAGTTATGCTCCAGACACAAAATCAGTGCACGAAACAACAAAGGGAGATAACTAAGAAATTAAGACGCAAGAGTTGTCATTCTTACGTGCGACACAGCTTTGGGTCGTCTTCTATGCATGTGTGAAATTTAATAAACTAGAAAATGTGTTCATAGAACACGGATGTCCCACATATCGCTTTGATAATAAATGAGGCCAAATTCCAAGTCAAAATTTTCTTTTACCTGAGCGTTAAAGTTTTTGAAGCACCAAGTATGTGACCTTGACCCTGGGCTTGGCGGGGGCAGGACAAACGTGGATTTGGCACAGGGCGGTAGAGGACCATTAGAGCAATGCATATATGAAATATGAAGCTGATCCGTGAAAGAAAACAGAAATTATAAGATATTTACCTGAGCGTTAAAGTTTTTGAAGCACTAAGTATGTGATGTTAACCCTGGGCTTGGCGGGGGCAGGACGAACGTGGATTTGGCACAGGGCGGTAGAGGACCATTAGAGCAACGCGTATATGAAATATGAAATATGAAATATGAAGTTGATCCGTGAATGGAAATAAAAATTATAAGATATTTACCTGAGCGTTAAAGTTTTTGAAGCACCAAGTATGTGACCTTAACCCTGGGATTGGTGGGGCAGGACGAACGTGGATTTGGCACAGGGCGGTAGAGGACCATTAGAGCAATGCGTATATGAAATATGAAGATGATCCATAAAAGAAAACAGAAAGTATAAGATATTTACCCGAGCGTTAAAGTTTTTGAAGCACTAAGTACAGTCAAACTTGTGTTAAGAGACCACTCAAGGGAACTGCCAAAAGTGGTCTCTTAACAGAGGTGGTCTCTTAATAGGGACAGCCATGTGGAGTGGGTACACGGATGATATATAAAAAACAACACAGTGACAACACAGTGACAACACAGTCAAGTAATAACATGTATACACATATATGTATGTTTATTAAAGTAATAACATGTACAATGGAAAACATAAGTTTGAATACACTGCAGCTCCATTATAACGCGGTGGTCGGGGTCCAAGATATCAAACCGCGATCGAATCCGACCGCGTTATAAAATTTCGGGACATGCACGGGTACTGGTACTGCACGGGTTACTGGTATCATTCGCATTTCGGTTAACAACTATTGCGGGAATTCCATTAGCAACGGACTCATATAAAATCATGTCATTTGAACAGAAGTTAAAGTATTTATTAATAATGCCTATGACATACAAACTTGTATGTATTAATGTATTAAACATACGAGTTATTTATAAAATCATGCTTCTTACGTTGTATAGTGCTCGCGATAGACAGACGCTTATTACAATGTATACCACTCGCGATCAACAGACGCTTAAACGGATTAATTGATAATAAATAATGCCTATGGTCACGTGTCCTGCCTATTCATGCGGTTGATACGTGCATAATCTCAAGATGTGGGGTCACGTGATCTATTGTTTACGCTGCAAGTCATATTGATGAATGAAATTTACTATTTAAGCGAGATTGCCTTGGGCTGCAGTGTAAACAATAGACCACGTGATCCCATACCCTGACCCAGATAATGCTGAAACACCAGTCTATTTATAGAACGCTAAATACACGTTTTATGGATTATAGCCACCGCTTATAGCCGTGTTTCGAGCCGTGTTTTCATGGGCGCCGACGGTCGTTAAACGCATCGTATTTTGACGGAATGGGCCGTATTTATACGGTCGCTGGTCGCACAGACAGCAGGCGGTCGTTCATTGCAAGTACGTTATTATGGGAAATTCGTCGGGCGGGATTCAAACCGGTCGCTTACAGCAGGTGGTCGTTTATTACAAGTGGTCGTTAGCACAAGTTCGACTGTATGTGACCTTGACCCTGGGCTTGGCGGGGGCAGGACGAACGTGGATTTGGCACAGGGCGGTAGAGGACCATTAGAGCAACGCGTATATGAAATATGAAGTTGATCCGTGAATGGAAATAAAAATGATAAGATATTTACCTGAGCGTTAAAGTTTTTGAAGCACCAAGTATGTGACCTTGACCCTGGGATTGATGGGGCAGGACGAACGTGGATTTGGCACAGGGCGGTAGAGGACCATTAGAGCAATGCGTATATGAAATATGAAGATGATCCATGAAAGAAAACAGAAAGTATAAGATATTTACCCGAGCGTTAAAGTTTTTGAAGCACTAAGTATGTGACCTTGACCCTGGGCTTGGCGGGGGCAGAACGAACGTGGATTTGGCACAGGGCGGTAGAGGACCATTAGAACAATGCGTATATGAAATATGAAGATGATCCGTGAAAGAAAACAGAAATTATAAGATATTTACCCGAGTGTTAAAGTTTTTGAAGCACCAAGTATGTAATCTTGACCCTGGGCTTGGTGGGGCAGGACGAATGTGGATTTGGCACAGGGCGGTAGAGGACCATTAGAGCAATGAGTATATGAAATATGAAGCTGATCCGTGAAAGAAAACAGAAATTATAAGATATTAACACGAGCGTTAAATTTTTTGAAGCACCAAGTATGTGACCTTGACCCTGGGCTTGGCGGGGGCAGGACGAACGTCGATTTGGCACAGGGCGGTAGAGGACTATCCTAACCCTACCCAATAAGATCCCCGTACGCTTACAACAAGTACCCATTCGTGTGTGCGGACGGACGGACGGATGGACGGATAAGAGTAACACTAAATGCCCCCTCCACTATCGTGGTGGGGCATAAAAATATTCCAAAGTGTGTTCCGAGTTATGCTCTGGATACAAAATCAGAGCACGAAACAACAAAGGGAGATAAGTAAACAAGAATTCCGCGGAATCAGATGCCTCGCCTTGTCCCGCCTTGACCTCGAGCCTGGGCCCGAAAGCAATTTTCACTGGCCCGAACATATTATACAATTATTGACTAGTGAGCCATAGAATATCAGATTATATTCTATGGTTCACTAGTCAATAATTGTTTTATTATATGATAATAGTCTGTATATAGCACTTACGACCTTATGCTACTAGACAAAAATTGAAAAAGAATTTGGAAAAAAAAATGAAAAAAAAAATGTAAAAACAAAGTTTAAAAATTAAAAATAATAATGCTTGCTACTGGAGCCCAGAATTTTTTTTTAATAGTCCTATATTTATCTACATATATCTGCACAGGTCCACATAATGCCACAATATTTTCAACACAGTTTACGGAAATGTAATATACAAAAAAAAATAAAATAATAATGCTCGCTACTGGAGCCCAGAATGTTTGTTAATAGTCCTATATTTATCTACATATATCTGCACAGGTCCACATACTGCCACAATATTGTCAACACAGTTTACGGAAATGTAATAATGTACCTGTATAAATTACCTGTAATAAGTTAGTGGTCAGTTAAAAAATTGAAAAAGAATGTAAAAAAAAAAATGGAAAAAAAAAATTAAATTTAAAAAAAATAAAAGAATAATGCTCCCTACTGGAGACCAGAATGTTTTTTAATAGTCCTATATTTATCTACATATCATATATACACAGGTCCACATATTGCCACAATATTTTAAACACAGTTTACGGAAATGTAATATAATCACCTGTAAGTGGTCAGTGGTCAGTTGCACATGCTAGCACATGCACAGGTGAATAGTCTGTATATAGCACTTACGACCTTATGCTACTAGACAAAAATTGAAAAATAATTTGAAAAAAAAAAATGAAAAAAAAAAATGGAAAAAAAAAAATGAAAAAAAAAAAGAAAAAAAAAAAAAAATGGAAAAAAAAAGTTTAAAAATAATAATGCTTGCTACTGGAGCCCAGAATTTTTTTTTAATAGTCCTATATTCATCTACATATATCTGCACAGGTCCACATAATGCCACAATATTTTCAATGTAATATCCAATGTAGTAATTTACTTGTATAAATTACCTGGTCAACAGTGGTCAAGCACTGGACATCTGCACATGCTAGCCCATGCTAGCACATGGTTCTCCCAGTCTCTATTGTTCTCTCTACAGGTAAGGTGTACAGAGCACACGAGAAAAGGTGTACAGAGCAGACGAGAAAACAGGTCTTCATGCATTATTGTCCAGTTTGTACAGTGCGCAAAACAAAAAAGGGAGATAACTCAAAAATTAGCTACGCAAGAGTTGTCATTCTTGTGCGCGACACACCTCCGGGTCGTGGTCTATGCATGTGTGAAGTTTCATGAAAATATTCCAAAGGGTGTTCGAGTTATGCTCCGGACAAGAAGTGTCTGCGGCGGACGCGGCGCGCTGTCAAATCCATAGTATCCCCCGACGGAGTCCGGGGGATACAATGATCGGATACTGGTACCCAGTACTATGCAATAATCATAAAAGAGGTAATTTGCTACAGATATTGTACATAAAAGTGCAGATTCTGACAAGAGATTTTGTTACAAGCAGGTTCATTGGAATTTACAACATACATATTTAGGACAATGAATCTGAAGTGTTGAAAGGTAATTAACAAATGCACAATTTGGACCTGGTCAGTTGAAATAAATTCTTGAATTGTGCAGCATCCCTACACAGTACCACATGCAAGAAACGGTGATGCATGCATACCAGGAGACATACTCTGCCAAGGCATGGGACATCAATAATGTCTGCAGACTGAATGTATTCAAGTGCAAGACAAATGGCATTGTGATTGATAAAAGGGCCCTTATATTTGTTGTGAGCATTGCAGCCCCAGGTCAGCCTGTGCATCAGCAGTCTGAGCAGGGCCCGTTTGTCATACAGTTTATAAGGCACCAATATTGAAGCTATTGACTAGTGTGCACATACAATGTATACGGACAGTTGAACTGTGTGACATGGCAGATGATTAGGAGCTAAGACTCATCTAAAACCATCATCATGCCCTTGTTTTGTCTGCTGGCAGCTCAAATATAAAATCAATATGCGCAGCAGTGCACTGGTAAATGATGTCTGTGTTAAATCTTCACTCGGCAATGTAGTAAAACTCTTCACCCATTACAGGTGGATCTGTGAGTAACCGAGGGCATACGCGTACACGCACACGACCCCAAATACACAATTGACATGCACGTGTTAATATCTAGAAATTCATAAAGAAACCATTTCGGTAATCTATTTTAATCAGAAACAACAATTTTGTGAATAAATATTGAAAGAGTGCCGAGGGTCACAATATACACCCGTCGAGGTGTAACCAGTATACAAGGGGGATAACTCCATAGAAAAATAAATCAGTGACATTGATGCGAATACCCATCAGAAACAAAAATTTGAGAAAACAATGTTTACGCAAATTGAACAACAGTGTCGAAGGTCACAATATCGGGGAAAGTCGAGGCATGGCCAGTCAACAAGGAGATAACTCACTGAAAACCAATAGGGATCTTTCTCTTGCCATGACAAACATGTGTACCACCTTTGGTTATGATCCGTCAAGTAGGACTCAGTCAAGTAGGATACAGAGTTCGAAAATTTAATAACAAGAATTCCGCCATGGAAGCGGTGTCACGCCTGCCGAGGCATTTGACCGTAACATGATCATAGGCATGTGCTAAAGTAAGCATCACAAAACCGTCAGAGAAGTACATGCTAAAAACACGAAAAAGGTCAAGGTTGAAGAAACAAGTAACATTCATCTTCTGCAATGATTAAGAAACTTGTACAAACCCTTTGATGCAAAAAAAAGGCAATGTGTTTCCGCAAAAATGTGAAGGTAAAAAAGGTCAAGTTCATGTTAATGGCAGCATGAGTGAAGTTCCAAATGCTCCCATATATCAAGTGTCCAAATATTGAAGCAAACCATCAAGTACTATTAAAGTTATACCATGATGAAGCAGCTTGTCCAACTTTATGACGCAAAAGAAATGTGAATGTAAACAAGAGGGCCATGATGGCCCTAATTCGCTCACCTGACTCCATGAACACCAGAGGAGAATGTGAGTTCATGTGTTTGACCCCAATTTGACCCCACAGGGCCACGCCCATTTTTGACACTGGGGTCACCATTTTAACAACTTTGAAAGAGCATTGTACAGCGATCATTCCTACCAAGTTTCGTCAAAATGCGGCTAGCGGTTCATGAGAAGAAGATTTTTTAAGAATTATTTTTAGACGGTGGCCATCCATGTGATGACCTCCATTTTAACAAATCTGAAAAGGCTTCACCCATGGACCATAACTTTTGGCTACCATGGGCCAAGCAGTTCATGTGAAGAAGAATTTTGAAATCTCTAATAAAAGAACGACCGTTTGACATTTCGGCGGCCATCTTGGATGACATAACAATCCGATTTCAACAAAAAATGTACCTGAGTGATCGCCTCCATTACGCAAACATTGTATTAGCGAGCCTACCTCACCAAACCCCCGGTTACCTATGTAAACAGGGGGTTTGATGAGGTTGCCGCGCAATAGGTATTGCGGTCAAATAGGTCACGATGCAGTGACTATTTTCAATCAATAACTTATGTTGTAAGCGATTGTAATGTGTATTTTCAATATTTATATTATTAAAATGTATCATATCGGTACCCCTTTAAGTAATATTTGTATATTTTAAATGTAATGATGTTGTCATGAAACGCATGAATATAAGTATTAACTAGAAATGGACGCTTGTCGACAAGCGCATGTGTATCCCCCTCCCCAGATACACAAGTAGTTTGAAAAAAGGGTGTTCGAGTTATGCTCCGAAGACAAAATCAGTGACGGAAAAACAAAGGGAGATAACTAAAGAATTAGTGATGCAAGAGTTGTCATTCTTGCGGGACACACCTTTAGGGTCGTGGTCTATGCATGTGTGAAGTTTCATGAAAATATTCCAAAGGGTGTTCGAGTTATGCTCCAGACACGAAATCAGTGCACGAAACAACAAAGGGAGATAACTAAGAAATTAACGACGCAAGAGTTGTCATTCTTACGTGCGACACACCTTTGGGTCGTCTTCTATGCATGTGTGAAGTTTAATAAACTAGAAAATGTGTTCATAGAACACGGATGTCCCACATATCGCTTTGATAATAAATGAGGCCAAATTGCAAGTCAAAATTTTCTTTTACCTGAGCGTTAAAGTTTTTGAAGCACCAAGTATGTGACCTTGACCCTGGGCTTGGCGGGGCAGGACAAACGTGGATTTGGCACAGGGCAGGGCCGGTTAGAGGACCATTAGAGCAATGCATATATGAAATATGAAGCTGATCCGTGAAAGAAAACAGAAATTATAAGATATTTACCTGAGCGTTAAAGTTTTTGAAGCACTAAGTATATGATGTTAACCATGGCTTGGCGGGGGTGGGACGAACGTGGATTTGGCACAGGGCGGTAGAGGACCATTAGAGCAACGCATATATGAAATATGAAGTTGATCCGTGAATGGAAAGAAAAATTATAAGATATTTACCTGAGCATTAAAGTTTTTGAAGCACCAAGTATGTGACCTTGACCCTGGGATTGGCGGGGGCAGGACGAACGTGATTTGGCACAGGGCGGTAGAGGACCATTAGAGCAATGCGTATATGAAATATGAAGATGATCCATGAAAGAAAACAGAAATTATAAGATATTTACCCGAGCGTTAAAGTTTTTGAAGCACTAAGTATGTGACCTTGACCCTGGGCTTGGCGGGGGCAGGACGAACGTGGATTTGGCACAGGGCGGTAGACGACCATTAGAGCAACGCGTATATGAAATATGAAGTTGATCCGTGAATGGAAATAAAAATTATAAGATATTTACCTGAGCGTTAAAGTTTTTGAAGCACCAAGTATGTGACCTTGACCCTGGGATTGGTGGGGCAGGACGAACGTGGATTTGGCACAGGGCGGTAGAGGACCATTAGAGCAATGCGTATATGAAATATGAAGATGATCCATGATCCATGAAAGAAAACAGAAAGTATAAGATATTTACCCAAGCGTTAATGTGTTTTTTGAAGCACTAAGTATGTGACCTTGACCCTGGGCTTGACGGGGGCAAGAACGAACGTGGATTTTGGCACAGGGCGGTAGAGGACCATTAGAGAGCAATGCGTATATGCGTGTTCGAGTTATGCTCTGGATACAAAATCAGAGCACGAAACAACAAAGGGAGATAAGTAAACAAGAATTCCGCGGAATCAGATGCCTCGCCTTGTCCCGCCTTGACCTCGAGCCTGGGCCCGAAAGCAATTTTCACTGGCCCGAACATATTATACAATTATTGACAAGTGAACCATAGAATATCAGATTATATTCTATGGCTCACTAGTCAATAATTGTTTTATTATATGATAATAGTCTGTATATAGCACTTACCACCTTATGCTACTAGACAAAAATTGAAAAAGAATTTGAAAAAAAAAATGAAAAAAAAAATGGAAAAAAAGTTTAAAAATTAAAAATAATAATGCTTGCTACTGGAGCCCAGAATTTTTTTGAATAGTCCTATATTTATCTACATATATCTGCACAGGTCCACATAATGCCACAATATTTTCAACACAGTTTACGGAAATGTAATATAATCATTTACCTGTATAAATTACCTGTAAGTGGTCAGTGGTCAGTTGCACATGCTAGCACATGCACAGGTGAATAGTCTGTATATAGCACTTACGACCTTATGCTACTGGACAAAAATTGAAAAATAATTTGAAAAAAAAAATGAAAAAAAAAAAAAATGGAAAAAAAAAGTTTAAAAATAACAATGCTTGCTACTGGAGCCCAGATTTTTTTCCAGTCAAATTGAAAAATAATTTGAAAAAAAAAATGAAAAAAAATAATGAAAAAAAAAAAATTACAAAAAAAAGTTTAAAAATAATAATGCTTGCTATTGGAGACCAGATTTTTTTTTAATAGTCCTATATTTATCTACATATATCTGCAGAGGTCCACATAATGCCACAATATTTTCAACACAGTACCCAATGTAGTGATTTACCTGTATAAATTACCTGGTCAGCAGTGGTCAAGCACTGGACATCTGCACATGCTAGCCCATGCTTAGCACATGGTTCTCCCAGTTTCTATTGTTCTCTCTACAGGTAAGGTGTACAGAGCACATGAGAAAAAAAGGTATACAGAGCAGACGAGAAAACAGGTCTTCATGCATTATTGTCCAGTTTGTAGAGTGCGCAAAACAAAAAAGGGAGATAACTGAAAAATTAGCTACGCAAGAGTTGTCATTCTTGTGCGCGACACACCGGGTCGTGGTCTATGCATGTGTGAAGTTTCATGAAAATATTCCAAAGGGTGGTCGAGTTATGCTCCGGACAGGAAATCGGTGAGCGAAAACAAAAAAGGGAGATAACTCAAAAATTAGCTATGCAAGAGTTGTCATTCTTGTGCACGACACACCTTCGGTTCGTGGTCTAATTGAACGTGTTAAGTTTCATAAAAATATTCCAAAGGGTGGTCGAGTTATGGTCAATCAGTGCGCGAAACAAAAAAGGGAGATAACTAAAAAATTAGCTATGCAAGAGTTGTCATTCTTGTGCGCGACACACCTTCGGGTCGTGGTCTATGCATGTGTGAAGTTTCATGAAAATATTCCAAAGGGTGGTCGAGTTATGCTCCGGACACGAAATCAGTACGAGAAACAAAAAAGGGAGATAACTCAAAAATTAGCTATGCAAGAGTTGTCATTCTTGTGCGCGACACACCTTTGGGTTTGGGGTCGTGGTCTATGCATGTGAAGTTTCATGAAAATATTCCAAAGGGTGTTCGAGTTATGCTCCGGACAAGAAGTGTCTGCGGCGGACGCGGACGAGGACGCGGACGCGGACGCGGACGCGGACGCGGACGCGGCGCGCTGTCAAATCCATAGTATCCCCCGACGGAGTCCGGGGGATACAATTAATCCAGTTTATATTGAGGCAAATCACACAGCCTAAAAACATAGTGCTGGAGTACAAACCATAGTATCGTATATTATTCATAAGTATATCACTATTAAACATTAATTACAATATGTATGCATATTATTAAAACAGTAGATGCTACCGCTGTTTCGCTGTATGTGATATTTATAACAAAATATTTTTTTTATTCGTCCGCGTACGGATTTCTGTCACACAAAGCGCCATTTTCAGTTCATATTTTGACCTGTGAATATGAACCGGACTAAGTTTAAACAACGCTCGATTCCGTCCAATTCAGATTTCTCTGCAGAATGTTCAGACTAACTACATATTAAGTAATGTTGCTAAATAAGTGTTAACGGCTGGAACATGGTTATCACTAAAAGGAAGAAACCAGTCGTATTATTGAAAAATAAGATTTACCCGAGACCTCATGGAGGCCGCCATTAATCCAGTGTAAACAATAGACCGTGTGATCCCATTTCCTGAGTAGCCCCCGCTTAGTGAAACGATGTGCTAATCATGATATTATGTTCCCCAATAATTGGAAACGGTTTGAATTTCTCGGTAAAAACTACGAAAGTCATAAAAAAATAACGATGTATATTTAACATTGGATACGCTTAAACGGTATTACTCTCTCATCGGATCGTCAGTTGTCGTCGACAGCGATTTAACGTACTGATCTGGTCTTAATTTATTGTCAACTTTCAACGCCATTTACAGAATATATGGTTAATTTTGGAAATAAATAACGGCAAATTACGATGACGTCTGCTCTGAAATATCTGTCAACATGCGGACGTAATTTAAGGAAATCGATTATATTTTAAGGCTACATCTGTGACTAATTACGAATTTATGTATGGTCTTTGGCTACACCCGACACATTACACAGATCTAGTTGTAAATACACGTCGCTTTGTGTGGGGAAAAAATCGATAATGCGTAGTTGTGTGTGACGAGGTGTTGATCTGATGACACCACACAGCTGTGACCCTTAGGCAATGTTTTGAAATTGACGTGTCGTTTTGATGTGTGCCGCAACACCTCACTGTCGGAGACAACATGACAATTAACGATATACTCTCGATTATACACAGATCTATTAGACGGCTGGTTATTTAAAATAAAGAGTAGTTCAGTACACCTTCGCCGATATTGTTTTTAGAAAATCAGTAATATTTTCCGGAAATAGTGTTGAAAAGTTGACAAAAATTCTATCACCGTATTTAGTTGTGTCGATATTGTTTTAAAAAATCAGTAATTTTTTTTCCGTAAATGGTGTTGAAAATTGACAAAATATTTAGCCGCATTTCTCCGATATTCGTTTAGAAAATCACCAATATTTTCTGTAAATGGTGTTGACACAAAATGCAGCGTTCACGCGGAATTCAAATAAAATACAAAATAATAATTTAATAAATAGACGCCGATGGCTACTGTGTTTGCGGCCAGTGAATTCTGGTCGTGGTAGCCACAGGCGCAGTTCGAACAGTGTTGTGAGCAGATGGAGGACAATAATTATTTCAAATTCATAAAAAAATAAAAAATGTTTGCTGTCCGAAAATTAATTAATTGTGACAGCCAAAAAAAATAGATTTTGGGACAGTAAAACATTATATGGTATAGACAGTATAGACAGTTACCTCAAATTTAACTTAAAAAACAGTAAACAAACTGTCTGTGTATATATTACTTAAACTTAAAACATCAGTAACAAACTGTCTGTGTATATATTACTTAAAGACAGACACTTTAATTGTTGGTAAGTTTCTATCAATTTATAGGTATTTTTATTAAAATCATAAAATTGTGAAAATATTAAAAAATATTAAAATCACAAAAATAATATATATGGAGAATTTTTTTTTATACCACGTCGAGGTTTGAACCCCCGACCCTTTCGGGAATCGGTAATTAAATCATTGAAGTCGGCGACCTTAACCTCACGACTGTTGCGCCATTTATGACAATCACGGTTATACAGAAGTGCTATCAGTATTACGCCACCATTTGAACGTAATAATTAATAACTTATTTGCAACTCCATCTACAACAATACCGTTACAGAGATACGCTATTGAAACAACATGTATTAGTACCCATAACATAACAAAGTAATGTATCATTATATATCACAGGAGATAGCTTAAAACTATATATCCTAATCATAAACAGAACAATCCGCTTGGCTCGTATGAAAATAGTTCGCGTGATATTGATTATCTCCCTTGCCGAAAGTAGTTCAGTGATTTATTAATTCCAAATAAGACGTGTTTGCGTAATGTCCTTGATACCTTCGATTTGATATATAATATCACCATATTCGGTCAGAAATAAAATTTGACACCAATTTGACCCCACGGGCCACGCCCATTTTTGACCCCGGGGTCACAATTTTAACAACTTTGAAAGAGCATTGTACATCGATCATTCGTACCAAGTTTCGTCGAAATCCGGCTAGCGGTTCAGAAGATTTTTTAAGAATTTATGCTATTTTTAGATGGCGGCCATCTTGGATTAGCGATGACCTCCATTTTAACAAATCTGAAAAGGCTTCACACATGGACCATAACTTTTAAGTTTGGCTACCATGGGCCAAGCGGTTCATGTGAAGAAGAATTTTGAAATCTCTAATAAAAGAACGACCTTTTGACCTTTCGGTGGCCATCTTGGATGACATAACCATCCGATTTCAACAAATGCACCAGAGTGATCGCCTCATTGATACCTTCAATTTGATATATGACATGACCATATTCGGTCAAAAATAAAATTTGACCCCAATTTGACCCCACGGGCCACGCCCATTTTTGACCCCGGGGTCACCATTTTAACAACTTTGAAAGAGCAATGTACATCAATCATTCCTACCAAGTTTCGTCGAAATCCGGCAAGCGGTTCATGAGAAGATTTTTTAACAATTTATGCTATTTTTAGACAGCGGCCATCTTGGATTAGCGATGACCTCATTTTAAAACAAAATCTGAAAAGGCTTCAACCCATGGGACCAAAATAACTTTTAAGTTTGGCTACCATGCCAAGGCGGTTCATGTGAAAAGAAGAAATTTTCTTAATTAAAAGATTTTAACGACCTTTTTGACCTTTTCGGCGCCATCTTGGTTGGGACATAACAATCCGATTTCGACAGAAAATGCAACAAGTGATCGCCTCATTTGGATACCTTCAATGAAATATGACCAATGACCTATTCGGTCAACAAAAATAAAATTTGACCCCAATTTGACCCACGCCAACGCCCATTTGACCCCTGGGGTCCATTTTAACAACTTTGAAAAGAGCAATTGTACATTCGATCATTCCTACCAAGGTTTTGACGTTTCGGCTCCGGCCAACGGTCATTGAGGAAAAGAAAAAGGATAAGAATTTAATGCTATTTTTAGGTCGACGGCCATTTCGAATTAGCGATGACCTCCATTTTAACAAAATCTAAAAGGCTTCAACCCATTGACCATAACTTTTAAGTGCTACCATGGGCCAAGCGGTTTCATGTGAAGAAGAATTTGAAATCTCATTAAAAGAACGACCTGACCTTTCGGCCGGCCATTCTTTGGAATTTGATAACATCCATTTCGACAGAATGCACCAGAGTGATCGCCTCATTGGAATACCTTCAATTTGATTAAAAATATTTGACATTTGACCTATTGGTTCGGGGTCCAAAAATAAAATTTGACCCCAAATTTGACCCCCACGGGCGCCCATTTTTGACCCCGGGGTCACCATTTTAACAACTTTGAAAGAGCAATGTACATCGATCATTCCTACCAAGTTTCGTCGAAATCCGGCAAGCGGTTCATGAGAAGAAGATTTTTTAAGAATTTATGCTATTTTTAGACGACGGCCATCTTGGATTAGCGATGACCTCCATTTTAACAAATCTGAAAAGGCTTCACCCATGGACCATAACTTTTAAGTTTGGCTACCATGGGCCAAGCGGTTCATGTGAAGAAGAATTTTGAAATCTCTAATAAAAGAACGACCTTTTGACCTTTCGGCGGCCATCTTGGATGAGATAACAATCCGATTTCGACAAAAAATGCACCAGAGTGATCGCCTCATTGATACCTTCAATTTGATATATGAAATGACCATATTCAGTCAAAAATAAAATTTGACCCCAATTTGACCCCACGGGCCACGCCCATTTTTACCCCAGGGTCACCATTTTAACAACTTTGAAAGAGCAATGTACATCGATCATTCCTACCAAGTTTTGTCGAAATCCGGTTGGCGGTTCTTGAGAAGAAGATTTTTTAAGAATTTGTGCTATTTTTAGACGGCGGCCATCTTGGATTACGTAATGACGTCATTTTAACAATTTTGTAATCCCCCTACCTAAGGACCATGGCCATGAAGTTTGGTGACCATAGGCCCAATGGTTACCGAGGAGAAGACGATTGAAAATGTTCACGGACGACGACGACGACGGACGACGACGGACGACGACGGACACATTGCGGTAACAATAGCTCACATGAGCTTCGCTCAGGTGAGCTAAAAATAGGATTAGGAATAATCGTATTACTCATACAAGGGGTATAACCAGATTATACTTATGCATACAAGAATGCGACTTGAAGGCTAAACCAGAAGAATCCTGATCGTTAAATTACCCATCACATGCTCCCACCTGCCACCCACGTAGATCCAGACTAGCCGTCTCATCAGGATCTCAACTTTTTGCAAGTAATTTTTATATATTTTTTTTTAATTTTTCATTTTTATTTATTATTGGATTAGTTGGAAAATTAACATATCACAGACCAGTCCACTTATTAAGGGTTGAAAGGGTTAAACATAGATACTTCACTGGAAAAATAACTCACGTTTTTAAAGTCCCCGATGTCATCAGCTCTGTGACAAGGATGATGACTTTCCGTCCACGGGCATTAACTTGCTCAAACGAGTCGTAGAATCTCACAATATTAGGGTGTTGCAGTTCTTTCAACATTTCTGCTTCTTCACGGAAGCGTTGTCTTTCGCTTTTGTTCCATTTCTTGTCCTGAAATTATATACATGAATACTGCAAATAATCAACTGGACGAATGGCTATGGCTACATGTAGGTTGGCACTAACGATAGTTGAAATAGCCATTTGGCTTGGCTTCTAGTATCAGGCTTTTCAATAGCCTCTGAAATATCAAGGGTCAAAATGGACGATCAAGACAAACTTTTAAGTGTACTAGAACAAGTGAGCAGGAGCTGATGGATACCCCCACTACTACTGACATACAAAACAGTTATTTGACTTTGACCAGTTTAAAGGTTAACAGAAATGATAAGAAATTTATTATGATAAGAGAACATAACATAAGCGAATGACATTTACCTGGCGGGTGAAGGTGGGGTAGGGCACTGTGTATGTATAACATATATGTGAACATTCTCTTGATACTACACCCTACACATTTGTATGGAGTGGCCAGCTTGACCATTGTAGTGTGCTCAAGCCAGTTTCACCTCTCGTGACAAAGAACAGAAAATGCAAAGTAGAACATATAGACTGTAGCCAACCATACATACATGTAGGAAAGTCATGTCAACTTACATATTAGTTGGCCACAGGTCAGCTCATACTGTAATCTCATGTGAAAATACTGTTCCCAGCGGAATTAGACACAGATTCAAATATGGGGGAAACTGACTGTCAATTTCAGAAAAACCAGAAAAACTGTCAGTATCATTTTTAGTATAAGTGTAAGGTCAGCAACGTAGTAAAACATGTGCATATTTCAAACCCGTTAACATGACAGGAATCGGTAGGTTACTATAACAAGTTCCATGGAATATGTATAAACATACAGCATCCAGCGTCACAGTGCTGTTTACCGGGTTAAAAAGTACACTGTGCATGTGATATAGCACTAGTTTTGTCACTCCGTTCTCTCCAGAAAAAGTTGTCAAAATTAACGGCCCCTGAAAACATTAATAATGTATACAGATAGGCAGGTATTTCAATGTATACAGATAGGCAGGTATTTCGTGGTATTGTCAGTCTCCAAGGGCATTGTCCAGACTATATCTATATTATATACGTAGATTAATATATCTAGAATGGAATGTGCACCATTCCAACTTTGTTGTGCCGAATAATTGTGACTAAATCTGCGAATTAACATGTACTGTCAAAAACAATTTGGCTGTCATTGTTACAGCAAAACTCGTGTGACGCGACGTCATTTCCAGAAAGAGCCAATCGGAACGCGCTTCGCTGTTCCAGGGGACCATCGATTTCGACGACTTTTTGTGGGGAAGATTATGTGGACAAATAGTGCTGTACAAACAGACACCAAGTACTATTTAACCTGCTAAATGACACTGTGATGCTGAACGATGTCTTTTTACAAATATTCATCATGAAATGCTATGGTAAGGTAACAATTTCTATCATTTTAACGGGTTTGAAAAAGGTGCGTGTTTCACAGCGTTGCTGACCTTTTTATTTATATTAGAAACTAGATATTATCGCAGATTTATTTTTCTGGCACCTGTTGTATATTACCTAGGATCTAGTACTGTGTCCCAGATAATACATGGGAAGATATGTATCGCCATATGAAAGACAATTCGGCCTGATGGGACTTTGTCCATCGAGACTTCAACCTGAGGTGAGGGACAATTTTTGTAGATTCATCTAATGAAATGCGTGTTTACAGCTAGGGGACGTTATATTAATTAGCAATCTTACTCCCAGGTGTTTACAACACAGCAAATAGGACCGCACTTGTATTTTGAGTTATTTAGAGCATGAGGAGGAAGCAAGTTTTATAACTATTTATTACTCAACACAATACGCTCATTTAGACGCCTCCCATTTCGACAATGCAACGCCCTCGGGGCGGTTAAATGGACGATTACGGTAATTACCATTAGTTGCCCACCACCAGGGAAGAGAATGACATGTGCATAACTGGACTGTCTGATGGACAGTCCAAGCACTACAATCCCACCAACCTGTGGGGCATAAAATATGTGCCAACCAATAACTTACTTCATTGATTGAGGTTTTATTAGACCCCATGGAGTAGTAATGCTTTTCTTTTCAGGAATAGGCATATTATCATCAATTCTTCAATATCCAGGTACATGTATTAAGAAGAGGGTCATTCACGTTGTACTGAAATTACTACCGGTAGTTATCAAATTTATCGCAAACATTGTAACGATCTTGACCTGGTGCATGTTCCTCTTATCACACCAAAAACAATTCTGTCCGTCTGTACATGTAGACCAATGGACGTGAATGGTTTAGAAACAGCAGGACAAACATGTATCCCCATTCAGATCGGGATAACAATGAAGAATCACACAAAATCAAGCAACTTCATTACACATAACCATCAAACATGCTAATATACTGGTATAATGTACCTACAGTACAGGCACCGCGAAACCCGCATATCTTTTTATTTGCCGAGTTTTTTCGGCCTCGCGGAATCTTACACTTTGCGGCAAACTGCTGTTTTGTGGCAAAACTCCGCAACCTCCTGCGGTATTCCCCGCAATCGATAAAAACAATTGCGGCAATCATGACCAACTGAATTGCGGCAAAACGCGGCGTAATCGTCAAACATGTCGCCAACACATTTGCCGCAATTTGCGGCGTTTTGATTGATAGAAAATGCGGCATTTTGCTTCATATTTCAGTTGAGTATTCATGCAATTTCTTTAAGGTCACTGTGACACATATCGTCACGCGAATCGGCGTAATATCTCCAAAAATGTATGTAATTATAAATCGTATGGGTCCCGTTAGTTTTCGTTGATTTTATGACCGACGACTTCCGTTTCGGTCTTCGACCAACTCGTCCGTCAGCCAACTCATAATAATACACAATAGCGACATGTCCAATGTTCATCAGCTGACAGTCGACAGGTTGCGGCATGCCCGTATGTAGCCGGGGGTGGGAGGGGTTGGGGGGGGGGGGGAGGGGTTGGGGGGGGGGGGATAAGTTGTGCACTCGAAATCTCGCGATCACACTTCACGATCACAACCTATGCGAGAAACCGCGAACACGCGAGGTCACATGTCCCTAACAGGACACGTACACATTGTTTCAGGAGACGATTCTTATGTGCAGCCAAAACATGTTTTTATTAAGAAATAGAACAAATGTGAACAAACATCATTAGTTCTTGACAACAAAAACATAATAATTGTCTTAGGAGATGATTCTAATGTACTAGAAAAGCCAATACATGTTTATTGAAAAGAAAACATATTTCGATACATGTTATTGGTTGCTGTATCGCATTGTCGACCTATACACAAGATCGCGAAAACGCGAGACTGCAAAAAACATGATATTCTATTGTATTCAATATCGCCTTGTGATCGCGCGTTTTTGTGAATGCGATGTCGCGTTTTTGCCTCGGCTTTTGCACGATGTGTTGAAATTGAGTTTTGCGCATACATGTACGTACTGGAACCCCAGACAATGTCGCTGCCCTTGACATGCAGTGGGCCTCACTATCGTGAGAACAAGCTGTGTCCAAGAGTCGTCCACCGCCCAAACAGCGTGGATACATAATAGTTTTCAAACGGCGTATAAAGAAATATGCCGCCGTGCCCACCTATCCCAAACTAGCACATTTGCGACATATCATTTTCTGTCTAGCTGCACACCTGATGGTGTTTACAATCATCTGTCGGTAATCCAGTTTCACGTGCAAAGTGTAACCTGGTGACCGACATTTAGAATTCGGCAGAAACAAACATATCAAAACAACGCTATGTAGTCGTTCACGTCCATCGCATCGCCGATAAATTGATAATTACGCATTAGCTTGACATAGTGCATTTTCACATTTGTTTGATTTCTTGATAAAGCAAGATTTGGCAGCACATGAGAATCGTCTCCTAAGTCGATTCTTTGTAAAGAAATACAAATGTATTCATGTTTTCTTTTCACATTTGTTGATTTCTTAATAAAATAGGTTTGTCAACACATGAGAATCGTCTCATTAGACGATACTAATGGGGTTTTTTTCTTCAAAAAATATATTTATTTCTTAATAATAACACATGTTTTGGCGACACATGAGAATAGTCTCCCATGACAAAACCATTTACATTTTGTACGAATATTAGCATTATGGTCAAGCCCGTCTGCGGAAAGCGAGACATAGTGCACTTCTCACAATGATGTCCGGGTGTACGTCCGTGAGTCCGTCCATATTTTTAATTGTTGACAGTATTATCACCGAAAACCGGCGATGCAACATGGAATGAAATGTTGCATCTAGTTCATAGTAATTGGGGAAACTGTTAGAACGAGCAAACAATTGACAAATTCAAAAACTAGAAATGTGGCATTAAGGTTTCGAACGCACCAAGTCTGTGACATTGACCCTGGGCATAGCGGGGGCGGGACAAATGTTGATTTGTCACAGGGCGGTAGAGGACCATTGGAGCAATGCATGTGTGAAATGTGAAGCAGATCCGAGCAAGAAATTATAAGCCATTTACCCGAGCGTTAAAGTTTTGGGACGGACGTACGTACGGACGCCGGTAACACTATATGCCCCCTCACCATATGGTGGGTGGGGGGTGGGGGTGGGGGGCATAATAAACGATACAATTTGTGTTTCTCGAGTCGGGTTCCATATGGTGAAGAGGAAATACGATCGATTACACACCGTGAAAATCGTGTTGGAACGTAAAGTTATGCCAATTGTCACGTACGATATTTCAGTTTACCGATGTTACGTCAGCTGTTATTCTAAGTATGTATGGTCGCTCGTTAGGGGCATTTCTTTACTTCTTTTAAAAGTGATGGGTTGTTGCCTATGGGATAGAACACCTGACTTCAAATCTGGAGGTTGTGTGTACAAAGTACTAAGTAATAACACAGTGGTTCGTCGCATTTTTGCCGAGTCATTGTGTCGATGTACAAAGTAATAACAGTGATTCGTCGCATTTTGCCGAGTAATTTTGTCGCAAAACGCCGCAATTATTTCGCCGCGTTTTGCCGAGGAACAGCGCGGAAGTTTTGCGAGAGATTGCGGCAATTTTCCGCGCTAAAGTTAAATTGGTTGCGGCAATAACAAAAAATATGCGGGTTTCGCGGTGCCTGTACTGTACATGTAGGCAAATGTCACAAGTTTTTGTTTGTTGGGGTTTAACAGCCTATCAACAGCTAAGGTCATTTAAGGCCGGGTCAATGGGTTTAGTACTAAATCCCATATATTACCTGTACAAGTACATGCACATATTCAAGTACATGTACAAATGGGGGGAAAATCCCAAAATCAGAACTGAACATTTACAATGAAATCAGAATAATCCTGATCTGATGCCAGGTCCTCGCCACACCAGAATCACTTGGCCCCTCCCAAAAGCAGTAGGATCAGTAATAATCTTACTACTTTTATAATGGGCAATAACCCAATTCAACTCCCAGGTAACTAAAGAGTCAAAGATAAAAACGTACCTGAGGGCCAAACCAGGCAAATCGTGATTCCTATAAAGGAGGAACCCATACCGTTAATTTACACCGTCTCATTCGCCCGACCACCACCCACAAATGTCACAAGTAAAAATATCAGCTTGGGCTATGAAAAACTCACACATCAATTCTTTAAAAAAATTGTGTATCTGTATCAACACTGACAGAACACCAATATGAGCAATGTTATGGCATAAACTACATCGAAATACCGTATTTATTCTATTAATTGCCCCCTTCCATTAAACGCCTCCCGCACCCATTTTTTTTAACAACACAAACAAAAACATATTATGGTGCCTGTTTCCAAGCACAAACATCAAGTGATAACTAACCATCGGGTGGAATGTGTAATTTACCCGATAATCAGTGGTCTATGTACAAATATCAGAAACTAGCAAGTGCTTTCGTTAATAGTTAAACTGGTCATAACAATGAACTAAACACGATAATTAATGTTAAATTTGATTGATTGAGTAGGAAGTATTGTCCGTTTATAAAAAGATATTAAAATACAGACAGGTAATGTGTAGATTATTTGTTGCTACCAGTTTTGCATTTTGACACACTTAACCCAGTGACCTATTTAAGTTCAAACTTTATTTCCGTTACAACGATTACAAACAAGCGCGAGAGCATTTATACAAATGCTTTCGTTGGCAAAGATGAAGGCGTAAGGGCGGTCATTAATGTGGCCTATTTAATCAGGCTTATCACGAGTGACTAGTTGGATATTGTGACGTGTTTCTAAAAATAGGCGAGTTGTTTCCAGATGCGTAGGTTGTACGGGCCTATTGTATTTCGGCGACCTGCTATGGTTTTAAGGAATATGTTGTATAAAATGGTTCTATTAAATTAATATTAGAATAAATACAGTAAGTGATAAACAACAAGCATAAATAAGCAATGACATGCATTTCTAAATATTGAAACCATCTTTCTCCCATGTCTATGGATCAAAGAGGGTTCACGGACATATTTATTCAAGGAACATGTATATATATCACAGATTTATGACAAATAGAACACTGAAATGGAGTTGTGTAAATCATCAATTAAAACAAGAATTCCGCCGAGGCATTTGACCGTAACATGATCATGGGCACGAAAAAAGTCAAGGTCACAGTAATGGTAGCAGGAGTGTGTTCCAAATGCTTACATGAATCAAGTGTCCAAATATTTAAGCAATCATTCAATCATGTTATATTAAAGTTATATGATGATGAAGAAACTTTATGATATTTATACAAGAGTGCCGAAGGTCACAATATACGCCCGTCGAGGCAAGGCCAGTTAACAAGGGGAGATAACTCAATGACAATTAATAGGGTTCTTGCCGTGATAAACATGTATATTGAATTTGGTCACGATCTGTCAAATAAATAGGCTTCTTCGTCTTGCCGTGATAAACATATATACCGAATTTGTTTACGATCGGTGAAGTAGAACTTGAGTTATTGCGTGGACAAGGATACAGAGTGCGAAAATTAAAAATGGCTGTCAAGGGTCGATAAATCATCAGAAATTTTTCAAAATCAATAGACTTCTTCGTCTTGCCGTGATAAACATGTATACATAATTTGGTTATGAGCGATAAAGTAGAACTTGAGTTATTGCGTGGACAAGGATACAGAGTGCGAAAAATAAAAATGACCGCCAAGGGGAGATAAACATCGGAAATTTTTCATAATCAATAGGCTTCTTCGTCTTGCCATGATAAACATGTATACATGATAAACATGTATACCGAATTTGATTACGATCGGTGAAGTAAAATTTGAGTTATTGCGTGGACAAGGATACAAAGTGCGAAAAATAAAAATGGCCGCCAAGGGGAGAGAAGTAATTGGAAATTTTTGAAAATAAATAGGCTTCTTCGTCTTACCGTGATAAACATGTATACCAAATTTGGTTACGAGCGGTGAAGTAGAACTGGAGTTATCGCGTGGACAAGGATACAGTGCGAAAAATAAAAATGGCCGCCAAGGGGAGATAAGTCATTGGAAATTTTTCAAAATCAATACGCTTCTTCATCTTGCCGTGATAAACATGTATACCGAATTTGGTTAAAATCCGTCAAGTAGGAGTTATTGCGTGGACAAGCTGTGCCAGGCCGTCCGTACATGATGAATACATAATACATCCCATTTTTCAAACCGGAGTATAAAAATGGCTAAGTGCTTCCACAACCATGTGAAGGTCAACTAGAAATGTGGCCTATCATCACACAAATGCCCCCACTGGCAACCAAAGAAAACGAGGCACATTTGAAACACAGAGGGCCAGAGAAACGTGGATTTGTCACAGCATGAAAGCAGACCATCAGAGCAATGGATGTGTGAAATATCAAGAAGACCCATGCAAGGAAAGCGACGTTATATGACACTTATCCGAGTATCGAATGCACCAAGTATGTGACCTTGACCCTGGGCTTAGCGGGGGGCAGGACAATCGTGGATTTTTCACAGGGTGGTAGATGACCATTAGAGCATGTGTGAAATATCAACCAGAACTATGCAAGGAAACAGAAATTATCAGACATTTACCCAAGCGTTAAGGTTTCAAATACATCAAGTATGTGACTTTGACCCTGCACTTAGCGGAGGAAAGACAATCGTGGATTTGTCACAGGATGACAGAGGACCATTAAAATCAATGTCTGTGTGAAATATCAAGCAGATGAGTGCAAGGAAACGGAAATTATAACACATTTACCCAAGCATTAAGATTTCAAATGCACCGAATATGTGACCTTGACCCTGGGCTTAGCAGGGGTGGGACAATCGTGGATTTGTTGCAGGGTGGTAGAGGACCATTAGAGCAAAGTGTGTGTGAAATATCAAGCAGATCTGTCTGTGTAAGGAAACAGAAATTATAAGACATTTACCCAAGTGTTAAGGTTTCGAACGCACCAAGCATGTGACCTTGACCCTGGGCTTAGTGGGGATGGGATGCTCATGGATTTGTCACAGGGTGGTAGAAGACCATTAAATCAATGTGTAATTTGGTTACAATTCATCAAGTACAACTTGAGTTATTGCATGGACAACGATACAGTGTAAAAATTAAAAATGGCCGCCAAGTGGAGATAAGTCAGAAAATCGAAAGGGTTCTTCATATTGCCATGACATATATACCTAATTTGGTTACAATCCATCAAGTAGTACTTTAGTTATTGCGCAGGGTTCAATCTAGGCCAAAAATTTAGGGAGAAGTGACTTCTCCCTCCAGGCAAAATAGGGAGAAGTGAGGGGAAATTAGGGAGAAGTGATCAAAATCATATTTTCCCTGATTTTTTCTCTTACTTATAGTTATCGCGTAACTGTATACATTAACTCTATGTTTTCAAAACCATATCTATTAGAGGGGTAGAGGCATCAACATGTTCAGCCACCTCGTCGAGACGGTTTAAGTGAGCGTTAACAACGTATACTTTCATTGAGAAATAAAAAGACACATTGGGGGTGGGGGGGGGGGGGAGGGGGGGGGGGAGCAAATGTAGTAGATTGTAGAATTTGAAAATAGATTGTAAAATAGATATAGAAAGTATACATCAAAATAAATATATATTCAGCTATGAAATTAGAATAACGTGACCTGGTGCCAGGTCCATAGCCACACCAAAGTCACTTATTCCCCTAAATGTAATAGGATTAGGAATAATCGTATTACGAATACAAGGGGTATAACCAGATTAATCCCTCACATACAAGATTGCCAAAGACGTACCTAGGGGATGAAGGATGAATCCTGATCGTTAAATTACCCATCGCATGCTCACACCTGCCACCTGCCATCATGAAGTGATACTATAAAATAACAAATGATATTGAATTAATTAGTACACACAGTTTTTTAGCAATGGCAGTTTGATATTTGGGGTTGTTTTTTTACATTGTATCCCAATGCTGGACTCGAGATAAATCGTAAAAATATACCTTTAAAATGTAAATGTCTTCCCTGATCATGATGCAGGGTTGGCGTACTGAAAATATTGTGAAATATAATTCCCGAGTGCCAGAATTGTGAACACTGCCAATTATGCAGAGCAATTATTTGGATGTCAGATCTGCACCAGAAGCATTGAGAAGATCGACCATGCAGTATTTGAGGCCAAGTGGGGAAATCAGTTTGCATGTACATACATATACAAACCGACTGATGGAAAAGCCAAACACTATGTATATGCCCCTGTCACCATTCGGCGAGGGGGGAATAAAATGGTAGGATAAAAATATCATGCAACTTGTAACACATGAACATGACCGACACAAACAAGCATGTCCATTCAGAATTAACCCTTAGAATGCTGAAAACAAAAATTGTCGTCTGATGTTGTCTTAGATTTTGTCTTCTTTCTCAATACAATAATTCCGCCATGGTAGTGGTGTCGCACCTGCTGAGGCATTTGACTGTAACAAGGCATGTGCTAAAGTAAGCATCACAAAAACCGACAGAGAAGTGCATGCTTAAAACACGAAAAGGTCACGGCTGAGGAAACTTTTACAAAAATAAAAATGGCTAAGTTTTCCACAACCATGTGAAGGTCAAAATGGTCAAGGTCATGTTAATGGTGAAGTGAGTGTGTTCCAAATGCTTACATGTATCAAGTGTCCAAATATTGAAGCAATGAATTAAATAATATTAATGTTATACGATGATGAAGAAACTGGTACAAACTTTTTGTTTTGACGCAAAAAATGGATAAGTGTTTCCGCAAAAATGTGAAGGTAAAAAAGGTCAAGGTCATGTTAATGGGGGCATGAAATGCGCACATGTATCAAGCGTCTCAATATTGAATCAATCCATCAAGTAATATTAAAGTTATAACATGATGACGAAGCTTGTACAAACATTTTGACGGAAAAAGCGGCGACTATAGTAAAAACAAGAGGGCCATGATGGCCCTAATTCGCTCACCTGACTCCATGAACACCAGAGGAGAATGCGACATTGAGTTCATGTGTTTTAAAAAAATTGTGCTATTTTTAGATGGCGGTCATCTTGGATTAAACAATGACTGTCATTTTACCAAATCTGAAAATGCTTCACCCAAAGATCTTAACTTCCTATGAAGTTTGGCCATGTGGTTCCTGAGAAAAAGACGTTCAAAATCTTGAATAAATGGACCTTTTGGTGGCCATCATGGATGACATAATCATCCGATTCCGACAAATATTGCACCAGAGCAATCGCCTCATCGATACCTTCAATTTGATATATGGCATGAGCATATTCGGTCAAAAATAAAATTTGACCCCAATTTGACCCCACGGGACATGCCCATTTTTGACCCCGGGGTCACCATTTTCACAACTTTGAAAGAGCATAGTAAATCAATCATTCCTACCAAGTTTAGTCGAAATCCGGCCAGCGGTTCATGAGAAGAAGATTTTTTAAGAATTTATGCTATTTTTAGATGGAGGCCATCTTGGATTAGCGATGACCTCCATTTTAACAAATCTGAAAAGGCTCCAAAAAATGTACCAGAGTGATCGCCTCATTGATACCTTCGATTTGATATATAACATGACCATATTTGGTCAAAAATAAAATTTGACCCCACGGGCCACGCCCATTTTTGACCCCGGGGTCACCATTTTAACAACTTTCAAAGAGCAATGTACATCGATCATTCCTACCAAGTTTCGTCGAAATCCGGCTAGCGGTTCATGAGAAGAAGATTTTTTAAGAATTTATGCTATTTTTAGACGGCGGCCATCTTGGATTAGCGATGACCTCCATTTTAACAAATCTGAAAAGGCTTCACCCATGGACCATAACTTTTAAGTTTGGCTACCATGGGCCAAGCGGTTCATGTGAAGAAGAATTTTTAAATCTCTAATAAAAGAACGACCATTTGACATTTCGGTGGCCATCTTGGATGACATAACAATCCGATTTCGACAAAAAATGTACCAGAGTGATCGCCTCATTGATACCTTCGATTTGATATATAACCTGACCATATTCGGTTAAAAATAAAATTTAACCCGAATTTGACCCCACGGGCCACGCCCATTTTTGACCCCGGGGTCACCATTTTAACAACTTTGAAAGAGCAATGTACATCGATCATTCCTACCAAGTTTCGTCGAAATCCAGCTAGCGGTTCATGAGAAGAAGATTTTTTAAGAATTTATGCTATTTTTAGACGGCGGCCATCTTGGATCAGCGATGACCTCCATTTTAACAAATCTGAAAAGGCTTCAGCCATGGACCATAACTTTTAAGTTTGGCTACCATGGGCCAAGCGGTTCATGTGAAGAAGAATTTTTAAATCTCTAATAAAAGAACGACCATTTGATATTTCGGTGGCCATCTTGGATGACATAACAATCCGATTTCGACAAAAAATGTACCAGAGTGATCGCCTCATTGATACCTTCGATTTGATATATAACCTGACCATATTCGGTTAAAAATAAAATTTGACCCCAATTTGACCCCACGGGCCACGCCCATTTTTGACCCCGGGGTCACCATTTTAACAACTTTGAAAGAGCAATGTACATCGATCATTCCTACCAAGTTTCGTCGAAATTCGGCTAGCGGTTCATGAGAAGAAGATTTTTTAAGAATTTATGCTATTTTTAGACGGTGGCCATCTTGGATTAGCGATGACCTCCATTTTAACAAATCTGAAAAGGCTTCACCCATGGACCATAACTTTTAAGTTTGGCTACCATGAGCCAAGCGGTTCATGTGAAGAAGAATTTTGAAATCTCTAATAAAAGAACGACCTTTTGACCTGTCGGTGGCCATCTTGGATGACATAACAATCCGATTTCGACAAAAAATGCACCAGAGTGATCGCCTCATTGATACCTTCAATTTGATATATGACATGACCATATTTGGTCAAAAATAAAATTTGACCCCAATTTGACCCCACGGGCCACGCCCATTTTTGACCCCGGGGTCACCATTTTAACAACTTTGAAAGAGCAATGTACGTCGATCATTCCTACCAAGTTTTGTCTAAATCCGGTTGGCGGTTCTTGAAAAGAAGATTTTTGAAGAATTTGTGCTATTTTTAGACGGCGGCCATCTTGGATTACGTGATGACGTCATTTTAACAATTTTGTAATCCCCCTACCTAAGGACCATGACCATGAAGTTTGGTGACTATAGGCCCAATTGTTACCGAGGAGAAGACGTTTGAAAATGTTCACGGACGACGACGGACGACGACGGACGACGGACACATTGCGGTAATAATAGCTCACATGAGCTTCGCTCAGGTGAGCTAAAAACAGGACAACAAAATTAAATTCAGCATTGTAAGGGCCAAACAGGGTTTCCACAGTCAATTTGAAAGTATGTTGCACAATCCATTCATCTAAACATGCGAGTTAACTAGAGCCAGTGGGCAGATGCTCACGGATACCCCCAGCTGCTGCCTGAACAAAAAGCACACGCATCTTACGGACAGACAAACGAACAGAAATAAAACAAGAAATGCGTCTGTCGAATGCGGATGCCACCTGCAGCATATTTGACAAACTGTGACAAAGTGGTTAACCGAAAAGTGTGACGGACGGACGGACGGACGTTCTTACGGTACTATACTTATGTGGCTTATCACATGTTAAATATTAGC